>JAYESA010000017.1:47954801-48554801 GCA_036927795.1 Iris macrosiphon | reverse complement strand
AAATGCAACTCAAAAACCAACTCGAAAGCACGAAAGCAACAATGCGACAGCGAAAACTAGGCAAAAAACTTACAGCAGAGAGGGTCTCTTGACTCTGCCGCTTAGTCCATCCTTGGGACACGGTCCACTGAGTATGAAAATCGATTTCGAAGAAGCCAATCCATAACGAGGAACAATCCTGATTCAATCTATCCCGATCGAATGATACTGAAAGTATTTCCTAGTCGCACTCCCCGAATACGGGGAACGGGGCACCATAGACACGTGGTAGGCTTAATGCAGTATGCGCCTGTAGTGCCATGTGCCAACATACAGCCTACATACATGTGCCTGTGTAATTCCTTCCTAAGTCTATAAATAGTGGATGTCTTCCACATACAAGAAGAGGCAGCTACACATAAAAGTGACACACGTAGAGGCAGCGACCACACGTGGAAGAAGAGAAAAAGGAGACATAATCGCCATTCGAAGCCTCGTCAACCTCCTTGATCCCGAATCATCAACGGAGTAAATGAACCACTGTAATGCTCGATCTCCACTATCACACTTGTCCAGATCTTTCTTTTTTGTACTTAGATCCTCTTGTATAGGAATTATCTTGTACTCTTTGTCAATTCGTAATAAATAATAATTTTATACCCTCCACCCAAAAACTTATTTTTGCGATGTCGACAATTTTAAGGTCTTAAAATTCAGAAATTCGGCCACAGTTGTGATAGGGACGATGATGGACTGTCAAATTTTTTGAAAGTCCTACCTATTGGATGTACTATCAAAAATTTTGGCAGCCCTAAATGAAACATGAAGTTCATTGAATATCATACTTTTTTTAGGACTGTCAAATTTTTTGATAGTCCAACCAATTGGAAGGGTTGTCAAAAATTTTGACAGTCTTAAATAAAACATGCAACAACATATTTTATTTTGGACTATCGAAGGACTGTCAAAAAATTTGACAGTCCTAATGGAAACTTACTATAATCTTAGGACCATCAAATTTTTTGGCAGTCCTACCTATTGGTATGACTCTCATTTTTTTGACAGTACTAAATAAAATATGTTATTCAATGAACATCATACTTTATTTAGGATTGTCTTTTGACAGTCCAACCAATTGAAAGAACTGTCAAAAAATTTGACGATCCTAAATAAAATATGTTGTTCATTGAACATCATATTTTATTTAGGACTATCAAACTTTTTTAACAATCCTTCCAATTGGTTAGACTGTCAAAAAATTTGATAGTCCTAGGATTACAACAAGTTTATATTAGAACTGTCAAATATTTTGACAGTCCTAGGATACTCAAACTTTACTGTATCCTAGGATACTAGAAATTTGCTACTATTCTTTAACAGTCATGATTATAACAAAATATAGCAATTTTATATTAGATTAAATACCAATCTCACAACACAAACATTATATTTCTATAAAATATAGCATATTATGTAAACCCTCTCGACCAAATTTAGGTCTACCTGGCTTAGATAGAGAGACTAGGGTTAGTTTGGAGCCATTTAGAATTAGAAAATAGTGTTTTAGATTAATGTACAATATTCGTATTACTTTGTGCACCTTACCGTTGTTTCGATATTTTGAGTGCTACACTAGCAATTGCTTTCAAACAAATTTTACACACTATTTCTACACGTGCCAGCCTTCCATTCTGACCTTTGTGTAACTCATAAATACCCTCTCTTGTACTTTATTTTAGTCGTACAATATTCGTTACAAACGTCTATCCTTAAATCCAAATAAATCTAACTTTGCATCTTTGTCTGTTCCAATCGAAATTAGAGACACAATCTCGACCCATTTTGTGCAACCCAATTTATAACAATATTCTATTCTGGGTCTACTACGTCCATGACCCTTGTGTTCCACCCAATTTTAACCCTATGCACTTCCAATTAATTAAAGAATATCTTTGACACTAATTTTAATTAAATTGATGTAATGACCCAACCTAACCCAAAACTAGACCCAAGACCAATCCAAACTCCCACTCACACCCTCAAGGTTCATACTAAACACCACATACCATTTTAACCCACTACATCACACCAAATATGATATTTTTTCTCATCCAATCATAATTCTCTTATTTGTGCAATTTTCTAATTGTTAGGGGCTTTTGTGCAAATAGATAATTAGGTGTCCACCTCCCATTAGAGCTAAGCCATAAAGAAATCCCCCCTTATTTGTTGATCGGTCCCCCTAGGTTTTCCTCCCATTTTGTGTGTACAACACACTACCTTTTCCTCCTACCTCATCTACACCCTCCATTCAAAATCAAGCCCATCCTAGCCCTCAAATCCTTCATGAAGAACCTTCTCCCTATCCCTAGGAATGCATTATAGGCGACCCTAATTCTAATGTTATCCTCCTCCTCTCTCTCTCTCTCTCTCTCTCTCTCTCTCTCTCTCTCTCTCTCCTACATAAATACCTCCTCTATCTCTCCATTTTTCATCCACAACCTCTTTCCAACTCCACCCGAACCGTAAACTACTTCTTCTTCTTCTTCTTCCCGAACTTCCTTCTCCGACCTCCCTCCTCCTCCGAGCAACCATCACCATCTCGCCACCACAGTCCCCGACCTTCCTCCTCCGACCATCCTCCTCCCCGATAGCAACCACCACTGCCACAGCAACCATCGTCACCACCACTTCCATCACCATCGTAACCACCTCACCATCAGCCATCCTACCACCGCATTCTCAATCCCCTCGACTTCCTTCTCCCTTTTCTCTAAGCAACCATGATTTTTGCCACCATAACTACCGCCACAGCAACCACCGCCACCATCTTAACCACCACCACAGCTATCCCGACCATCACCATCATCCCCACGACCAAAGTTATCCCGACTATCAACATCATCCCCACGATCACCGCCTTCTCCGACCATATCCACCACCATCATCATCATTCCGCCACCACACCTCAACTACCACCCATGACCACCTCATCTCCCTTCTCCTTCTCCTCCTTCGACCACCATCACCTTCTCATTACCTCGACCACCATCACCATCACTCCACCATCACCACCTCCAACCGCCACGGCCACGGCCACCACCAGCCTTATCCTCACCCGACCCTAGACACCGCCACCATCGTCACCTCATCGTACGACCCCGCTGCTGCTGCCAGTATTGCTGTTGCTGTTACTGTGCATCGCCGGAGCGCCTCCACCCGCCGGAGACCGGCCACCCTCGAGCAACGGACCGAGCATCACCCTCCCCCCGGTTTAAGAGCACACCTAGGTTTATATTTTTACTTCTCTTCCTTCATGATGTTGTTGTTGCATGGACCTATATTGATTTGTGAACCCTAGTACCTAGTATATATATGTGCATGTCTTGGAATAGTAGTTAGTGTTAGTAAATACTTCATAGAAATTTGGTTGTTAGTGTGGCATATATTTGTGTAGACCCTAGGTGCTTAGACTAAAGTACCATTTGTGCATACTAACCTGTTAGCTAGGACATGTGATTAGGATATTTAGAGTTGTGACGTATTTGGTAACTAATTGTCTTATTGTCCACGGTATTTGAGGACATGACACTTGTGCATTTTAGCTACATGCACACTCGACCCTGCTAGTTGACCGGTTATGACCCCTCCTTACATCAGTTTCTAAGTGCAGTGTAGTTGTATTTCCTATGCGTAATAGTGTAATGACTGATAATTATTATATTATATTATATTATATATATATGATCGTTGGACCGTTCGGGCGAGACTTCGGGATTAGGATTTTGGTACTCACAGCTTGAGGATCCAAGCAAGTATACCTTGCCTTATTTACTGTTTAATTTAATTTATTAAATGTTGCATGAGATATTGTTGCAAATATTATATAACTATGCACGTCCGAGAATAACTTGGGGGCAATCGACGAATGCGTCGATGTGTAGTGTATTGACTTAGTCACTAGCAGACTCATATATTGTTGTAAGGATATTCTAATATCTTTCAAGTCCCTGACACTTTTTACACTCATCATGATGACAAACTCATGTTGGGATACGAGTTAGCATACCCGACTAACTATCGGTGCGTGTGACATGTATCATGGTTTAGTGTGTAGTCAGGTTAGTCTAGTTATTTGAGACCTGGCATGTAGTACGTCGTATGCACGTCGTGTATTCGACTTGTATATTTGTATTAGACGGAGAGGACAACTAGTAGGCGTATGGGATACACACATTAGAATTTGTAGTATCCAGAGGAGCCACGGATCCAATGACTTTCTTTATTCAGATATCGCATTCTTCGGAGCGTTACGGATGTATATATATATATATATATATATATATATATATATATATATATATGCAGATACCTTATTTTTTGGAATGATGGACATTATATTTACAGATACCACGCTCTTCGGAGTGTTGGATATTATGCCTGCACCTACCCATACGTAACAATATTGTCCTCATATTGCATTCACTTAGATGGTTAGTACACCCCCTTTATTTATTCAGTATTTATATTTGATATGTATTTTTGTATCTTGTCACATCCCTCTGAGGACCTGGTTCTCGTCCAGATTTAGATGAGGTATACTATTCGACCGTGTACGGGCCCGGACAGGATATGAGGTACGCGACCGAGGAGGAGCTAGAAGTGTTACCATCAGAGTTTTCTTGATCACAGGTAGGCCTTCCGCCTAGGGCTGGAGCATCCTTATCTAGTTAACCGATGCTCTAGCCTAGTACTCTAATATGTCCTTTTGTACTCTTATTTCATCATTGTAGTTGGTTTATTTCCATCTGACTTATTTGGATTGTACTATGACATTCAGACTCCACACTATTTTCTAGTATTTATTTCAGCACTTCTTGTTTATATTTATGGATGAGATTAGACATTTACCTGCTGCATGTTAGCATATTAGACTTGTTAGTATTTTAGGACAGCGTAGTACGCTTCGTCGGGTCCATTAAATTAGAAAATCCCTCGGAGTCGTATTAGTTAGCCATTGCCACATGGCCTGGTCCCGTATATTTTGGGACTGGGGCATAACATGGTTTTAGTGGTGGCCCATACAGGTCATTTCTGTTTATCGCTTGTGGTATGGTATCATGTCCAGCGAGCCTGCAGTAGGATAGAAATTATTAGATCTCATCCACCTTGACTACCATCTTTGAACCTCCTTCGCATTTAATTATTTGAATATCTACATCCTGTTTGTTTATTTTTGTAGTCATTTAATGTAGTTTCATCTTTTGCAGAGAGATAAACTTGCGCAGCGGACGTGAGGCATACGGTGCCATTGTGCCATCCGCCACCACACAGAGGGAGGACACTACTAGAAAAAGTGCTATTAGCGACGTATTTTAGCGACGTCAAAAGAAACGTCGCTAATAATATATAATTAGCGACTCCTTATTAAAACGTCGCTAGACGTCGCTAAATGGCGACATTTAGCGACGTTTAGCGACTTTTATTAAGATTTTAAAAGTTAAGTCGCTATAAGTTCAATTAAGGTCGCTAAACGTCGCTAATATGTCTAATTTAGCGACGTTTAGCGACGTATATAGCGACCTTTTTATTAAAAATATTTAGCAACGTGTTTAGCGACGTCATTGACGTCGCTAAAATTTAATTTAGCGACGTTTTACTTGGACGTCGCTAAACATCGCTAAAATTTGGTTAATTAGGGCTCGGTTTCATTTTTCCCCATCTTCTGAAATTTCGAAAAGAAAAAAACTCCCTCCCCCCGCGCTCCGTCGACCCGCTCTCCACCCTATTCCGGTAAACCCTACTCTCTCTCTCTCTCTCTCTCTCTCTCACAGGACACATGTGACATTGACACAAATACTACACACACACAGACACTGACACAGACACAGACACAGACACGGCACACACACACACTGACACAGACACTGATCAGGACCTAGGGTTAGGGTTAGGGTTAGGTTTGTTGACATGGGGTTAGGGTTAGGGTTAGGGCCGACTGGCCCAAGTCTACGAGAGAGGTAACAGCAGCAGTGAGCACTGCTTACTAGCAGTGAGCAGGGGAAGACTTGAGGCACATCAGCCCAATGTGCAACAGGCAACTTGGAGAGGCACTGCACAGCTGAACATAGTGTGCATTAAGGTTTAGGTGCATTGTAGTTAGTTATTAGCTTCTGCAGGCAGGTGTGAGGGGGTCCTAATACAGTGTAAACACTGCATCCTTGTGCAGCAACTTACTGAGCCAGTCAGCAACTAGTGCAAGGCAGGATGTGGATGTGTTTGAGATGGGGTTTGAACTCGTATGATTTGAAGGACATGAGGGCAAGTGTCAGATATAACACCAACATCTGAGAGAAGATTGGGTATTCATAGTGATACTATAGTGCATACATGGGTGTGTGGCTCGGGATAAGGGGTAATCAAATATTGAGGAAGAAGGTAAGCAGTAGCAGTGGGTGACTGATTTAAAGAGGTGTATTAGTCAGGTGTTTGAGTGAATATATGTGTTGAAGAGAATAAGTAATAGGTGTGAAGGTTGAGCATTCATATAGGTGTATCCCAGATCTGGGAGTATAGATGGAGTGTTTAAATGAGTATAGATGGAGTGTTTATATGAAGTATAGAATTTAGAGTACTTAATAGGTGTTGTTGGTACCAGGTGAGTTTTGATTACAGAATTCTTAAGAGTGTATGTGTGTATCAGTGTGCCAGTTTGGGGGGTTAGGTTTTTTTACTAAAGGGAGTGCAGTAATCTGCCGGTAAATGTGAGTGAGTACAGCCACAATGCATGGGGTTATCCATTTCATAGAGCAATAGCCCGTGTACTTGGGAAACTTTTGATGCAAAAATTGTTCAAGCACCAGGTGCCTTAGTGCAATGCCATGACTGCTTTTCCCATAACGGACACTGACCTAGGAGTGTGGTTGGGGGCAGCTGCAGTTCTATAGTATGACACACTATTTGTAGTGTTGACTGCACACTTATAGTGCAGTTCATAGTACTATGGGGTTGGGGGCAGCTGCAGTTTTGATAAATAAAAATATGTATTATATCAGTTATGATTTTTATAGTACGGTTAATTTTGCATGTAATGATTTATATGATACGTACTGTCAATTTTGCAGAAGTTTCTAGAAATGGATATGAATTACTATCTGCGTCATCATTCGTGGATGTACAACCGTCATCCTGATGACATGTGCGGTGTGCGGGATGAATTCATTGAGGGTGTACAGCAGTTCCTGCAGTTCGCAAAGGCGTTCCCTCAATACATGGACGGTACCAAAATTAAGTGTCCGTGTGTGAGATGTCACAACAGGAAATATTATCCTGAAGTAGAAGTTACATATTATTTATACTCGAAGGGCTTTACGCCGAATTACTATCAGTGGACCGCGCACGGAGAACTTGTATCTCTAGCATCGGAGTCGGAGCCCTATGTGGAGCCGTATATGGATGTCCAAGACCACGATGCTTACGACGACGGGTTGGTGAACATGGTTTATGATACGGCGGGGCCTAGTTTCAATCCTGACAATTATGATACGGCGGGACCTAGTTTCAATCCGGACAATTATGATGCAGCTGAGGAGGCACCGAATGCCGATGCTGCAAAGTTTATGGAGTTGCTTGAGAATGCAAGGACTCCACTATATCCTGGTTGTGAGGATCATTCACCGTTGGAGGTGGTTACAAGATTATTGAGCATCAAGTCCGATTTTAACATGTCACAAGAATGCTATAATCGACTGCTCGATTTGATTATAGAGATCTTGCCCGAGGGTGCAAAGTTGCCTAAAGACTTCTATCGATCTAAGAGGATGGTGAGATCGCTTTGGATGGGATACGAGAAAATCGATGCATGTCGCAACGGGTGCATGTTGTACTACAAAGACGACAAGGATGAAGATACGTGCAGATTCTGTGATGCTGATCGCAACAAGGCCACTGTTAGAGGAAAGTCTGTCGGTGCAAGGAAGCCTACCGATTCGATGCACTACTTGCCTTTGACGCCGCGGTTGCAGCGGTTGTTTATGGTTAAGGAGACTGCAGAAAACATGAGTTGGCACAGGCGAAAACAGATCGAAGGAGTATTGGATCATCCATCCGATGGAGAAGCATGGAAGCACTTTGATCGAGAGTATCCATATTTTGCCGAGGAAGCACGTAATGTCAGATTGGGGCTCTGCTCTGACAGTTTTACCCCATTCAGACTTTCGGGCTCCCAGTATTCGTATTGGCCTGTGATCGTCACTCCGTACAATCTACCGCCTTGGATGTGCATGAAGACTCCGTATATGTTCCTAACCGTTATTATCCCGGGTCCGAACAATCCGAAGAGGAACATCGATGTGTATTTACAGCCTTTGATAGATGAGTTGAATCAGCTGTGGGAAGTCGGTGCCAACACGTACGATGTTTCTAGAAAGCAGAATTTTCAGATGAGGGCAGCACTTATGTGGACCATCAACGACTTTTCGGCCTATGGAATATTATCGGGATGGAGCACCCATGGTCGTCTCTCATGTCCGTATTGCATAGACCGTTCTCAGGCTTTCCGTTTGAAACACGGAGGCAAAGCGTGCTTCTTCGATTGTCATCGACAATTTTTGCCGAAGGATCATCCGTACCGGAGGAATCAGAATGCTTTTCGTGCGGGAGTTGTGGAGAAGGCCAATCCACCGCCAAGGTGGCCCAGATGCACGATATGGGAAGAGGTAAAAGATTTACCAAGTGCTATCCAAGAGCCTGCTAAGGGGTACAAGTGTGACGGATTTGGTCGCACCCATAGCTGGACGAAGAGGAGTATATTCTGGGATCTGCCATATTGGAGCACCAATCTGATCAGACATAACCTTGATGTTATGCATATCGAGAAGAATGTGTTTGATAACATAATTAATACTGTAATGGATGTAAAGGGGAAGACGAAAGATAATCCGAAGGCGAGGTTGGACTTAGAAGACATATGTAGACGTCCTACATTGCATTTGATAGAGGAGGGGAATGGAAAGTTAAAGCAACCTAAGTCAGTTTTCTCACTGGATAAAGAGGATAAAGATAGACTTTGTAGGTGGATTCAGGTTCTAAAGTTTCCAGACGGGTACGTGTCGAACTTGAAAAAATGCGTCAACCTCAAGGAGAACAAACTAGTAGGTATGAAGAGCCACGATTGTCACGTATTCATGGAGAGGTTAATTCCGATTGCATTTCGGGAATTCTTACCGCAGGTCATTTGGGACCCATTGACAGAGCTGAGCATATTCTTCAGAGATCTTTGTTGTACTAAGTTGCTCGTCGATCGTCTAGAAAAGCAAGAGAGGGACATTGCGGTAACACTATGTAAGCTCGAGAAGGTGTTTCCTCCTGGATTCTTCGACTCTATGGAGCATTTGCCAATTTATCTTTCCTATGAGGCACGTGTTGGTGGTCCTGTCGGTTATCGGTGGATGTACCCCTTCGAGCGCCATCTGAATTACCTAAAGAGAAAGGTGAAAAATAAGGCACAGGTTGAAGGCTCTATTTGTGAAGCTTATGTTCTCGAGGAGATTACAAACTTTTGCTCGACGTATTTCAAACCGCATGTTGCTACTAATAGGACGAAAGCTCCCAGAAACGATGACGCATATCAGAAATCTAATGATGCAATACTCAAAGTATTCAATGCATCCGAAAAGCCCTCGGAAAAAATGAAGAAGAGATATTTGAATGACGATGAGCTAAGGGCTGCTCAATTGTATATATTACTCAATTGCGACGAGGATAAAGTGGAGAAGCTAGAGGGGTAAGTAATTAATACGTCCACGTTTACATCATCTCAATGTAATAGTATAAGATACTATTATGCTACTAATCAACAGTTGCTTCATTGTTTTTCAGCACATATAATGATGAGTTGATGTCGGTTAGACCCTACATAACAGACGAAGAAGTAGAACAAGATATGAGATGCCATTTTCCTTCTTGGTTGAGCGCATATGTAAGATGCTTGGTAATTACTTTTTATTTCTGCACTTGCAAAACAAATAACTTACTATCGCTACTTTGGTATTTAGGTCGATCGTCTAATATCACCCGAGACTGAATCTATTAGGACTCTAGCCAAGGGACCAATTACTGCCGTAAAAATATGGCCAAGTTTCTGTGTGAATGGGTTCAGGTTCAAGTCAACAAATGCTCCTATCAGAGACAGCTTTCTGGATCTTGATTCCACGAAAAATAGTGGTTTGTGTATCAAATCTTTAAACTACAAAGACGTCAATCCGGGCAATAATTTTTTTGGCATCTTACGAGAGATTGTGGAGTTGACATATAATTATGGCCCAGAACCTGCTAATATCGTGCTATTCAGGTGTGAATGGTTCGATCCGATTCAAGATCAAGGTTGGAAAATTGACAAGCATGGCCTTGTGGATATAAACTACAAGCGTAGATATCAAGGCTACGAACCATTTGTCCTATTAAGTCAGGCTCAGCTCGTGTACTTAACAACTTATCCTAGACGGGGGACAGCGAGGTCGGATTGGTGGGCAGTATGCAAGACTAAAGCTAGAAATACCTTTGACATTGACGAAATAGCTTATCAGGAGGACGATCTACCTCTTGTAACAAATATTGTAGATGTGGACTCAACGGAAGTTACTCATTACACGAGTAATAATGTAGAAGATGTAGAATTATCCGGAGAGGACGACGAAGTAGATGAAAGTGAAGACGAGGAAGAGGAAGAGCAGGACGAGGAAGGCGAACAAGATGAATTTTCTGAAGATGATTGAAAATATAAAATATTCCATGTAGAATGTAACTATATTTGGACTGTAAATATTGCATGTAGAAGTAGATGTTGACATTAACGAATATATGTATTATATTTTGACTGTATAATGCTTTGAGATATGTATCACATTTCGACTGTAGAATGTAGTATATATTTGTGTTTCTCTATATTCATCATATGTTGTTATCAGATATGACAGGACGACGCGAAGGATTCGGCAGGTCCCGAGGTAGACAGAGTGCCACTCCGGTACTGCCTACTGTTGGTTCCGGATCATCGTCGCCCAGTACTCCAGTATATCGAGCAGTCACATCTCCGACTGCGACGACGTTGCGTGGCATCACTCCTGGGACGAGTAGTTCCAGGCGTGATAGTACTCCCTCGTCCAGCGTTCCTCCTGCTGACGGAACCATGGAGACAGATGAGCATGTAGAGGAGGTCGTGCCGACGTTGTCCCAGCATCAGCAAGATCCTCCATGCGCACCACCGGAGGAGACGAGGACAGAGATTTGGGCCGACGGTACAAAGTAAGTCAATTAGATGGTTTAGTATATATTTGTGTTTCTCTTTATTCATCGTATATTGACTTTTTCAGTAATCTAAATTATTATTTATGTATAGATATCGTCAATCGTCGGTTCAGAGACGCTTGGGCCAATTTCTGAGAAACAACTACGGTGGCCCTTGGATCAACTACTCTGAGGCTCCGGAGGAGAGGAAGGCGTTCTGGTTTGCGCACTTCCAGGTAAAAGTATATTAAATAAATTCTCTAATTTATGCATATTCGTGATACTAACTTAATAAATTATTTATTGTAGCAAACGTATTTTTATCCTCCGCACCGGGCCGAGTTGATCGAGCGGCTCTTTCCTACCGTTGCCGCCAAGCTTATCCGAGATGCTCTGGATGACCAGAAGGCTCATGATCGTGCTGGAAAACCAATCCAAGGTTGGATCACGCCTGAGCAGTGGACTGCGATGAGGGCTAGATTCGACGATCCGAGCTACAAGGAAAGGTCTAAGAAGGCCAAGGCGGCTAGACAGAATGCTGCCAAGTGGTGTGGTGGCTCGATTCCGATGACGGAACATTTCTGTCGTTTGGTATGTTTTTTCTTTTAAAATATATTATTTTAATATAAGTACCATAAAATGGTACTTGGAAAAAATATTTAAGTTTAGTAATAAAAAATATATTTTTAACAGGTACAGAGGGGTGAGGATGCAAACATGGTGACCGTCTTCTTGGCCACCCATCGCAAGGACGGAAATCTCATTGATGAGAGGGCCTCACAGACCTATGTAAGTATTACTTTACTTTGTGTTTATTTTAATATAACTTAGGCAATTATTGAGTTTCCAAACCTTTTCTAGGCCGAGTATCTTAGGCTTCGTGAGCGGGCGACTGCTAGTGCACCTACACCTGGAGAGGCTGGTGCTTCGTCGCAGCCCGGTCCATCTCCGTCGGTGGACGACCTGTGGGTGACCGCAGCTGGTGGTCTCCAGAGGGGTACGTACTACGGTACGGGCTCCTATGGCGCCCTGGTTGCGACGCAGTCATCTAGGGCCTCCCCGACAGCTGTGCATTCCACACACCCCTCGCAGTCGCAGCCCTCGCAATCGTCGGTCTGAATCCAGGAGGCCGTCCAGGAGGCCGTTGACCGTCAGATTGCGTCTCTCCGTGACGACTTGCTGCGAAGTATGGAGGACCAGTCCCGGTCCCAGCCGCAGGCGGACGATCCGATGCTTATCGCACGATTGGATATGCTCGACCGCAGCATGACGGAGCTACGAGAATTGACAAATGATATTAGAGCCTCCAATGATCGCAACATCATGGAGCTGCAGGCGTCACAGGTATCGATGGGCGAGAAGCTAACGAGGATGCAGGCGTCACAGCTATCGATGGGCGAGAACCTGACGAGGATACAGGATTCAATGGGTGATAGCAGTACGAGGCTGTTATCTACCCTGGATTCTTACAACCAGCGACTCGCAGACTTGGAGCGGGCACGGCCGCCACCGACGTCACTGCCTTCTCCATCGACATCGGTGTCGATTCCACGGGACGAGTATGAGGAGTTGTTATCCTTCAAGCACGCCGCTGGTCATCCTCCTGCAGATCCGTAGTAGTATAGTTATTTTTATTATTATTTATGAATTATTGGTACTTCAACAATAGACATGATGTATGATGCTACTTGTGGTCTTTAATTTTTTAGTTAATTTAATTGGATTATATAGTTATCCACATTTAATTGGATTGATACTTCTTGTGGTCTTTAATTTAATTGGATTATATAGTTAACTAGATTGAATTATGTTGGTGTGTATGATGAAGATGATGTAAAACTGCAGGAAATCACCAATGTTTGCTTCTGGACTTTTTTTTTATTTTTTTTTAAATTAGCGACGTTATTAGCGACGTGTAGCGACGCTTAGCGACGTTAGTTTACGTCGCTAATTACGTCGCTACTCAGCGACGCTGAAAAATGTCGCTACTTTCGTCGCTAATGACGTCGCTAAAGTCGTCGCTAAACGTCGCCAATTGCTGACATGGCAGTATAGCCAGGTCATTAAAGACGTCGATGTAACGTCGCGATAGACGTCGCTAATCAGCGACGTTTAGCGACTTTTATAAACATTGCTATTTAGTGACTTGGCGTCGCAACACGTCGCTAAATTTAGCGACATATTAAAGTCGCTAAAAAACGTCGGCATAGCGACGTTTAGCAACGTTTTTGGTTTTAGCGACTTGGAGTTTTCCGACTGATTTAAAACGTCGCTAATTACGTCGCTAAACCTAATTAGCGACGATTTATGGTTATTTAGCGACGTTTTTAGATGTCGCTAATTTGACTTTTTCTGGTAGTAGGATACATCCCAAGGACCACCCAGAGAGCAGCCACTACCACAGGCCCCGGTGATCCCACAGGTCATGCTGATACATTGGCACCAGACTTCTCAGGATGACCTGATGCAGCAGCACGAGGGCCAGACTTCACATACTGTCCTTACGCAATACCTCGAGGGCCAGACTTCGAGGGCTACGCCGATGCCGCAGCCTGAGAGGCCGACATCTCATAAGACACCTATGACACAGCCGGAGGTCCCATTGCCACCACCTCTACCCTTTCCACCTCAGATGCCACATCCAGAGGGACAGCCGCAGATGTTCCAATTTTTCCAGGCTATGATGCAGGCGTAGTGGCATCAGGCCAAAACTATGAGACGGAGCTTGATGGCAGTTCTGGAGAGGACACTTGCCCCAGTACCCACACCAGCACCTACACCTGTTCAGCCAACTGTTACTGTTCGAAGGTTTCGTCAAATCGGCCCGGATACCTTTTCAGGCAGCGAGATCGCAGAGGAGATCTCCGATTGGGTCACCAACACGAAGATGCTGTTGGAGGCTTCTCAGCTACCTCCGGACCTTTGGATAACAGCAGTGAGGGCTCAATTGAAAGGCAATGCCCATCACTGGTGGGACTCCATGGAGCGCAGCATCGGTAAGAAGCATACATGGGAGCATTTTTTAGAGTACTTCAATGCGAAGTATTTTTCGGCTACGGTCAGGAATGTACTATACTCTCAGTTCCTGCACCTGAACATAACCGTAGACGCGTATGACGCAGAGTTTAGTCGACTTAGTAGATTTGGTGCCGCCTTGATACCCAATGATCTGGAGAAGGCTAGAAGATTCCATCATGGTCTGACTTACGAGATACAGAGGTACACTACCACCCAGGCGAGGATCTCTTACGATGAGGTTCTGTCAGAGGCTAGGATCCAGGAGGCTATTGGCAAAGGATCTAGACATTCCAGCATGACCGTACCAGCCAGAGCTTAGCCCAGAGCAGAATGACCGATCCGTCATCCGAAAGCACAGACACAGCAGAGGATAGTACTATACCAGCATAAGGAGCTTCCGACTTGTCACCATTATGGCAAGAAGGGGCATATCATCAGAGATTGCCGGAAGAAGCTTGGATTATGCATGATCTATGGAGTGAGTTAACACCTTGCCAGAGATTGCCCATAGCGCAGGGATGCAGCACCGCAGACAGGACAGAGGCCATCAGTACCAGTACAGAGGATACTATCCCAGACAGGAGGTCAACGTCCACCTACACCCGGTGGATTTCAAAGGGGACCACCCCTGGCCCCACAGGAGGCACAGTTTGATCGAGCCAGACAGCAGGCCAGAGGGCAGAGGCACGGACAGGCCTTTGCACTAGTAGTGATTGAGGAGGAACCAAAAAGGGAAGCTATCACAGGTACCATTTTAGTTGCATCATTACCTGTGACTGCATTATTTGATTCTAGTGCTACACTATCTTTCATATCTAGTAGTTTCGTAGCTATGCATAGAGTAACTACTTTTTCCTTACCTAAGAGTTGGAAGATTCTTACCGGAGGAGGCATCGTTTCGGTTATCGGCACTATTAGAACATGCTCGGTAGTCGTATGTGGTCGGGAGATGAGAGCGCAATTTTTGGTATTTTTAATGCTAAACTTTGACGTTGTATTAGTTATAGACTGGTTGAGCCAGTATAATGTCATACTGGATTGCCGGAGGGGTAGTGTCATTTTTAGACCACCAGATCACCCGAAGTTCAAGTACATACGGGGAACCATCTAGCAAGGAGTAGGCCAGACAGCTGGAGTTTACATGGCTATGGAGATGGCACCCCTACCGATAGTTACAGAGTTCGAGAATATTTTTCCGGAGGAGTTGCCAGGCCTACCGCCAGATAGAGAGGTGGAGTTCACTATTGAGTTGGTACCCGGAGCAACGCCTGTATCTTCAAATGTGTACCGGTTGGCGAAGAGGGAATTGGATGAGCTGAAGCTACAGTTAGAGGAGTTACAGATCAAGGGATTTGTCTATCCTAGTGCATCACCCTAGGGAGCACCAGTATTATTTGTACCAAAGAAGGATGGAAAATTTCGTATGTGCATTGATTATAGAGCCCTTAATGCTTTAACTATCAAGAACAAGTACCCCCTACCGCAGATTGATGATTTGTTCGACCAGCTGACAAGAGAAATGGTGTTCACGGAGATCAACTTGAGATTGGGGTATCATCAGGTAAAGGTGCAGAGAGAAGATATTCCAAAGACATTATTCAGGATTCGTTATGGCCACCACAAGTTCTTGGTGATGCCTTTTGGACTAATGAATGAGCCTTCAGTATTTATAAACCTGATGAATAGAGTCTTCCACCAGTATTTGGACCAGTTCGTGGTAGTCTTCATCGACGACATCTTGGTGTATTCAAAAAGCCACGATGAGCACTTGAGGTCGGTGTTGGAAACGCTGAGGCGTGAGAGGCTCTATACCGAGTTGAGCAAGTATTAGTTCCTCTTAGACCGTGTCTCTTTCCTCGGACACGTTATCTCAGGAGATGGTATTTCAGTAGATCCAGCAAAGATTTCGTTAGTAGACACGTGGCCGACCCTACTAACATCTCGGAGGTGAGGAGTTTCCTATGACTTGTCGAATATTATCGGAGGTTCGTAGAGAACTTCGCTTGGATCGCAGAGCCGATGACCCGCTTGACCCGCAAGGAGCAGGAGTTTATTTGGACAGAGGAGTGTCAGACGGTGTTCGATGAACTGAAGAAGCGTCTGACTATGGCACCTATCTTGACTATACCTTCTAGACCTGGAGAAATTATGATCTACAATGATGCATCTGGGAAGCATAATGATGTGTCTTGATGCAGCATGGAAAAGTTGTGGCCTATGCCTCTAGGTAGTTAAGGACCCATGAGAAGAACTATCTCACTCATGACTTAGAGCTCGTCGCAGTATTCTTTGCCCTGAAGCTTTGGAGGCACTACCTATACGGAGAACGGAAGGAGATATTCACTGATCACAAAAGCCTGAAGTATATCTTATCACTACCACATCCTGAAAATAAGGGTATTTTTGTTATTTTATATATTATAGGTATTATGTGTATTTATTTTAAATAATTGCATGATATGTGTATATATATATTATATTGTATAGTGTTCATTAATGCATGAGTTAGTAGACTAGACCTAGATGCCCACTAGATGGAGCCCTGACCGAAATATAGTGTGATGGATTTAATTTGTAAATTTTGGGGATTAATTATTAAGGATTATATTTATTGCCGTGATTTTATTTAATTGTTGTGCCTTACCGTTGCTTCGATATTTGGAGCGCTACCCTAGCTTTTGTCTTCCAACAAATACCACAACCTTGTCCTAGACGTGCCTGCCTTTTTTTCTTACCTTTGTGTAACTTATAAATATGCTCTCTTGTGCTTCATTTTAGTCGCACAATATTCATCGCAGACGTTATTATTTATTTCTAATAAATCCAACTTTGTATCGTTGTGCGTTCCAATCGAAATTGGAGACACAATCTTGACCCATTTTGTGCAACCCAAATTAGGGTAATATTTTATTCTAAGTCTACTTCATTTATGACACTTGTGTCCCACCAAATTTTAGTCCAGGTACTTCTAATTTATTTTAGAACACCACTTATATTTATTTAATTAAATTGGGGATACCAACTTTTACTAATCCCATCTTAACCCCAATTCAACCCAAACCCTGATTTATTGAATTCATGCAAAACACACAACACCCCCTCATCCTACAAAACACCAAACACCAAATCTCCTACTAAATTTTCATCATTTTATGTGTCTGTGCAAATACCCAAATTTTAGGGACTAAATTACAAATGTTGCACTAGGTGTCATCACCCCATTGGTTCAAACCAAATGGAGAAGCCCTTAACTCATTGACTAGTCAACCTCACTCCTTTCTCCCTTCTTTGTATGTATATTTCTCCATGATGAATCTGAGCCACCCATTCAAATGGGGACTCATCACCAACACACACTACCCATCACACATCCCAATAAAATATCACCATCACTCTTTACTTCCTCCAAGCCGGCCCTAATCCCAAAACCTAGGAAAAACCCCTCCCACTTTCTCTCTCCTCCCTCCTTCTTCCAACCGTAGGTTTCTTCCTTTCTTCTTCTTCTTCTTCTTCTTCTTCACTCCACTTCTCCTTCTTCTTTTTAAAACCAAACTGAACCGGACCTCACCTTGCTCCGGCCAACCTCCCTCTGGCCGACACTCCCTGCTCCTCCTTCAGTCTTCAGCACAACCACCCTTACGTGCAGTCGACTCCATCCCCCGGGGCTCGACCCATCCACCCACTGCCAGCCCGGCCAGCCCTGCATCTCCGGCGAGCTGCTGCACCCCACGAGCCCGCTACCTCCATTCACCTCCCTCCGGCCGACACTCCCCGCTCCTCCTCACCATCAGCAGCATCATCCTTGTCTTCACCTTCACCATCTTCACCTGACTCCGGCCGAGCTCCCTCCTCCGGCCAGCAACCACCACCCCACGATTACATCTCCGCCAGCAGCAGCCCGATCTCCTCCCCCTCCTGCCTGAGCTCCTCTCCGGCAGCCTTCAACATCATCGTCGTCAACATCGTCACCATTACCATCACCATTATCTTCATCATCACCTTTACCATCATCTTCACCATGATCATAACCACCATCATCATCACCTTCATCATCGTTATAGGCGTCATCGTCGTCGTCGTCGTCGACGTGTCCCACCTCGCCGGAGACGGACCACCGTAGCTTCCCTTGACTCCGTGCATGCCCGCGCAGGTTCGTTCCAGCCCTCCTTCATGATTGTATGTACGTATTAGTATTAGTATTAGTATTAGTATTAGTATATGTATATGTATATGTATATGTTTAATATGAATGTTGGTATATATATATATATATATATATATAGTACGTGAATTTAATTAGTGTATATACAATATATATATATTGCATATGTATTTAATTGGTATACATATATATACATATTATAAGTATTAATGTTATTGCTAGATAATAATATGTGTATGTATATGTACTAGGTGACCCGAGTGTAACCACGGATATCCCATAATTATATTGACCTGTGACCAAATAATTGTTAGCAGATTGCCATATGTACACTAACGTACTGGCAAGCCCCATATTATTTTGACTGTTTGTTTTGTACAGCATTTGAAGATGTGACACCCGTGCAATTAGACACACACTTGACCCTAGTTGACTAGTGTCATACCTAGCATAGCCCTGGGTCCAGTGTATTTATAATTGTGTGTTAGAGTAATGTCTGATGCAATATTGTATTATATGATGTCTATAGGATTGTTGGATTTTTAGACAAGACCTCGAAAACCGAACATTGTTATTGCCAGCAGCAGGACCCCCAGGCGAGTACATTCTCTGACTGTTTTTATTATGTTGATTATCTCTATAATTCTAGTTGTATAGCGTACATGATTCTGATACTGTTGTATACACGAGTTGGCATCATCGAGACCTATCACGAGGAGTCATGATTGGGATCCATCGTGCTAGCTGGGAAACGGGAAAATATTAGTAGCTTATGTTATCATACCCAACTTTACATGAATCATAGCTCACCCATACCTCACGTCGGTGCAGCCTGACCATTACATGCCTCATAGCCTGTTATGTACGATTAGTCTGACTATTGCTTGCATCATAGCTATCTGGAAGGTTAGCCTAACCTTACATGAATCATAGCTAGTCATACATAGTAAGCCTGATCAGTCCCAAGTCGATCACATTATATGCTGATGTTTCACACACTTAGCTAGATATTCTTGGCATGTATCTCTAGTATATTGATCTAGCATTTCTTATATTTTAGTCATGGTTCTAGCATTCACTTATATATACCAGTTCATTGTTCTTGCGTGTACTTGTATTCTTGTTTATTGCTAGATGTACATTGATGATGACATATGCTCCATTACTTCATTATTCCAGTATCTCTTTATTCCTGTATTTCATTATTTCCAGTATTTTTTATTGCTAGTATTCATATCTGTCTTATATTTCTTTACACTATGTTATAGTTTTTGTTAATATATGTGAAACTGTTGTTAGAGATGTGCTTCGTTCCATCCTGACTGAAAATATTTTTTCAGACTACGACTTAGAGGACTTGTTTCCAGCATACTTGGAGCTTGGATGTTATTGATTGCAGGTTAGACTATTTATTATTGTTTAGACTTGTCTTGTATTTCATTTGCTTTCTTCGATATCTCATCGTGCTCGAGTTTATATGATTGAGTATTCCATATTATATTGTGATATCTGTGTCTCCTTATGGAGTTGGATATTCATGTGAGAGTGATTAGCTAATATTGTGACCTAGACAGCATTCTATCGCCGATGTTGCGGCGTAGGCTGGACGTACCCACATACTCGTTCCCAATACCGGGTGCGGGTCATGACACATTTTTAGTGGTGGCCCATGCAGGTCAGACTTCACAAGTTGTGCGATATCATGGTAGTGCGACGTCTTAGTTGTACTACTGCGTGCCTGCGATAAGATATAGGACATAGGATACTAGGATGAGAGAGAATACTCAATCATAAATTATTTAAAAGATTCCTGGGACGACCCTTGAGAATCTTATTGTAATTTCCCATTTAAATCCTTCCCCCTTGTTTCCGTCCATTTTTACTTGTTGATATTGAGTTTGATTCTTGTTGACCAGTTGTTAAATTTAATTCTTGGTATCGTTGTTGAGTTGATTTCTTATCAAGATAAATTTTACGGACTAAAATTTACGGTATCATCCGATGACATATGTTGATGAGAACAGTGAGAAAGGTAAAATGTCTACTTGGTTATGGAGCCTAGAGTTTATCGCAGCCACATTAGCTATTATGGCGAAAATATAGGAACCTGATCTTGGATGTACATATCTTAGTTATGAAATTTAGAGTTTCTCGCAGCCATATCGGTTGGCATGGCGAGGATCCTAGATGACATAATTATAGAGTTGCATACCTTAGTTATGGAACCTATCGTTTATCGCAGCTATGCTTACTGGCGTGGCGAGGATTCTGAGTGTCATAATTTCGGACAGACGTATATGATTATCAGGTTGTATCTTAAATTGGTTCTTAAAGTATCATCTTAAAACTTATCCACTTCTGTTATTCTAGGACTTTGTTCCATCGCTTCTTTTTCTTTGCTAGTAGTAGAAATACCTTCAGTCCTTAAGCCAGTTTCTTTTAGAGCTTTATTTCTTTAAGGATCCCTGTTAGTGTGATAATTGGTTACTTGCAATTAGGTTTGTGTCTTGAGTATTATGTTGACTGAGTGTTGCTTGTGAGTTTGTAAGTGTTTCCTAGTTGGACATGTGAGCAGTAGGCATTAATCTAGAGTTAACCCATAGCGTAGTACCTTGTAGCAATAGTTCTATAATAGGTGCCATTATAGTTAATATTGGTCCTATAGGTAGAAGGAGGAGAAAAAGTATCAGTGATGGTTCCAAGAGTAAGTATCAGAGTCAGCATGCCAGTCCTGGATAGTCATAAATTTATGTAATTGGATGATCTATGTAAACAATTAAGTATCGAGAAAATTATATAAAAAAAAATAATGGAGCATGATATTCAATTTGATGATTGATTGCTTGGGTGTGTCAAAAGTAAAGAAATATATATATGCATAAAGGGTATTAATGAGTGTGCCATGGGTTGAGAAATATCAAGATTGGTAATAAAAGTTATGAAGTATATCACAGATTAGTGTAACAGTCTGTAAAAGATTTAAGAGAAGATATGGATACATAAATCGAGATATGGAACCATATGCCGCCTATGAGAGTAAAATGAAACAGGTATATTATAAAAGGTGCAAGTGATCATGAGTTCTAATAAGGGTGATGAGGTAATATAATAATAAAGTTAGTGTTATCATGCCAAGAGTACTAATCTTTCTATATCAAGGATTAGTCGAGAATGGTGCTAATAACAGTGAGTACTTCGTGTGATAATAATTAGATTGGTGTATCAGTTAATATGGATAGAAAATTATTGGAAGTGATAGTACAAGTAATCTGGGTAGTGCAAATTTTAGTACACAGTTGAGGGTTGTAGACAATTGGTGTATTTGTGTGCACCTTGAGTATTAGAGACTGTGAGTATTTATATATATACTTGTGGATTTAAATTTATAATTTGAAGAGTGGAAATAAATTGCAATTTTTAATAATTATTGAGGAATTAAGATTTTATGTTATTAAAATTTTTGGAGGATTAAAATTCAATTCAATAAACATAGTCAGAGCTATAAAGATTTTGGAAGTGATTAAAAATTTTATTCGATGTTTGAATATTTGACTTTTGAGAAAAGTATATACATTTTATCTTAAATTGTTCGCGAAGTAAATTTTGATGATTTTATTTTGAGGATAAAATTTTATGGTGGGTAAGAAATGTATATTAGTATATGTGTGGTTGATGTGCATGTGTAAGGATCTATTGGCTTGAGTATGCTTGAGATGGCACTACAAACTGACTTGGGTGTCCATCTAGAGTTGTATTAGAAGGAGTAGTACTTAGTATGGTGTGTTGCACTTGGCGTGCACTTGAGTGATAAGAACAACTAATATAAACAATTATAGTAGGTAAGAGAGCTAGCAGTGGGTGTGCTTGTAGTAGAAACAATGGTACCTAAAGGGATAGAGGTATCAAACTTTGGATGCATCATTAACCTATGGTTGTGTTAGAAGGTTCTGTTCTGTTCTTTTTCGTCTGTTCCTTTTTCGTCTGATTGATTGATTGATTCCTTAGTACCGTAGCTTATAACAATGATTCTCTTGCTAGAATGTAGTTAGTAGTACACCCTGACAGAGACTACAATACTGTGACAAAGTGACCATAACCATGTATGTTTTCTGGAGTGCATATTGTATGACTGTAGGTAGGATTTTTATTAGACTTGATCATTAAGGGTTTGACCATAGTGAAGAATTAATGAAGAGGTTATGACTTAACAAAGAAAGACAAGGTACCTTAAATTTTGAGGATAAACATTAATTTAAATAAAGAGTTAAGAATTTAATATGGCAGAATTGGCGATTCGTTAAAACATTGATTTTTATGAAGATTATGAAATGATTGAATTTGTCATTAAATTTTAAGAAATTTAAGAAGGTTATCATTATATATATTTGACTGCAAGATATAAAATTAAAAATTTATATTTTGAATGTTATATTTGAAGATTTACGAGTAATATATTATTTGATTATTGTGTGAAAAAAGAATAGAAGAGTAAGATCGTTAATGGATTAGTGTTTGATTTTAAATTTTTGGGATCGGTCGGTCGGTCGATTGGCTTAACTCCATTTAACTTGAAAAGCGAAAAGTAAGGAGTCAACATGCGAGGATTTAAATTTTATAAACATGCATCAATTGGATTTAAATTAGAGGAGTAAGATGATTAATGGATTAGTGTTGAATTCAAATTTTGGGATAAGATTTTTTAATTTTATAAATATGCATTGATTGGATTTCAATTAAAGGATTGGATAGTAAATTTTGTATTTAGTGATTTACATAAAAATTTAGAGGAGATTGTGATAAAAATGGAATTTGATTTTTAAATTTGAAGATTTGCAGGAATATGATACTTATAGAATTCTGAAAGAAATTGTGAAATAACAATATGGATTACTTCATGATTATATGGTTTGATGAATTTAAATTTTGATGGAAAATAATATAATGAATAAATACAACTGTTGAGGATCTTAAATTTTGAGGACGAAATCCTTTTAAGGAGGGTAGACTTGTCACTACCATATCCTGAAAATAGGGATATTTTTGTCATTTTATATATTATAGGTATTGTGTATATTTATTTTAAATAATTGCATGATATGTGTATATATATATTATATTGTATAGTGTTCATTAATGCATGAGTTAGTAGACTAGACCTAGATTCCCACTAGATGGAGCCCTGACCGAAATATAGTGTGATGGATTTAATTTGTAAATTTTGGGGATTAATTATTGAGGATTATATTTATTGTCGTGATTTTATTTAATTGTTGTGCCTTACCGTTGCTTTGATATTTGGAGTGCTACCCTAGCTTTTGTCTTCCAACAAATACCACAACCTTGTCCTAGACGTGCCTGCCTTCTTTTCTTACCTTTGTGTAACTTATAAATATGTTCTCTTGTACTTTATTTTAGTCGCACAATATTCATCGCAGACGTTATTATTTATTTCTAATAAATCCAACTTTGTACCGTTGTACGTTCTAATCGAAATTGGAGACACAATCTCGACCCATTTTGTGCAACCCAAATTAGGATAATATTCTATTCTGAGTCTACTTCATTCATGATACTTGTGTCCCACCAAATTTTAGCCCATGTACTTCTAATTTATTTTAGAACACCACTTACATTTATTTAATTAAATTGGGGATACCAACTTTGACTAATCCTATCTTAACCCCAATTCAATCCAAACCCTCATTCATTGAACCTATGCAAAACACACAACACCCCCTCACGCTACAAAATACCAAACACCAAATCTCCCACCAATTTTTTATTATTTTATGTGTCTGTACAAATACCCAAATTTTAGGGACTAAATTGCAAATGTTGCACTAGGTGTCATCACCCCATTGGTTCAAACCAAATGGAGAAGCCCTCAACTCATTGACAACCTCACTCCTCTCTCCCTCCTTTGTATGTATATTTTTCTATGATGAATCTGAGCCACCCATCCAAATGGGGACTCATCACCACCACACACTACCCATCACACATCCCTATAAAACATTACCATCACTCCTCACTTCCCCCAAGCCGGCCCTAATCCCAAAACCTAGGGAAACCCCCTCCCACTTTCTCTCTCCTCCCTCCTTCTCCCAACCGTAGGTTTCTTTCTTCCTTTCTTTCTTTCTTTCTTCTTCTTCTTCTTCTTCACTCCACTTCTCCTTCTTCTTTTTAAAACCAAACTGAACCGGCCCTCACCTTGCTCCGGCCAACCTCCCTCCGGCCGACACTCCCCGCTCCTCCTCCAGTCTTCAGCACAACCACCTTACGTGCAGTCGACTCTATCCCCCGCGGCTCGACCCATCCACCCACTGCCAATCCGGCCGTCCCTGCATCTCCGGCGAGCTGATGCACCCCACGAGCCCGCTGCCTCCATTCACCTCCCTCCGACCGACACTCCCCTCTCCTCCTCACCATCAGCAGCATCATCCTCGTCTTCACCTTCACTATCTTTACCTGACTCCGGCTGAGCTCCCTCCTCCAACCAGCAAACACCACCCTACGATTACATCTCCGCCAATAACAGCCCGATCTCCTCCCCCTCTTGCCTGAGCTCCACTCCGGCAGCCTTCAACATCATCGTCGTCAACATCATCACCATTACCATCACCATCATCTTCATCATCACCTTCACCATGATCATAACCACCATCATCATCACCTTCATCATCGTCATTGGCGTTATCGTCGTCGTCATTGTCGACGTGTCCCACCTCGCCGAAGACAGACCACCGTCGCTTCCCTCGACTCCGTGCATGCCTGCGCAGGTTCGTTCCTGCCCTCCTTCATGATTGTATATACGTATTAGTATTAGTATATGTATATGTTTAATATGAATATTGGTATATATATATATATATACATATATATATATATATATATATATATATATACATATACATATATATACATATATATATATATATATATATATATATATATATATATATATATATATATATATATATATATAAAGTATATGAACTTAATTAGTATGTATGTATTAGTTTATGTATTCCATTAGTATAGGCTTGACATATATATAATTGGTATATATATATATATATATATATATATATATATATATATAGTACGTTAATTTAATTAGTGTATATACAATATATATATATATATATATTGCATATGTATTAATCTTTAACCAATAATTATTTTGGGTGAATATTGTTTCCACCTCAACCGCCTGTTTGTAAAAAATATTGGTTTCTTCAGGATCATCAATAAATTTTGACTTCCAGTGAGATTATTAGCATCACCAAGTAACATTACTCTACTCAAAAAGGTATCTTTATACCATCTAGTTTGTTTGATGGTAAGCCATGCATGTGTAAGTATGAACAAGTTCAGACTGTGAAACTGCGAATGGCTCATTAAATCAGTTATAGTTTTCTTAAACTGAGCTATTAGCTCTTTAATAACGTCTTTTGTATTTAATTGGTATACATATATATACATATTATAAGTATTAATGTTATTGCTAGATAATAATATGTATATGTATATGTACTAGGTGACCCGAGTGTAACCACGGATATCCCGTAGTTACATTGACATGTGACCATATAATTGTTAGCAGACTGCCATATGTACACTGACATACTGGCAAGCCCCGTATTATTTTGACTGTCTATTTTGCACAGCATTTCAGACGCGACACCCGTGCAATTAGATGCATACTTGACCCTAGTTGACCAGTGTCATACCTATCATAGCCCTGGGTCAAGTGTATTTATAATTGTGTGTTAGAGTAATGTCTGATGCAATATTGTATTATATGATGTCTATAGGATTGTTGGATTTTCAGACAAGACCTCGGAAACCGGACATTGTTATTGCCAGCAGCAGGACCTCCAGGCGAGTACATTCTCTAACAATTTTTATTATGTTGATTATCTCTATAATTTTAGTTGTATAGCATACATGATTCTGACACTGTTGTATACACGAGTTGGCATCATCGAGACCTGTCACGAGGAGTCGTGATTGGGATCCATCGTGCTAGCTGGGAAAACGGGGAAATATTAGTAGCTTATGTTATCATACCCAACTTTACATGAATCATAGATCACCCACACCTCACGTCGGTGCAGCCTGACTATTACATGCCTCATAGCCTGTTATGTATGATTAGCCTGACTATTGCTTGCATCATAGCTATCCGGATGGTTAGCCTGACCTTATATGAATCATAGCTAGTCATACATAGCAAGCCTGATCAGTCCCAAGCCGATCACATGATATGCTGATGTTTCACACTTAGCTAGATGTTCTTGACATGTATCTCTAGTATATTGATCTAGCATTCCTTATGTTCTAGTCATGGTTCTAGCATTCACTTATATATACCAGTTTATTATTCTAGCGTGCACTTGTATTCTTGTTTATTGCTAGATGTACATTGATGATGACATATGCTCTAGTACTTCATTATTCCAGTATCTCTTTATTCTAATATTTCATTATTTCCAGTATTTCTTATTGCTAGTATTCATATCTGTCTTGTATTTCTTTACACTCTGTTATAGTTTTTGTCAATATATGTGGAACTGCTATTAGAGGTGTACTTCATTCCATCCTGACTGGAAATATTTTTTCAGACTACGACTTAGAGGACTTGTTTCCAGCATACTTGGAGCTTGGATGTTATTGATTGCAGGTTAGACTATTTATTGTTGTTTATACTTGTCTTATATTTTATTTGCTTTCTTCGATATCTCATCGTGCTCGAGTTTATGTGATTGAGTATTCCATATTATATTGTGATATCTTTGTCTCCTTATGGAGTTGAATATTCATGTGAGAGTGATTAGCTAGTATTGTGACCTAGACAGCGTTCTACCGCCGATGCTGTGGCACAGGCTGGACGTACCCACGTACTCGTGCCCTATACCGGGTGCGGGTCATGACACATCTATACTCAGAAGGACCTGAACCAGAGACAAAGGCGTTGGCTCGAGGTGATGACAGACTTTGAGATTGAGATACAGTACTATCCGGAAAAGGCCAACGTGGTAGCTGACGCGTTGAGCAGGAGGCCCATGGCATTCTTGTTGACTACCCAGCAACAATTATTGAGAGATCTAGAGTAGTTGGGTATAGAGGTCATTATGCCCAGAGCAGATGGCCAGTTGTTGAGTTTTTAGGTGCAATCGACATTAGTTGAGAGGATCAAGGCTGCCTTGCCAACAGATGACAGATTCTAGAGGCTTCGACAGAGGACAGAGGCTGGGATACAGACAGGATTATGCATACATGATGACGGGACTTTGAGAAATGGAGATCGTCTCTATGTTCCGAATGGAGAACTGCATCAGGAGCTAATATCGGAGGCGCAAAGTTCAGGATACACTATTCATCCTGGAGGCACAAAGATGTACAGAGACTTGAGGTAGTACTATTGGTGGCACAGAATGAAGAGGGAGATAGCCCGCTTTATGACGAAGTGCCTAGTGTGTTAGCAGGTAAAGGCTGAGCATCAAAGGTCTGCAGGTTTACTTTAGCCGCTCCCGATACCTGAGCGAAAATGAGAGAACATCACTATGGACTTCGTTACGGGCTTTTCGAGGAGTCCTAGTGGTCGCAATGCGGTATGGGTGATCGTGGATCAACTCACCTAGTCGGCCCACTTTTTTTCCTTCAGAGTTGGGCAGTCTACAGAGGTCTTAGCAGATATGTATATAAGGGAGATTGTGCGACTGCATGGGGTGCCAGTCAGTATAGTGTATGTCACGACCCGATCTCCCGCCGGAATCGGCCGTCCCCGCTAGGCACGAATCACCGTGCCAGCGCTCCCGCGGGACGTACGTTTCCATCAGGACGCGATGCCGCGCGAGCCTAGGGTTGCGCCCGCGCAAGGCAAATACCGAAACGGCCGTTGATAACTAGTTCACAGAGTCGTCATAGCGGAAATATAAAATGAGCACAAGTATTGAATCCAAATCAAGCTCTTTATTGATAATGAAGTGAAGATTACAAGCGGCGCTAGGCCGAGATTACAAATCGCTCATGCTCTCTCTCTCTCTTACACTGAATATGCCCTTAGGCTTAGAACCAACACAATGATCTGGATGATGATGTTCCCATACATTATGTCTCATATATGCGAGCTCCAGGTCCGTGCGCCACGCTCCAAGACGCCAAGTGCGGTCCGGCGCCTCATTGCGATAGCGATCTCCGAATCCGTACGAGTTCCCCCTGCACCCTGCATGCAGACTGGTTGGGTATCAGTACATTGAATGCACTGGTGGGGAGGCCTCTCGCCCATGCCACAAAACAAACACGTTCATTAGTTATGTGCACCGACTAGTTCCGTTGTCTTTCTATTCTTTTGCCTTAGGATCAGTTACATGGCAATATAAGGAAAGTAATCTCCGTGTCAGCTCAAGAGTGTCATATTCATGAACAATTGAGTTTTACCTTACCATTTCTTACCATTCGGCCTTCCCTGTCATATGTAGCAATATAACAATATCTACGAAATAACAAGAAGCAACTATAAAACCCAAGTGTTATGCAGTGCCTCTACCTCATAAGACCCATTTTACTAGAACTATGTGTGATACCATGCATCCACTCTAAATATGCATAATGTCGTGCAAACACACTCCTCCCAGTTTCTCCTTTTCTCAGTGCGGATAGCCGCTATGCAAACATGACTTATCTATATGAAGGTCACTGGCTCTGTTAGCCATATTGGACAATATCTGCGATGGACGGCTGCCTCCCCAGCTCGGTTGCTAGCCTTGCTGGGCCTCCAAGCCGTCTAACGAGTCGACGCCCATCCAGGTCGGTAGCAAGCCTTGCTGGATGCCTCGCTCTCGCCCGCTAGTCATCAGCTAGCGTATCGCCAGGACTACACTGGCACTCCGTCCTCCCGGGCCGACACGATTCGGATGCCTCAGCAATCGTGTCGAGGACTATCTCTACCTGGTGCGCAACCAGTTGTCCGTGACCATGCAACTACTCCCCCAACTTCTAATCCTAGCCGAGGACTACACTCGGATCTGTCTTTGCCGAGGACTACACTCGGATCTTTTCTTCTTTACGCAGCTCTCTGATTAAAGACTGCCTCGGCGATCTGCATATCCCGAGTACATTCATTTCCTTCCCTCTTCCTGACTTGGAACGACTACTTGATAGCCTTCCTCGTCTATGCATGCAACATGATTTTTACTCCGTCTCGTGTCATGTTCCGTGCGGTGCAACGCCTCAGTATGAACTCACACTACTTTACAGCATATATGAAGAAATTACTACATTTCAACCCAGCAATCTCGACTATGCAAATAGGAAGTAAAATCTCCATGTTCTATACGATGATAAGGCGGGGTTATCCCCTTAGCTATGTGCGTTCATCTCTTTTATTAGCATGCAAAGGTTATCGCCCGTAAACTAGCATGTAACATTCATTTTCTTAGTGTGCAGCTAAGTAGAGACAGGTTCACCGGGGCCACCCACCTTAGCGATGTATCGCATCGGTCGAGCGAGACTCCGGACGCGCCTCTGATAGCCTAAGTCTGACTCCTTTGAAGATCCCAGCATGAAAGCCTTTGCATCGAACGAGCCATCTCGCTGAGCAAGGCGGGTTGAATAGCTATACTTGTGCCGTTTGAATCGGCCCTCCGGGTTGAGCGGAGCGGGTCGTTACATCATACACCACTCAGAACAAGTCTCGTCCTCGAGACTTCCTGAGCGCAACTCGTACTATCGCACATCTTCTAAACCCACTCTATACACCTTGCCTAACTTCCAAGGACTGTCTTAATACCATAATCATTTACTTTCTCACCATGCGTTACGCCAACGTTAGCCAATTCTCATCGAACGACTCTATCGTTCAATGCTATCGAGTTATACTCAACTCACTCGTTGCACTCCCGACTCAAAATCTACTGCACCTACCAATATGTCACGCCCCGATTTCGGCTAATCGTTAATCGTCCCAGGGGCGTGATGCCGTGCACGTGTAGGGCTATAATACCCAAACACATGGTATTCTATAACTTAATGGGCACTTGCAACTCACAATTGGGTGGACTAGTCCAACTTGTTATATTACTTCTCATAGGAACCAAATGCATCTGAACACATTCGACAGTTTACTTGACGTCGCCTATCGAAACCCATCGTTACGCCCAAACCAAAGGTTTGTATTTGGGCTAATTTTCCAATCTCGTTTGCATCACTCTCTTTGAGTCACCGTCCAATCTCGCTAAGTAAATCGCAACCAATCACCTACGTTTTCTGACTCAGTCTATATTGCGCCTTAGCGCAGAGCTAAATTGCCCACCTGGGGTACGCTCAAGTCCTTCGCACCTTTGGCTCAATCGAACTTAACTTCCTATCCGTTTTTACTCGTTCCGTTCGCCCGAGTGCTTAATCATTTTATCCGAATGATCTATTAGTTCAACTATTGCATCCCCAAACTCAGTCTCGTACTGCGCCTTAGCGCAGAACCATCCCGGTAGCACGAGGAATGATATAATCTTTCCTCTATGAAAATTTAGGTTGAGGCTAAATCATTTCAGTTGCCATACTCATCCATGCGAATCCGAACATTTTCCTTTGCAGCTGCATCCGAGTTATGCATATCGCTAAGTCTGGATCGTACCCATATTCAAGGCGTCCCCCAAATATGTGTATTTCAACCAAGCTAAGTGACAGCTAAGTCTGACAAGCTACTCGTGAAAATCTTTTGAAACGCGGATCGTCCTGCTATATGAATGACCGAACTCTTGTTCGATCCAGCTATCGTCTTATCCTTTACCGTCGTGTAACCTATCCAACCAAATCAATTATCACCCGAGTCCTATCTTGCATTACGTTGGTTTCAACGCGAACGTTGCTAGTGTATATTCCAAATTCCAAATTCTAACTCTAAGTCTCGTGGCCCAGTTCTATCGTTCTTCCCGAACGATACTCTGAAGTCAGCCACTCCAGTTTAACTCAAGACACAAGGTCGTCTGCCTAGCCACTAGGTCAGCTCACACAGTCATAGGTACAGCTCAAGTTTGTGACTCATCGCGCAACCGCGTTGCACAACGCTCGCCCCAAACACCCTAAGGTCAAACCATTGTTCCTTTACACGGGTATTCTACCCAAGCTCGTTTCACTCAGATTTCTAAACATCGAGCACAGTTCATCCTATCACACCAACACGCTCATCCAACCGAACCCATGATACGCCCATGTTTCAGGACGAACCCATCGATTCGCACACACTATCTCTTCCATCACGTTGATAGAATTCACCAATCCATCCCTTTCTACACTTGTGTCACTAAGCCACAATTCCATTATAAACCATCGATGTATATCATGAACTCTAAGTCGTCCAGGCCAATCTACGTATCCGTTCATGAAAACATCCAACATCTCTTACTTCATGTTTCTAGACTAACTCCTCAAGAAAATCCTTAGACTCATTTTATCCTGAAACTTGTTTTATCGTATTAAACCACAAGTCAAAATGATCCCTCAATTGTCACATTTCGGTCTCCCGCTAGTTCAATCATCCCCGTCAGACGTGATATCACCACGCCAACGCTCTCGCGGAATGATCGTCCTAATCCGGACGTGACGCATGTGCGAATAAGAAATTATACCCGCACAAGACAAGAAGGTCAATCGTTATGGTTATCCTCGAACGAACAGACACTTCATCATCAATTTTTGTTTTATCCCAAGTTGTACATTGATCCCTCAAGTCATGTTCTTCCAACTACCGTTCTTACTGCAACCAAAATTCGCTAAGTCAAAATATCCAACTTCAATACTACCATTTTGAACATTTCTTTGTCTACTCTTAGCATTCCTCAAACCACTAAGTTCAAATCCCAAACTCAAAGTCTATCCCATTTGACACGTATCCATTCATCGTGTTCGTTTGGAATAATCACCGAAGCTATTCCCCCGAGTTCGATTATCCCTGCCGTACGTGAAATCACCACGCCGGCGCTCCCGCAAGATAATCGTTCTCTTTGGGACATATTTCGAATGTTATCTTCCCGAACTTGATTTCAAGATCGTTCTTCCAAACTCCAAGCCAAATCCATTACCGCTTAACTCGATGCATCATACTCACCATTATACTGACTAGCATCGATCCATACTTATCTTCCAACCATTGCTATGGTCTAAATCTCCCAAAGTTGAAATTATCACATTCGTAATCAAACCGAACTCTATCGAGCGATATCCTACTCAAATCCAAATTTTCCATGCACGCTTTCATTCGTTCGCTGCATTATTTCCAATTGCACTTACTCCGATCGCATCTCAGATTATTCAATCACAACTCAAGTTTCTAATTCACTTGTTTCAACTCAAATCGCTCGTACAATCCCTTAAGTTTTCTCGACCATGTAATCAATTTCAATTGCCCTGAAATCATATTCGATGCATGCCTTATCCCTTAATCAACTCATTGTAACTTGTTCGAACCAAGTATTGCATGATTCTTCCGAGTTCGCTTACTTGCTAGGCATTCTTTATTTACACTAAGGCTTCACCCGAACTCGTCGTTCACCGCTAGACTCGCTTAACTCCGAATCTACGACTTCGTTCGAGCATTTCTAAGTCGACCAATACACCACTCAGGGTTCGAGTTATACTCCCTGAATCTTTACAACTCATTATATCCACAATTCGCATAATCGAACAGGGGACTCTCGTATACACCACTCAGGAATCGAGTTATCCTAATAACTCCAGATTCGCGTTCGCATCCTTCACTCGTATTCCCAAGTCGTTCCTTAGAACTCCAACACAGTCCCTATTTATCGCCTTAGCGATCTTAGGCTCGTTCACACCTCTATTCGTAGTCCTCTATACAGACTATGCTTCAAATCATAACTTATCGCTATGAATAACCGTCCAAACTATTTCTGAAAATTCCATACACGATTCCATCACTCGCCTTAGCGGCACTCCGATAGCGTCTCTATCGATTTCCCTACTAAGTCAAACTTTATTCTTATCCGAACAACACCCAAATCTCGCTACAACTCGCTAGCATCAAGGGTCTTGGTGCACGATACTCAACACAGCTTGGCCAAAAGGCCATGTGCAAAGACCACTGTCTGAACGATATACCGTCTCGCACTCTACTCGCTTGGTGTTTTCATATCGACATATAACTTGCCGATTATAATCCGAGTCTACTCTCACAATATCTTTCACAAGTTAGGACAAAAGCCTTCGCATCATAATCCCGTTCAAGCAACCGTATAATTTACACGCGCTTTCCGAAAATATTTAGACTTATTGTATGGGACATCCATCGAAGCATCGAGAGAGAGCATCTACCACTTCTTCAATACACAAGTTCAAAACTGAGAGAATCGAAACGAATTCCAAGGACGTAAAGCCGTGCTCTGATACCAATATGTCACGACCCGATCTCCCGCCGGAATCGGCCGTCCCCGCTAGGCACGAATCACCGCGCCAGCGCTCCCGCGGGACGTACGTTTCCATTAGGACGCGATGCCGCGCGAGCCTAGGGTTGCGCCCGCGCAAGGCAAATACCGAAACGGCCGTTGATAACTAGTTCACAGAGTCGTCATAGCGGAAATATAAAATGAGCACAAGTATTGAATCCAAATCAAGCTCTTTATTGATAATGAAGTGAAGATTACAAGCGGCGCTAGGCCGAGATTACAAATCGCTCATGCTCTCTCTCTCTTACACTGAATATGCCCTTAGGCTTAGAACCAACACAATGATCTGGATGATGATGTTCCCATACATTATGTCTCATATATGCGAGCTCCAGGTCCGTGCGCCACGCTCCAAGACGCCAAGTGCGGTCCGGCGCCTCATTGCGATAGTGATCTCCGAATCCGTACGAGTTCCCCCTGCACCCTGCATGCAGACTGGTTGGGTATCAGTACATTGAATGCACTGGTGGGGAGGCCTCTCGCCCATGCCACAAAACAAACACGTTCATTAGTTATGTGCACCGACTAGTTCCGTTGTCTTTCTATTCTTTTGCCTTAGGATCAGTTACATGGCAATATAAGGAAAGTAATCTCCGTGTCAGCTCAAGAGTGTCAAATTCATGAACAATTGAGTTTTACCTTACCATTTCTTACCATTCGGCCTTCCCTGTCATATGTAGCAATATAACAATATCTACGAAATAACAAGAAGCAACTATAAAACCCAAGTGTTATGCAGTGCCTCTACCTCATAAGACCCATTTTACTAGAACTATGTGTGATACCATGCATCCACTCTAAATATGCATAATGTCGTGCAAACACACTCCTCCCAGTTTCTCCTTTTCTCAGTGCGGATAGCCGCTATGCAAACATGACTTATCTATATGAAGGTCACTGGCTCTGTTAGCCATATTGGACAATATCTGCGATGGACGGCTGCCTCCCCAGCTCGGTTGCTAGCCTTGCTGGGCCTCTAAGCCGTCTAACGAGTCGACGCCCATCCAGGTCGGTAGCAAGCCTTGCTGGATGCCTCGCTCTCGCCCGCTAGTCATCAGCTAGCGTATCGCCAGGACTACACTGGCACTCCGTCCTCCCGGGCCGACACGATTCGGATGCCTCAGCAATCGTGTCGAGGACTATCTCTACCTGGTGCGCAACCAGTTGTCCGTGACCATGCAACTACTCCCCCAACTTCTAATCCTAGCCGAGGACTACACTCGGATCTGTCTTTGCCGAGGACTACACTCGGATCTTTTCTTCTTTACGCAGCTCTCTGATTAAAGACTGCCTCGGCGATCTGCATATCCCGAGTACATTCATTTCCTTCCCTCTTCCTGACTTGGAACGACTACTTGATAGCCTTCCTCGTCTATGCATGCAACATGATTTTTACTCCGTCTCGTGTCATGTTCCGTGCGGTGCAACGCCTCAGTATGAACTCACACTACTTTACAGCATATATGAAGAAATTACTACATTCCAACCCAGCAATCTCGACTATGCAAATAGGAAGTAAAATCTCCATGTTCTATACGATGATAAGGCGGGGTTATCCCCTTAGCTATGTGCGTTCATCTCTTTTATTAGCATGCAAAGGTTATCGCCCATAAACTAGCATGTAACATTCATTTTCTTAGTGTGCAGCTAAGTAGAGACAGGTTCACCGGGGCCACCCACCTTAGCGATGTATCGCATCGGTCGAGCGAGACTCCGGACGCACCTCTGATAGCCTAAGTCTGACTCCTTTGAAGATCCCAGCATGAAAGCCTTTGCATCGAACGAGCCATCTCGCTGAGCAAGGCGGGTTGAATAGCTATACTTGTGCCGTTTGAATCGGCCCTCCGGGTTGAGCGGAGCGGGTCGTTACAGTGTATGACAGGGATACGAGGTTCACATCTTACTTTTGGTGGAGTATGCAAGAGAGTCTCGGTACCCGCCTAAAGTTCAGCACATCATATCACCCGCAGACGGATGGCCAGTCCGAGCGCACCATTCAGACGCAGGAGGACATGTTGAGGGCGTGCATGCTTGATTTTAGTGGATCATAGGAGGACCATTTATATTTGGTCGAGTTTTTCTACAATAATAGCTATCAAGCGAGCATTCAGATGGCTCCCTATGAGGCGTTGTATGGCAGGAAGTATCGTTCCCCAGTATATTGGAGTGATGTGGGATAGAGGCAAATACTTGGACCAGAGTTGGTTGTTCGTACAGTGGAGAAGGTGAAGAAGATCCAAGGTCACCTGCGAGCAACACAGGACAGACAGAAGCATTGGGCAAATGCGCATCGACGACCCCTTGAGTTCTAGGTTGGAGATCACGTGTTTCTAAAAATCTCGCCAACCCGAGGGACCATCAGGTTTGGAGGCAGAAAAAGCTGAGTCCGAGGTACATCGACCATTCGATGTGTTGGAGAGCATCAGGGAGGTTGCTTATAGATTAGCATTACCACAGACATTAGAAGGAGTTCATGACGTCTTCCATGTATCTCAGTTAAGGAGGTACATGCCAGATCCGAGTTATGTTCTTGACTACTCAGAGATCACTGTCGGGCCGAGTTTGTCATATCAGGAGGAGCTTGTAGAGATTCTGGACAAAAGCGAGAAGGTATTGCGAGGTCAGACTATCCCTCTAGTTCATGTTGCATAGAGGCATCATACACCAGACGAGTCGACCTAGGAACGAGAGGATGATATTCGATAGCGTTTTTCCTATCCCTTCGAAGGCCTAGGTATGTAGTAGCATTTAATTTCAGTCAATAGTTTTTACCATATGTCTGTTTTAATTTTGAGGATGAAATGCTCTAAGAAGGGTAGATTGTAAACCCCCTCGACCAAATTTAGGTCTACCTGGCTTAGATAGAGAGACTAGGGTTAGTTTGGAGCCATTTAGAATTATAACATAGTATTTTAGATTAATGTACAATATTCGTATCACTTTGTGCATCTTACCGTTGCTTCGATATTTGGAGCACTATACTAGCATTTGCTTTCAAACAAATTTCACACACTTTTTCTAGATGTGCCAGCCTTCCATTCTAACCTTTGTGTAACTCATAAATACCCTCTCTTGTGCTTCATTTTAGTCGCACAATATTTGTTACAAACGTCTATTCTTAAATCCAAATAAATCCAACTTTGCATCTTTGTCCGTTCCAATCAAAATTGGAGACACAACCTTGACCCGTTTTACCCAACCCAAATTATGATAATATTTTATTCTGAGTCTACTATGTCCATGACACGTGTCCCACCCAATTTTATCCCTATACACTTCCAATTAATTAAGGAATACCACTGACACTCCTTTTAATTAAATTGGTGTAATGACCCAACCTAACCCAAAACTAGACCCAACACCAACCCAAACCCCCACTCACACCCTAAAGATCCATACCAAACACCATTTTAACCCACGATATTACACCAAATATAGTTTTTTTCCTCATCCAATCCTAATTTCTCTTGTTTGTGCAATTTCCTAATTGTTAGGGGCTTTTGTGCAAATAGGCAATTAGGTGTCCACCTCCCATTGGAGCTAAGCCATGAAGAAACCCCCCTCATTTGTTGACCGGTCCCCCTAGGTTTTCCCCCTATTTTGTGTGTACAACACACTACCTTTTCCTCCTACCTCATCTACACCCTCCATTAAAAATTTAGCCCATCATAACCCTCCAATCCTTCATGAAGAACCGTCCCCCATCCCTATGAATGCATTGTGGCCGGCCCTAATCGTAATGTCATCCTCCTCTCTCTCTCCTATATAAACACCTCCTCCCTCTCTCTATTTTTTCATCCACATCCTCTTTCCAACTCCACCTGAACCCTAAACTACTACTTCTTCTTCTTCCCTAACATCCTTCTCCGACCTCCCTCCTCCTTCGAGCAACCATTACCACCCCGCCACCACAGTCCCTGACCTTCCTCCTCAGACCATCCTCCTCCCGATAGCAACCACCACCGCCACAACAACCATCATCACTACCACTTCCATCACCATCGTCACCACCTCACCATCAGCCATCCCGCCACCTCATTCTCCATCCCCTCAACTTCCTCCTCCCTCTTCTCTGAGCAACCATGGTCCCTGCCACCACCTTAACCACCGCCACAGCAACCACCGCCACCATCTTAACCAACACCATAGCCATCCCGACCATCACCATCATCCCCACGACCACAGCCATCCCGACCATCACTATCATCTCCACGATCACCGCCTCCTCCGATCATCTCCACCACCACCATCATCATCATCCCGCCACCATACCTCAACCACCACCCACGACCACCTCACCTCCCTTCTCCTTCTCCTCCTCCGACCACCATCACCTTCTCATCACCTCGACCACCATCACCATCACTCCACCATCACCACCTCCAACCGCTACGGCCACCGCCACCAGCAGCCTCACCCTCACCCGACCCTAGCCACCGCCACCTTATCGCACGACCCCGCTGCTGTTGCCAGTGTTGCTGCTGTTGCTGCTGTGTATCGTCGGAGTGCCTCCACCTGCTGGAGACCGGCTACCCTCGAGCAGCGGACCGAGCATCACCCCCCCCAATTTACGGGCACACCTAGGTTTATATTTTTTCTCATTTTCCTTCATGATGTTGTTGGTGCATGGACCTATGTTGATTTATGAACCCTAGTACCTAGTGTATATATGTGCATGTATTGGAATAGTAGTTAGTGTTAGTAAATACTTCATAGAAATTTGGTTGTTAGTATGACATATATTTGTGTATACCCTAGGTGCTTAGACTAATGTACCATTTGTGCATACTAACCAGTTAGCTAGGACATGGGATTACGATATTTAGAGTTGTGACGTATTTGGTAACTAATTGTCTTGTTGTGCACGGTATTTGAGGACATGATACTTGTGCATTCTAGCTACGTGCACACTCGACCCTGCTAGTTGACCGGTTATGACCCCTCATTGCGTCAATTTCTAAGTGCAGTATAGTTGTATTTCCTGTGCGTACTAGTATAATGACTGATAATTATTATATTATATTATATATATATATATGATCGTTGGACCATTCGGGCGAGACTTCGGGAGCAAGATTTTGGTACTCGCAGCTTAAGGATCCTGACAAGTATACCTTGCCTTATTTACTATTTAATTCAAGTTATTAAATATTACATGAGATATTACTGCAAATATTATATAACTGTGCGCGTTCGAGAATGACTCGGGTGCAATCGACGAATGCGTCGATGTGTAGTATATTGACTTAGTCACTAGCAGACTCACCTACTATTGTGAGGATATTCTGATACCTTCCAAGACCCTGACACTTTTTACACTCATCACGATGACAAACTCATGTTGGGATACGAGTTAGCGTACCCGACTAGCTATCGTTGCGTGTGACATGCATTACGGTTTACTGCGTAGTCAGGTTAGTCTAGTTATTTGAGACCTGGCATGTAGTTACGTAGTATGCATGCCATGTATTCAACTTATATATTTGCATTGGGTGGGGAGGACAGCTGGTAGGCATATGGGATACACACATTGGAATTCGTATTATTCAGAGGAGCCACGAATTCAATGACTTCCTTTATTCGATACCGCATTCTTCGGAGCATTACGGACGTATATATATATATATATATATATATATATATATATATATATATATATATATATACCTCGTTCTTCGGAACGATGGACGTTACATGTACAAATACCACGCTCTTCGGAGTGCTGGACGTTATGCCTACACCTAGCCGTACGTACCAAGGTTGTCCTTATATTGCATTCACTTAGATGATTAGTACACCCCCTTTATTTATCCAGTATTTATATTCGGCATGTATTTTTATATCTTGTTACGTCCCTTTGAGGACCTGGTTCCCTTCTAGATTTGGATGAGGTATACTATTCGATCGTGTACGGGCCCGGACAGGAGACGAGGTACGCGATCGAGGAGGAGCTAGAGGTGTTACCATCAGAGTTTTCTTGATCACTGGTAGGCCTTCCGCCTAGGGCTGGAGCATCCTTATCTAGTTAGCCGATGCTCTAGCCTAGTACTCTTATCTGTCCTTCCGTACTCTTATTTCATCATTGTAGTGGGTTTGTTCCCTTCAGACTTATTTGGATTGTACTATGACATTCAGACTCCGTATTATTTTATAGTATTTATTTCAGCACTTCTTATTTATATTTATGGATGAGATTAGATATTTACCTGCTGCATGTTAGAATATTAGACTTGTTAGTATTTTAGGACAGCGTAGTACGCTTCGTCGAGTCTATTAAATTGGAAAATCCCTCGGAGTCGTATTAGCTGGCCATTGCCACGTGGCCTAGTCCCGTGTATTTTGGGACTGGGGCATGACATATTACAACCAACACCAAAGTTCCAATAACATTAAAGTTTGACAACTCAAAGTTACAACAAACATCAAAGTTTTAACTATCAAAGTTTGACAACACAAACATCAATGTTTCACAACTAATGTCAAAGTTTCAACTAACAACATGGCCTAATTATCATTTCGCCTCTTTGCATGCTGCTCCCTATTTTCAAAGAAAGAAAAATCAATAGGGTTATCGATATTCTGTAACTGCTCATTAATTTCAATATAGTTTTTGTCCTTACAACTAACGAGATTTTTTTTTTTCAATTTTTTAGCTTTGTTAGCCTATATGAAAAGCAAACAAAAATTATGTTAGGTTATAAACATATATAAATCTTAAAAGTCAACATTTTATGCCTCACCATCTTCAGCAATGCAGCATATAAGACTGATTTGCGGGAAGAGGTACTGGTAGAGGTACAATACCGCCTTTTCGATTGTCATAGTTCAACAACATAGGATGTCCGACATTCGCATAGTATGTAATATAGTCGTCACTATAATTTGACATCTCAACCACCGCTTGTCATTCAGATTATTCAATAACATGATGTTGCCACTTAGTGAAGAAGTCTGTGACCCAGTTGTATTATGCCGGGACATATTTTAAGGGTTTCGTCCCTCTCGGAGCACTCGCCATTTTCAATGTGCGCTTCAAAACTGTTTGTACATAGCCAAAATGACAAAGTACTCTATTAGGCATATAAGGCTCCTCGATATCATGGCAACTTATCAGACCATGGAATAAAGCGACTGGTTGTAATTGACGACTACTATGCCGCAAATCCCGATACAGATGCCAAATTATTTGTAACACAATACATTGTGCATAACGTATTTTAGTAAATTATTAGCAAATAAAATGATCAAACCAAAAATAAGATCTCATCTCGCCTTTTCTCCCCGCAAATCTTCAAGTGCATTCCGTAGGACGGCCAATGTTTGCGGATGTTTAGCATCTTCCTTAGTTGGCTTCCATCTGCACATTCTAGGCAGGTACAAGTCACACCCTCTATTAAGTGTAGCCCACTTCAACATCAAAAAGTGCCCGTATATCCATGTATGTACGTAGAATAATATTACATTAAAGAACAAAATTTTATATTATGTATAGAAGTTGATAAAGATATTTTTATATGGAGTAGAGTCTGGCATCCTGATATTATTTTGGAACCGACGCAAGATACCGCACCACGTTTGCGGTAAAAGTATGCTAGTATACCAGTTCCCTATGATATTTCTCCTAATGTGGATATGTTCGCAAAGTTTAAGAGATATTTGGGATGTATCGACGTTCCGTACTTGTCCAGAATACCGACAGCCCCTAGGATAAACTGTATATATCCATGGGCCACCTTATCGACATTATCACCTACGACCTCCGTGTCATTGAATGTCTCCTCCAAATATATCAAAGGAAGTCCATACAACTTCTTGAAGTTGAAAATGGTTGTAAAAGTCTCAGCATCAACACCAAGAGAATTTGAGACATGTTCCACGATCTCATCGTACCGCTCAAATTCCTTCTCAGAAAAATTATCATTCGTCATGACACGACCACCAAACCTAAGGCCCAAAATGTGATGGACGCCATCCAGGTTAATCGTTATCTCTCCTATTGAGAGATATAAATTGTTGGTTTCTGGATGCGAGCGCTCTACGAACGCAGATATGAGTGCGTTATCTACCATCTTATAAGCGTATTTAGCCAAATTTTGCAAACTGATGGGTTGATTTTGGCTTTGACGGCTTCTCCTAATTCGGCGAACCCCCAAGTATTGCACTTCTTTCCGTGGTTGATGACCGTTAATATACGAGAGCTCTCCTGAAAAGTAAACAATTGGGTAAAATTAGAACTATAAAATAGTTATTTAAAACAACAATGAATTTATCATAACGTAATATACCAGATCGTTTCATATTTGATATGCAATATGGTTCTCGATCGACTGCAATAGAAAGCAACCGTTTGGTCTAGTCACGATTGAACTATCCGGCTGCTGAGAAGGTTCAGAACCATCATTTGGCCCTTTTGGACAATTGGTACGTCATCATCATCGGAGGAAGAAGAAATAGGACTTCTAGGAGCCGGTTTCTTCGAACGAGTTGCAACTGTTGAAAATTTTCACAGTCCTAGATTTACTCTGGATTATAGAAAATTTCTACAGTCCTGACAACATATATGACTGTCCTGATAACATATATGGCTATAGAAAAATTTCTACAGTCCTGAGTGTTTCAATCGCACTGTCAGCGGAATTTCGAAGTTAGAAACCCTAAAATGGGTTCGAAACCGTCGAAAGTTGATCCTAAACCTATTTTATTTTACTACACTATGATATTTAGGCATTAACAAGGATTTGAAAGAATATTTATGAAAATGTAATAAAAAATACAAACCTAAAATTAGAGATGGAGAGAAGATGGAGGAAGAAGATTGAGAAGAATATTTGTACCTTGATTGTTAAGAAATTTTGGTTGCCATCGATTGATGCTTGGAATTGGAGGAGGTGAAGAAGGAAGAAGTATATGGTTTTCAAATGGAGGAGGTGGAGAAGGAGGAAAATGATTTTGAAGAGAGAGAGAGAGAGAGAGTGTGTGTGTAAAAGTTAGAATGTTTGGGTTTGGGAGATGGTATGAGCCTAGTAAATTTTTGGCTGTCCTGAATAAACGTCTCTCTACACTGGACTAAACTCCGAGTAAGTTTGTAAATGCCTGAAAAATAGTCAAAATAAACTCAACCTCAGCAAAAAAGAGTGTCACCAATTAAAGTTCTGAAACAGATCAGGACCGTCCATCCAATTTCTTAATCTTTAATCTCCAATCGAACGGACAGTATGTACCGATGCTAATCTGCGTAAATCTCAGAATTAAGGGCGGACTTGAGAGGCACTTCCCAACTTGGATTTGATATATTTTTCGGATCACATATTCTCGGATTCATATTTATATTTATTCCCCCCTAATTCCTATTAAATCCCAAAATTATCAGTTCCCATAAAAAAAGAGGAGAGGAAATTTTACTAAAAGAAATTAAGGTCAGCAGATATTTTAGTTATTCAATCGATCAATTTTCTAACAATCATATGTTTTTTCTATTTAGTTTTGAGCGTAGATTTAGTTTCTGAGCACGTAAGTTCAATGCAGCGTGTATGTGCTGATTTTTCTTTAATTAGGATTATTGGCGATTGTTAGAATAGTTTTTTATGTTTATTAATTTAATTTTTATGTTGTAGGGTAAATTTTGATTAATTATTTTATTGCTTAAATTTAGATATTTCCAACAGTACGTACGGTAGGACTTTATCTATTTTTTATTTTTATAGTTTTTTTCCTAAGTAATCAGTTTGATTACTCAATCAATCAATATTATATGATCATATGTTTTTTTTTTCCTTAGTCTTGATCATAGGTTTCATTTTTGTGCATGTCGGTTTAATGCAGTTTTAATGTGATAATTTTGCTTTTGTTAGGGTTTTTGCCGATATTAATGTTCATTAATGGTTATATTAAAACTTTGATTTTTATGTTTTTATCACCACAACGATAAAATTTTGTCTCCATCTATTTTTTCTGATAATTTTCAGTTGTTGATTTAACTTTATACTTTTAGTTTCTTGCTAAATTTAGATATTTCCGACAGTATGACTTATATTGTCCTGCTAAGTTTAGATCGTTATTTTTACTTTTCCTAAACCAATCTGTCCATTTAAGTTAATAACGTGTGTATGTGTGTTTTCTTAATTTTGATCATATGCTTAATTTTTTGCATATCAGTTTTATTTGGTGATTCAATTTTTAAGGGTTTTTGGCGATATTAGAATGGTTTTTTTATTGGTGTTGCATTTCTGAACTTATATTTTGAAGTCAAGGTGCCGAGCTTGAAATCCCTAGCAAAGCCCTTTTTTTATGATTTTTAATGTTTACATCAATTTCGATAACTTTATTTTGATCTTTATTATTTTTTTCCTAAATCAATCTCTCCATTTAAGTTATTAGATCAATCATATTTCTATGTATATATGTTTTTTAATAGTTGTGATCATATGTTTAATTTTTTGCTTGACAGTTTAATGCAGTTTTTTTGTGGTGATTATGTATTTTTTGTAGTTGTCTTTAATTAATGTTCAACTATAAAATCTGTTTATTGTCATACATGGATACAATTTGATTTAAGTTTGTTTCAAAATTTATTAGGTCAAGATCAGCTATGTTTCTTTCCTCATAATTTGCAGTTTATTAACTTTAATTTCTTTCTACATATAGATTTTTATATATTTTTTAAAAATGTCTTAACTCAGGATTGGCGAGAAGTCTTAAGGTTTTCACATCACTGTAATGATGAGATTCAAGAAAGGGTATAAAATTGAGGTCTTAAAGAAGAAGGAGACACCATTGGGTTCGTGGTGGCCTGCCGAGATCATCTCTGGCAATGGGCATACCTACTTTGTTAGGTATTACCGGTGTTCCAGAGACATGGGAGCTAATGTAGAAAAAGTACCTAGAAAGGCCATTAGGCCCTGTCCGCCTCCTCTGGAGGGCCTGAGAAGTTGGGTTGAGGGAGACATTATTGAGGTCTTCAATGATGGCTCATGGAAGCTTGCACAGGTGTCGAGGATAATTGGTGGGTACCACTATTTTGTTAGGCTTCTTGGATCGTCGACCGGATTTCGAGCCAACTTATGTGACATCAGGGTGCGACAAACCTGGCAAGACAATAATTGGATGGTGATTTTGAAGGTAATATTTCATATTCTATGCTGTTTTGCTTCACGGTCTTCTTTGTGCAAATGGGCTGTTATTCTTATTTTTTTCAATAGTTGTCACTTAAGAATCTTTATACAATGTTGTGTGAGCATCTTTTTGCACAATGTTGCATGGATACTACAATGGACCTGCTGATTTTATTGATCATAATGGACACTCGAATCAGGCATTCTCAAACTTAGGATACGTGTCGAATACACTTCCTAATGTTGCCTAGTGTTAAAACACTACTTATCGTATATAAGGCACATCAATGAATTAAAGGAGGATAACTAAATAATAATGCTAGCAAAATGAGGAAAAACTACATGGATGGTATAGTATAATGCATTCAATTTAGTTTCTATGTTAGATAAAGAAACTTGTATCCCTGCTACGCCGTACCCTAATTTTTCATAACTGCATTGTCCTATTCGTATTATGTCGTATTCTATCACTCTATATTTATCTATGCAAAATAGTCTTTATGTCATTGCCTAGTGCTGTTGCATTTTCTTGGTATAGATGATCCTCACTAGCTTTCAATTTGTCAGGATTCCAGTAAATTCAGTGATAGAATGACTGGTAAGCTGCTAAATGAAGAAGGGAAGTTAATCCGCAGAAAAGCGCAACTGTGCAAAGAGGACAATAATCGTCTAGGCATTGGCCCTTGGATTAGTGGCACAAAGAAAAGGCCAAGGGTCTTGTCTGTTGCTGGTGAAACTGGAGCTGGCAGAAAGTTCAGAACAATTGAGGAAGGAGGAGGCTACCACCGACTGATTGCAGGGAGCTCAAAATTATTACATGCAAAGGTAGATGCTGTTGTTTCCCCACGTAAACTGTTGGGTGAAAATTACATGCATGCTTCAGTAAACAATAGAACTGGATTTTCAGAAACTCATCGAGGGGAAGGAATAAGAAATGCTGACAATAGCTCTTATTATAGTGCATGGTTAGAACGTTGTGATAGTGAGAGTTTCTCATCATCTGTTGGTAGCTGTAGTGCTAGCAATAGTCGATACAGGACACCATATTGCCTAGATGGTTTAACTCAAAATCTAGGTCGCTGTTCTGATGATTCTGAAAGCTTTTCCTCAGGAAGAGAATTATCATTTCCTTCAAAAGAGGCATTGGCAGAAACAATTCATCAGCTAGAGTTGAATGCTTACAAGTCCACTTTGGTGGCATTATATGCTTCTGGTCCCATAAGTTGGGATCAAGAAGCAATGATGACCAACCTCCGTCTTATGCTCCACATATCCAATGATGAACATCTACTAGAGATAAAAAAATTAATTTCTTCTTAAAGATATGTCCCTTTAAGATAATTAAAAGTCATCACAAATCATTTAGGTGTCCTATGTTAGATTATGGGTTCTGTTGTTCAAGTTGGCCAGTTACATTGTAAGGCAGATTATACCATTTTGGTGTCCAGTGCAGGGAATTAGTGTGGCATAAATTGTTGTACTAAGATTATATAATGCAATGACATGTGCCATCCTTTTTGGTTTCTTTTATTGCCTCAATGTTCTGTTTCAGCTATTTTCTACTCCATTGGTTAAATTTGTAATTTTTATTGATGACCTTTAAACTATCAGTCTCAGTTACATTTAAGGCAGATTATACAATTTTGGTGTTCAGTGCAGGGAATTAGTGTGGCATAAGTTGTTTACTATGATTATATAATGCAATGACATGTGCCATCCTTTTTGGTTTCTTTTATTGCCTCAAAATTCTGTTTCAGCTATTTTCTACTCCATTGGCTAAATTGTAATTTATATTGATGACCTTTAAACTATCACTCTCAAGTATAAATGTTGTTTGAAGGAACTGCACAAGACTTTTATGCAATTGTGACTTATCTAAAGCAAGGGTCAAAAACTCGTTTCTGATATCTGGTTCGGTCCCTTCCGGTGTGTATTGCTTTTGGCAGTTTCAGAAGGAGAGAGAGAGAGAAGAGAGAGGGGGGGGGGGGGGGGGGGGGGGGTGTTCGTTTGAATTGGTTTCAGTAGTTACAATGGTTTCGGGGCCTTCCAATTCTGACTCTGAAATGAGCTAAATGTATCAGTTTTGGGCGATTTCTTAAAACTTTGGTCTAACAGTGATTCAAGGATATTAGTGCTTCGGTTAACCTTTGCATAAGCTTGACGACATGGTCATTTTGACGAAATCTACCTGATTTTCCAAATAGCTTTACTTCTTATATTTTTATAAGAAGGCATTTTGCCAATATTGAAATTGTCCTCTTTGTAGAATAAGTTTTACAGGTTTCAGTACTCATGGGCCTCTCTGATTGTGCAAAAAAAAAAATGTTTGCATGGGCATTTTGAGTACACATTATAAGTGGCATGTCATAGTGAAGATTTTGCGGTCAGTGCTTCGTGTCCAATCATTTCCTTTTGTTATTCCTTTTTCTGTATATGCTCAATACTTGCTGAAAGTTCATATTGTTACTTGGTTGGATATCTACTTGAGCAACATTTGTTGCCAAGTCTTAGGCTAGTTATATGGGTTACATTGGTTTCTATCTCGAATTTGGAGGTTTTCCATTTTGAGCGCACATTTAATACTTCCATATATTTTCAGGGCCAAAATTGAAGGCTTGTAAAACTAGCTTCCATAGGGCCAAGATGATGATGGTGCTTGTCACCACTCATGCACTTCAGGCAATATTTTTGCTTTCCGTTTGATTTTTACAAATAAGTCAGTATGACTACCATTGGGTACCTTTAAATTCCTATTTAGGCTCTGTTAGCTTCTGATGCATGCATCATAGAAAGTTAAATAATGTCATGAAGATCATTGATTGATTTTTCACGTTGTTTTAGATTCTGAAAGGGTTTTATTTGTGAACTTCCTTTTCTATGCATGTTTCCTTACTAGCACATGCTATTTTGTGTGTCCACCTTGGTGTCTATGAAGACTTTGAACTTTCCTTGTTGAAGTTGTAGCAAATCGAGTGCCTCTCTCACTGGCGGCTCCCCCAACCTTGCGCTCGTGCTTGTGTTGAGTGGAGATGGTTCTCCTCCGTCGGTGCCTAGTGATGCTCCTCGTCCTCCTGTCGACAACCGTGTTGGCGAAGGCGGGTAGATCAGGTATTTAGGCGCTGGAACAAAGGGCACCCAAATCCGACTAGGGCTGCGGGTGAGTCCACCACCTTTGCTGTGCAAATCCTGAGGAATGGGGTCAGGCCTAAGGACGCCTACGCTGTTGCGCCGGATTGTCCAGCGCAAGGAGGTAGGGTCGCAGGTCGATCCACCCTATGAACCATTCTACAGTGGCATGGGCAAGATCCATATATTGTCGGAACGTTTGGAGAAGAGCGTGAAGGGTTCACGACGTCCCCAGACAAATCTTCCTCTCCAGATTGTCTAAATCTAAACCCATTTCGGAGGGTTCACGACACCCCGAGACAAATCTTCTTCACCAGATATTCTCAAAATCTAAACCCATTTTTTAGGTTGCGCTCTGTCCCCCTTCTCTTGATGTTGTGGACTTGAGACTCCACTTTTGAAGAGCCTAAGGTGGTCGATCGAGCTAGGACAACCGATATTTCTGCCAAAGATATCGAGATCTTATCGAAAGAGTGGAAGTCTTCCCTGGTCCTGTACGTGGTCAGATAGAGACCTTCCTACGTAGCCATAACGACCTTCGTGCGCAATATCTGGACGCCATCGGGTGGTGTCAAAATATTCTCTCTTGAGAATGGTTTCTTATTTGTGTGATTTGTCTGAAATCGAACCTAGAGGCGGTGATCCAAGGTGGCGCCCATGGATGTTTAATAATCGGCTCGTTATTACCAAGCAATGTGACCCTATGATCGTTACGGAGAGAGACCTTCTAGTTTCTATTCCCGTCTGGGTGCAGTAGCTAAAGCTTCCTCATTAGCTTTGAAATGCGCCATCCATTCAGAAGATTGCGAGTGCCATTGGGGTCCCGATTTGCATAGATGTTGTCATGACCATCGTAAGAGGCTGGCCTATGCTCGTGTCATGATTGAGATTACTCCTTGTCGAGCGCTCTCTTCTGTTCCAGTTCGGCTTCCGGATGGATGCCAGTTCGAGCAACCTGTCTCTCTCGAATGGACGCTAACGACTTGCTCTGGTTGCCATTGCATTGGGCAAATTGAAGATATTTTCCTGACTCCCTCCAGTTAGGGGCTCATAGAGGAGTTATGAAAGTGCTTCGTGAAAATGTAGACTCTCATCCTGTCACTTGCCTCAGGAATCGACACCCGACCTGTCCACTTAGGCCTGCTCTCCTAGTCGTGAGGATTACCTTGTCCGGGTCGATACCGGAGTCGTACATACCCCCGTGACCGCACACCCTATCCACTTGCCTATGGCAGAAAGGAAGTTGGCAGGAGATGGGAAGGTGTTGGTAGGACTTGCACGCCCAAGCCCTATGGCTCAGGAGCATCCTCCAAGGGTTGAGGTGCAACCCTCCAAATACTGGAACCCGACGAAAAGCTGCATTGAGACTTTCGCTGAGTGAAGCTGCTGAGGAGGAGGGGTATTTATCCAAGGCTCAAAGAAATGACCTCCAATTGACCAGAAAAAAAACGAAAGATGGCTCCAATTTTTAAAACAAGGGGACTACGAGATGGAGCACGATGACTTTGAAACACCGAGACAGAGGGCCAGAAGGAAGTTCCAAAGTGCTACTCCCAAGCTGAGGGTCAATACTAGGATTATAAAGGGCCGGATGGGTATGCTTTCGTGAACATAATATGTAGGGGTTTGGCTGTACTGTTTTTTGTGTATCTAAAGTGTTGGGCGGCTTGAGTCCCAACACCTCTTATATCTTGCTTATTTTTTCTTAATAAAATTAGCATTTCAATAAATATAATCTACAGTTACAAAATTATAGATGGTATAAATTAACATAAAGGGAAAAAAAAACCAATGTTTAATAATTTAAGGTAAGTAAAAGAGGATGCTAAAAACGTGGAAAGCTGGGGTGGAACTGGGAAACAAAAGGACCAGAAGAGAGAACATTTGGAAAACAGGAAAGGAAAAGAATTTATGGATGATGAAATAAAAGAAAAACTTACAAACTCTTCCCTACAATTGTTACCTTTTGGTGTGGGAAGCACTAGAACTTGGTGAAGGAGAGGAAGTGCACATAAGAAGTTGTAATACAGGCTTTAAAGCCTTAAATATCTTAAAGTTAGGTCAGGGTATCTGGTCCAAGGTTGTGAAAAGCGCTAGGCGCTAGTCGGACGAGCACCTGCCGACGCCTATCCTTTCTAGACGGTTCAAAAAATAAAAAAAATAAAATCCAAAACATATACCGAAAACTGCAAAAAAAGTCCCCAGGGTGGGGGGGGGGCTAGGTGGGTGACTAGGCGGCCGCCTTTTAGAACATTGATTTGGTCTGAAGTTATATGAACATGTCACCAACTTTTGGAGTGACCTGTTTCCTAGTTGAGCATCCTTATCATGGTTTCATCTATAAAATGTTGTTGAACTATTTAAATTTGAAAGCTAGCTGCAATGTAGATCATTGAAGTGGGTATGTACTATGTTGTGAAAAGCGCGCTTCAAGCGAAATTTAGAATTAGGGCACCTTAATGAAATTTCGTCCCAGAAAAGCGATTAGCGCGCTTAGGCGTCGCTTAATAGCCCCTCGTCTTGCCTTAGGTGTCTCACTTCATGAAATTTATCTTTTTTTTTTTCTTTTATAAATCGAAACGAAGCTTTTGTTATTTACATAGTTGGATAGTTGAGAAACTTTAAGTAGGAACTTTAGAGACTGAGTTTTTTATTTTTGATGGTATTTTGATGACTATGTAGTATGTATGCATTGTGTGGCTTGTAGTTTGCATTTTGATTCTAGTATGTAAAGTGGGAATGATGGGATAAATTTTATTGATGGAAGAAGAATACATATATATAGGAGAGGCTAACCCCTCTCTATCATTCTACCCGATGTGGAACTAAAGTCCATTACTAATACTAATACTTAACACTCCCTCAAGCTGGAGCATATATGTCAATCATGTCCAGCTTGTTACACATAATTGAACCCGATGACCCAAAAGAGACTTCGTGAAGATATCAGCTATCTGATCACCGGTCCTCACGTGATCGAAACTTTATTATCCCCTTTTGATACTCATCACGGACGAAGTTGATGTCAATTTCAATGTGTTTCATCCTTTCATGGAACACATGATTGGTAGCAATATGGATAGCAGACTGGTTATCACACCACATATCTGCTGCTTTAGCTCCTGTTTCTTCTTCCAGTTCTTGTAACAAATGCTTCAGATATAGCATCTCTGCTATGTCATGAGCAATAACTCGATATTCTGTTTCGGAACTTGATCGTGCGATCACACTATGCTTCTTGCTCTTCCACGATACCAAGTTTCTGTCCATAAATATCGAGTAACCAGATGTAGATCGTCTATCCGTCAGGTTTGCACCCCAATCAACATCGGTAAAGCACTTAACAATCGTATATCCATGATTCTCCATGCGAATTTCTTTTCCAGGATTCTGGACTAGATAATGCAGAATTCTGAAAATTGCCTGCCAATGTGGAACTCGTGGAGAAGACACAAATCTACTTACGACACTGACGACAAAGAAAAATCTGGACGGGTCATAACTGCTAAGTAGTTGAGTTTTTCAACCACTCGACGATTTTGATCCGGATTAGTCATCAGTACCCCCTCGTTGGGGAGTATCTTTTCTCCGAGGTCCATTGGAGACGTTGCTCCTTTGGTTTGCATCATTCCTGCATCATTTAGTATGTCTAGCACATACTTCCTCTGAGACATGACAATGTGCCTCTTTTTCCGTATAACTTCAACACCCAAGAAGTAGTTTAACGATTCCATATCCTTGGTCTGAAGCTATTCTCTTAGAAACTTTTTCAGTCCTGCAATGCCCTGATTGTCCTCTTCCGTGATCACAATGTCATTAACATAGACATTAAGTAGTATCCTTCCAGCTGATGTTTGTCGGTAAAATGTTGAATGATCCTTCTTCGATTGACACATGCCAAACTGAGTAATAACGTGTAAATTGACCAAATCATGCACAAGGTGATTGTTTGAGACCATAGAAGGCCTTCCTCAGATGACACACTTTACCCTCCCTTGCAACGAACCCGAGATGTTGTACCACATATAATTCTTCGTCAAGATTTCCGTGGAGAAATTCATTCTTGATATCTGGCTGAAGTAATGGCTAGTCATAGCGAACAACGAGCCTTTAGACGATCAAGAGTGCCATCCGATTTCACTTTGATCGTGAACACCCATTTGCAACCTACTGCCTTTTTACTAGTTGTCAAATCTACCAAGTCCTAAGTTTGGTTTTTCGGAAGCGCTTTCATCTCCTTTTCCATAGCAGCACGCCAACCGGGATGTTTGAGTCCCTCCTCGGCAATATTGAAAATTTGAATCTCATCAATAATAGTTATCTAGGACTGAGTGTGACTCGCGAGTCCTTTGTAGTTGTCAACATACAAGGGACGATCACGACAGGCACGACGAGGTCGAGCTGGTGGAACAAGTGGAGACGAATCAGTGGAGCTAGAGGAGGAGGATGACTTTGTGACCGTGGGCACTATCTGCAACGCTTGTTAGGGCGACGACGATACTGATTGAATCGATGTTTGGGAACCATCAGACCGGGATACTGGCTCGGTAGGGGAGGGCACCCTTACGGGAAGCTGTTGTGTTTGAATAAAAAACAACAAAAAATTATTTTCTGGATAAACTTGGGGCACTGGACCTGTAGTTTGTGGAATTAGAGGAAACTCGGTTTCAACGAAGGTAAACATTCCGAGAGAAAAAATACCTCTTCAAGGTAGGGAAAAAACAACGATACCCTTTTTGATCTTTAGGAAATTCAAGTAAAACACATTGGATTGCCTTAGGATATAATTTAGAAAGGGTTGGTCGGGTATTCCGAACATAACACAAGCAACCAAAAATTTTGAGAGGTAGAGGAAACGACTGTCGTTTGGGACATAGCCGAGAAAAGGGAGTAGCACCATTGAAAACCGACGATGGCATGCGATTAGTAAGATAGCAAGCTGTAAGTACCGCATATGACCAAAATTTTTTGGGAGTAAGGGGGGGGGTCGTTGGCGGAGTTGGGAACAATGGGATAAATTTTATTGATGGGAGAAGAATATATATATATATATATATATATATATATATATATATATATATATATATATATGAGAGGTTAACCTCCCTCTTTATCATTCTACCCGATGTGGGACTAAAGTCCATTACTAATACTAATACGAATACTTAACATAGTATTTATATTGTTACTTTGCTTGATTGATAATTGGTATTGTTATTCATGCATATACTAGTAGGATTGTATGAAAAAATATTGAAATTTATGTGTATATAGAGTATTTTACATATAGGAGGAAAAAAAGTGAGGCGCTAACTAAGCGCCCTTAAGCGAGGTGACAACCTCGTCGCCTTGTCTCACCTCACCTCACGCTTAATACAACATAGGGTCTGTGAGATAGCCAATAGTCAATGGCAAAGATCTTATGACTGGAATCTTCTTGTGAGCAAGTTGAACCCAGTCACCATTTTTAATCTTCATTTTCAAATTATGATAATGGCTCATGTATTAGGTAGTATATTATTAGCTTACTCATTTGTTCCCTGGTGCTGGGCTGGTGTTTTTATCCTGTGGCTTCTCTTTAGCCATTAATATTCTAGACGAGTTCAAATGAATTCTATGTTCAAGCAGTCTAGTTCTTTTAACAAGTAACAAGCAAGAAGCAGTTCTATAAATCTAGCATGCAATTTCTATCTCTTTCAGTACGATAAGGAACATACAAGCAATCTCTATTTAAGCAAGTAAGGCTGCAGTTATTCTATCTCTTTTATAACTACTCATGCAAATACTACTCTTACTTAGCATACTATGGATTAACAAGTCCAAGCAAATATTTTATTTTTCTTATTAGCATGGCAGTAGTTCGTTCAATAACCGTGTCAATGTAACATAGTATGCAACATTTTTATCTTTTCTTAGCATGGCAAGTGTTCGTTCATTAGACAAGCAATACGAGTTCTCTTATTAAGCATGCAAAGTCAGGTTCTATCATTATTCTTATGAAAACTATCAGGTTCTATCATTATTCTAATGAAAACTATCTCCTTAGAACAAGCAGTATAAAATTCAGATTCATTATTAAGGCGTGCAAGAATCATAGAATGAAGTTCTGCCCACTTACATCAATCTTATGCTTCGATCGAAAAACTCTTCGAGAAGGCTCCTACTCGAGCTAGCAAAGCGATATCTCTTGTACATAGTGCCAACGTGGAGCGGGACACTACATACTTACTCACCGAGAAAAATTTCGTCCTCGAAACTCAAGGAGAAATTTTCGATATCCAGAGCAGCGATAGTCCTCATCTCTCGCCATCCTCAATCGAAAACTCTAGTAATAAGAACTCAATAAAATTCTAGCCATCTGAAATCACAAATCACAACTCTCAAGCAATAAATCAATCCAGAAAACTTTTGCCGGCATCTTTGAGAATATTTACGGATTCATTGTATGGAGCGCTCATTGCGGCAACGATATCAAGTGACAAGGAACATCTTGAGTTGAAGTGAAGCAGCGGAATGACAATAGGGCCGAGTTGCTCTGATACTATGTCCTCATCCCTTCTTGAGCATTCTTCGCACGAGGTGTGGGTTTTTGATGAACTTTGTCCATCTCTATGCTTTTTGATCACGTGCTATTAAAGGAGGCTGAGAATATAATTTTCATCATTGCTTCCATATTCCAGTATTATCTGTTCTATTGGTGAGAATATTTTCCAAGTTTACCAGTTATGTTTGAAGAGTTTAGATGTGACGGTTCAATGCAATCGGATTTCTTTGTGGCTCAGTCTTTCTTTAATCATTTGATTATTGCTAGTAAATAATATTTTACTGATTAAGAACCAAAATTCCCTGTCTACTAGTTCCATATGGAAGTCTTGTTAAGAGGTTCACAAGGTTCAAAATTTCATTTGGGATGTAATTAATTGTCCTCACAGTGAAATACTGTCTTATTTTGGTATAATACGCCAATCATGAGATGTAACCAGTAGGTTGATTGCATTGCACCTGAGGAGGCAAGGGATGCTAGGAAGCACCTCGCACCTGAGGCGGCAAGGGATACTAGGAAGCAAGACATTAAGAAAATAAAGGGGTGCTAGGGGAATAATTTCCCTTCATGGTTATCTGGAATGCTCCTGATAATGGAATACTTTCCCCTCATGGTGGATTGAGTTTGGTTGTGAAAAATTGATGAAGATGGCTGATATTATGAACAGATGGAGAGGAGAGAGTTGTTTTGGTTGGATTAGAAAGCATGGACGGGTCTTTGGCATCTGCACAATATCCCTTGACCCCGTATTTTGTGTCTGCCCCCCCCATGTCCCTTGCTCCTCGTGCCTTTTGAAACATTGGTCCTCCATCCATAATAAGGCTGTTCAAACTTTTCCCTAACTCGACTTGGGACGTGCTTTCACCCCAAGAAGCGCTCTCTCGTTCTATTGAAAAGTAAAGGATATATTTAATACCTGAAATTGGAAAGTCTACTCCTTCCTACAAAAATAAAACAAGTATTTATGTAACCTGAAGGCTCCAAGCAACAAGGAATAACAAAAACATCAATACATGATTTATTTTTTATCGTAGTAGGCCTTGTACACCGTTCAGACTCGCCATCTCCACTCCCCTTCAGCTACACTGTCCTAAAGTGGTACAGTTCCACATGCTTGTCTGAGAATCACTCGTCGCTCCCTCTAGCAATGAGGGAATCTTTCTTTTAGCTTTAAGAAGTAAAGTCTTTCCAGTAACAACAAGGTATTTGTTCAGTAAATGCCGGGGTTGTCTCACTGCTGCTTTATGTGTTTGACCACAGAGTACCATAACATTGTGTTTGACCCCAAAATACCATAACACTCAAGTTTACCCTTTACACTCCCCGCGCGAGGCTAGTCATTCAACTAGCAAGGACTTAAATCTGAAGCTTGACAGAGTGTAGTACGAGACGACAATGATTGGTTGCAATGTATTTTTGCCATGCATGCCCATGTGGGGATCTGTTCGTGCTCTATCTTGTTCATATTTGGCTGCAAGATAATAAGGCTATGTTAAATGACCAAAAGTTCACTGTGATAGAATAGGTAGGAACGGTAGCGGGAATCAATCTGGTGTGGTGCTCAACGCTTCATGTTAATTGTAGTAGATATCATGCATACAATTGTATCCATCTAGATTTTCTCTAGTTCTCGTATTATGTCAGGCTGGGTATGTCTAGGCTTAGAAAAGTGTTTTACTTGGAACATAGAACATTATGTAACACGGAATGAAAAACAAGAAAATGTTACATGGGAGATTTGAGTACACGGTATGTTAGGAGCATAGTTCGCAGTATCAGCTGATACAATATGCTACATCTCATACGTGTCGGTTTTGACAAGTTTTGATTCGATTTTGATCGCTACTGATACTGAGCGATACCAACTTTGGAGATCTTTTTCCTAGTCGATTTGAAAGAGAAAAATGAACGAAAGATATAGAAGAATGAAAAAAATAGCGTTAACGTGATGATTACGTTGTGTCGAACATTGATAATGGTACAATATGTAAATAACATTCCTTACCGATAAATTGTAACCATTACCTTTTGTCGAAGTTGTATATCTATAAATTCACAACTATCATCCACATTAGTATTGTTCCATTTAAAACATTATTGCATTTAAAACTATCGAGACACAACAAACAATATATTAAATTATGTCTAAATATATCAAATATTTTTCCTGGTTCTTAAAATATATTTTATTATTTTTGGCTTTTCGAAATGAAGAATCCGATACTCCGATCCGATACAACCGATACTGTTGATATCGATACTAACGGTCGATACCGATACTCATAGGAAGTGTCCGAAACTAATTGTGTACATAATTTTCGGACCTTGGTTGGAGTAGGCTTTTTCAAAACACTTATCTGGAACATATTACGTTTATCCATCTGGAACCTGGAGGATCTTAAGGAACAAATATGTATTATAATATATTTATGTATTTTTAAATTCAAAGTTAATTAAGTACCATAATATAGCATTGTCGAAAATTCAAAACTAAAAAGCGATACATATGTTCCAAACAATCCTAGCAGTAATGTCTTATATGTATCCAAACAATCCTAGCAGTAATGTCTTTCCAAAAAGAAGTAGCAAGTCTTATACTTTTAAACCTTTTAAACTTGTAACAAAATAACGAAAAGAACACTCTCTCTTTCCTTTAAAAGCTTGGGTAGAAACCTAAGCAAGAATTTGATGTGTTCGTTTGTCGGAAAGTTGATTTCCAATGTTCTAATTCGCCCACGTTATACGTTCTGGAACGCACTTTCCTTGACGAAACACTCCCTATGTGGCGAATTCAGGTACCGTGTTCCGGTATCTATTATTGCTTCATTACTAGACTAGAGGTAAACGCGTGAGCTGTAAGGTGTTATATGAAGATTCGTTCACTTTGGCAAAAAAGGATGAGTCTTTTTGTGTATTGATATCAACAATACATTGTATTCGAGTTTATTGTCACTATGGGAGAACATCTGTACAGCTTATTTCATGTCAGTATGTGCATGCATGGGCTTGTGCAGTTTCTGAAGTGTCTGAATCTTGTGATGTTTGTTTTTACAGATTTTTTGACAGATTCAATGGATTTTGTTATCTTTGAGAATAATACAGTAGATTGCAATGAAGTACGTCTGGAACCGTCATCGGCTTCAAGTTCAGTGAATAATGCTGTGAATGCTCTGTGCACATCATAATACATTTTCTGTTTAGTGGATCTGCGAGACAACTTTTCAAAAAGGTAATCTGAAGGTTTGATTTAAGTGCAACGTCTTCATTTTAGTGTTATTTATTGCACGATTCGAAGGGAAGTCAGAAGGTTTGGTTATTTAGTTGTGTGCCCTGCCTCTAGGGTGTATATGCTATTTGGAAAAAGAATCGAGGAAACTCTTGAATCTCATCCTGCTCAAATTGGGAACTGAAGTTAGAAATTTTTACTGACAATATTATTTGAATAGTATGTTTTCACTTCACTTTTGGAAAAATAGATGTTGCATTTAAGTTTAATTTTCACTTTATGTTCTATTCAATTTTATTTTGGTTAGAATTACGAAGATCATTTTTACTATCACGGGCCATAGTATAATCCAACGAAGATTAAAAGATGGCTCAATTTCATGGTGAATCCATGTTAAAAAGATGGGGTTAGACCAAATTTAATCTGATTGGAGGAAACAAAATAATATTACCATAAAAACTTCAAATTCTATTAGTGAGTGTAGGGTAGTTATTTAGCTGGGATAGACACTAAACTAAAGAGAACTGAGTAATAATATCCACGTAGTAGACATGAAAGACTTGGGATAAGGCTCTTGTTGATGTAGGTGCGTATTGCAGATTTCCCATATTAGGAAAGCTAATGAATATCAGTACCTGATTTAATATAACTTATTGTAAGCTAGATATGTAAATTATTCTTCTATTGTACGCACATGATATTATTTTAATTTATTGTTATAGTTAAGTTGTTAAGATAGTTTTATTCTTTTGCATGATGCTGGTACCTAGTGATGGAGATGGTGAGACATAGTTATTCCTGTTTAGGTCTAGTTAAAGTTAAATGCAGTTGCTTTTAGTTACATTTTAGTTGGCTTTCTATTTCTGTTAAAAAAGTTGTTCCAATCTTTGGACCTTTCCTGATTGCTTTTCCTAATTTTTTATTTAAAGCCCATGCTGAGTTGTTTCCTTAGGTGTATTGTTTCCTTATTTGAGTTCACTTTTTATTAGGAATGTTCAGTCAAATTTAAGGTTTTCCTAATTTTTGTCCAAATTGTGAGGAACAAGGATCCTAATTAGTTTAGGATAATGAATTTAGGGAAGCGATGGAGTTGCCTATTGAGTTGTATGGAAGAAAAGGATTCAAATAGATGGGACCGAAAGTTTGTACTAAGAGGCTTTGTTACTGTTGTAAAAGATGGTGATGATTAATAAATAACTAATTTCTTGTGAGACTTCGCTTCAAGGTTGCTTCTGTGTGCAAGGTTAGGCGTGGAATCCCAATTCTTGGATCTGTCCCTTGAAGAAAGGTTGAAGTCTTATTCCAACTTTTTTATTTCTTTTCTTCATCATCTTCTTCTTCTTTACCATGAGAACCCCCACCACTTTTCATATATTCTTCTCATACATAAGCTAAGTCAGTAGCCCTAACCCATCTACTTACTCCCAATACAACCTACAATACTAGGTCAAACTCCAAGCCTTCCTTCCCTCCCTCTTTTTCCAAATATCCAGTCTTCTAAAAAGTGGCCTCCTAGGGCTCCTAGGTCTCTTCTAGGCCTGTTTGACACAAATATAACTCGCCTAAGGGCCTTGGTCATCAGCCCTGGCGGACTGGTAATGGTGAACGATAGTTGATTCATTTGTTTAGTTTCATGTTTATTCTATTTTTTCAGATTGCTTAATGTGGAAGATGTTTTTCCAAGCCCAACTAGGTCTAGTTCTCTTCATTCTTGAAGGCCAGGTAAGGCCAGTTGAGTTGACACTATTTTTCATATATTCAATTATCTCAGTGGGATGTGTTTCCCTCCTATCTTCTCACTGCCATCACTGCCATATCCGATGCAGTTGAAATCTCCTACTAGCACCCAAGATAGATTGTTTTTCAAACTAATGCCCATCTATCAGCTGCCAAAGTTCCTTCCTTTCCTCTCTATTATTTCTGCCATATACAACGGTAACCAGAATTTGTAGCCCTCCTCTGTTGTTGAATTTGATAGTTACAGCCTGACTAGCAATAGTTCTATTGTACCAACCAGATTTTAGTGCCCCATGTGACACAAATTCTGCTTTCCTGTGCCTATGACAGTTGAATATATTGCCAGTTAGTAGGTATCGTTATTTATACTTTTTGTCCAATGATCAACTGTTGCTTAGTTTTTTCATTGACCCCTTAAATAAAACTTTTATTATGTAATATTTGTTCTCTTCCCTCCTAGATTTGTTCAAAGAATTGAGCCCTCTTACATTCCACATGAAGATAGACATTACAAAAATCTATTCCCTCTATTTGGTCTAAAAATTCCTCCTGGGCATGGATGGAGTTTTAGTACTTTCTCCCTTGTCCTTTATATTGTATTACCATGTCTTCATATTATGCATATTCTCTCCTCCATAAGTCTTTCCAAATACCGATTTGCATGGTATCTTGCTCTTGCTGTTGCTCCTCTGATCATTGTCTTGTTCTCTCGTGCGTTGTAGAGACTGCCACCTGGCTGCTCCTTGACTGCTTCCTTCATCCTGCTCACCACCCCCTTTGCAAGTAGTAGTTATTGGCGGTAGTCTTTGGCCTTTGGCATTGGACTCCATGCTTTTTTAACGTAGCTTCTACTCTTGTGACTTCTGCATAGAAACTCTAAAGTTGGTACTCATATCCCCATCTACTTCACTCTCTCTTTCCCTCTCTTCCATCCTACTATCATGTTCCTCATCATCCCTTCATATGGTTTCCAGTTTCCACCTTATCATCCACCTCAACTCCTCGCCTCGCTTCTTCCTACTCCTCTGACATGTGAAGGGACTCTCTAACCCTACGAGAGAGCATCTTAAATCATTCTCCCTTATTATATGCATACGACCCTCATATTCTCCCTTATTACATGTCTACCAACCTCATGTTAAAGTTGATTCTACATTTTGACTAGAACGACATTAGATTTTATTAGGGTTATTGGCTAATATTTATAGGACTATAAAAGCATATGAAAAGGCATCACTAACCCTGTCTAGAAATGAAAAATGCATATAACAAAAGCTGCATAAAATGAAGATATCTAATTTATTCTTCGACACGCTGCCGCAACATGGAACTTAGTAAGAGCAAGTTTAGCTTGGAAAGATTGAAAAAGAGAGACTGAAAATCTACTGAAGACACAGATCAGAGTTTTGAAAACGAAAAAAAAATCCCAAAACAAGTCGAAAGAGATATGGGATTCACAACTAAATAAATTCCGGGAGAAACATCCAAAGACCGTACCAACTTTTTTGAGTTGCGGCCCCCTAAAGCTCACGAAAATTAGTTCTACGTTGGTTCTCAACAAGAGCCGACGCAAGAACACGCTCGACCAAAAAAGTTGTCGGGACGTGAAGGCCCTCGACAAGAGCCTAACGTATGAAAACGCTCGACCAAGAGAACTGTTGGGGCGCGGAGGCCCTCGACAAGAGTCAACGTTAACATATGTAGATGCCCGACTAAGAGTTGTTGGGGTGCAAGGGTCCTCGACTAGAGCCGACACATGAAGACGTTGAAAACAATCGACGAAAAAGAGTTGTTGGGATGCGAGTGTGCACGCCAAGAGTTGGTGTGGAAAAATGTTTGTCTAAGATAATAGAGTGAAGCGGTTATCGCGAATGATAATGATGCCAAGATAAAGAGTTGTTGGAATAGAAATGTTGCCAACTTGAATAAGTTGCAGCCACACACAGTTATACGACGATCCTACTTGCTGCTGTTGAGCAGGCCGAGGTTTGGGGGCGGAGCCCCCATTTTTTTTTACATAAAGAAAATAACAAACAAACAACAAAAAGTGAGAGGTATAGGTTGTCGAATGTGGAGAAGAGTAGGGAGAGACTGAGGGTCTGATCGCTGATGAAGCTCGGGAAGTCTGGTTAAGCGACATTGGTTCAGCGACACTCGGGCGGGAGTAGTGGGCTAAAGATGCTGCCAAAAGCCGAATTTGAATCTTTGACACAAAACTTGATCACCCTTATAACTGAGGCCCCCCACTAAACAGTAAATAGAGGTAGACGAGAACTGATACACAACTAAACTATCACACACGACACTATCTTCAAAATCGTCTTCAACTTGTCTTCACCAAGCACAAAACATAGGTCTGGGTCTCATCCAAAGAACCAGAAGAGTAGTCTAGGAAAAAGAAACCAGTCGCTGGAGACGAGATTCTCTGCTTGTCGGAGAAGAGATCAGTTATTTATTTCTGAGTGAGTCGACTTCATTAGAACATGCTTATCAATTGGTTGAGGATTTTGACCGATTTCAAAGATCCTCTTTCAATAGGTAGCGTGATTCGTGGACCACCCCTAATAGACCCAATGAGTCAAAGCCGAGGTTTAAACAGCCCCAACCTAAGCTAAAGCCTAGTGTACCGTCGTCTCTAGAAACTCCAACGAAAAGGGTTTGCTTGGTGAGTTTTTCAAGGTCAATCCTTACATTGTGTCATGGTTATAGTCATTACGCACATCAGTGTTTGACTCAGGCCTTCCTCTTAGATAATCAACTTGAAGAAGACCAGGATGCCAATGTAGTAGAACATGAACCATATTTAGGAGAGTGCAAAGATGATCGTCCTGAAGACGATAGTATATGGATCACATTAGGGGCTCCTCGACTTTTGGGAATGTTGATAGGAGTCGTGAGGACCCTAGGATTAGTATTGTTCAATGTGTATTGTCACAAGCTAGAGAGATCTACGATTAGCGCCACACGTCCATTTTTCACATTCTAATAGTCAATCATGTAAGGTGGTTTTAGGCTGGAAATTGTGTCAATGCTATTGCATCTAGCATAGTAGCCAAGACCGATGTTGAGACCGAACATTACCTAACCTATATAAGGTTATTTGGGTAGACGAGTCATTCATCGACGTTAAGGAGAGATGTCTTGTTCTTGTAGAGTTTGCTTTTTACAACGACAAGGTATGATGTAATGTGATTAAGATGGATGTGTGTCATATCATATTAGGAAGACCTTGGCTATTTGATTTAGATGTTACTCTATGGATGTTTACTATTGCACGTTCATGTATAATGGTCAAAATATTAGGCTCAATTCTATTCAACTAAAGCCTAACCAAAATAAAGAGAACGGTGGAACCTCCGACAAGAGGAAAGGGCTTGCCCTTATAGGCCCCAACGAAATGGAGGATGTGATTGCAAAAGGGACTATAATAGTTGTTTTAGTTGTTAGGGAAGTCAAGGAGGACTCCCAAGAGCAAGTTCCTACTGAAGCAATCCCCATCCTTGAGGAGTTTAAAGATACTCGAACTGTTTACTACCGATACATGACATTCAACACGCTATTAATCTTGTTCCGGGAGTAACCCTACCTAATTTACCGCATTAATGACTGAATCCTACCGAGCATGCAGAGTTAAGGCGACAAGTCGAGGAGTTATTAGCTAGAGGGTTTATCATGGAGAGCACGAGTACTTGCGCAGTACCAACACCTTTGACTCCCAAAAAAGATGGTACATGGAGAATATGCGCGGATAGCCGTACGATTAATAAAATAACGGTGAAATACTGTTTCAATTTTTAAACTGGACGATGTGTTAGATATGATGTCTGGAGCCAAGATCTTTTCAAAGATTTATCTTAAGAGTGGGTACCATCATATTTGTATTCATCCAGGGGATGAATGAAAGACTGCTTTCAAGACGAAAGACGAATTTTATGAGTGGTTGGTCATGTCCTTTGGACTATCCAACGTTTTTAGCACATTTATGAGAGTTATGACACAAGTGCTTAGGCCTTTTATGGGTAGATTCTTGGTTGTATATTTTGACTATATACTTATCTACAGTCAATCGAGGGACCAACATGTAGATCACTTAAAGCAAGTGTGTGCCACGTTATGTAAAGAGAACCTATATGCGAACCCTAAGAAATGTGCATTATTTACAGAAGAGATTATTTTTTGTAGGGTTTGTCGTATCTCCTGCGAAAATTTCTACCGATCCCCAGAAGATAAAGGCAATTGAAGAGTGTAGTCCGAACTCCGGAGCATTAGAGATGTTATGAGTTTTCACAGGCTAGTGACTTTCTATCGTCGATTTAAACAATCAGGATGTATATATATCAGGATCAACTAATCTTGATCATTGATTAGATGATCAAAATGGACCGTCTTTGTGCACATCGAAACTCCTCGTAAAACGTATAGGCTCTCTATATTTTTATTTTTGATAGAGGTAAGTCTACGTCCTACTATGCAGCTTTAGTTCGGGTCTTTTTATTACATAAATTGCCTTCGACCATAGTTCGGGTCTAGTTCTTTGCACGTTGATTCTCGATTATTTTGTTTGATTAAACCTTCTTAGGTGACCGAGATGATCGACAGTACCACGACCCTCTTGCCTACATAGACTGCTCCTCCAGGTTCGGCAATCAGCCGCTACTTGAATATTCTGGTTCATCCCCGTTCAATATTTAAGCGCATAACGTGTCCAGGAGAATTTGAACCTCCGACCTGGTTTTGTGGGTCTTATGCCTCGAATTCATGACCACTTGAGCCAATGCTTTTTACCTCTCTTTATGTATATATACTTCGGATTCCTAAGGGGCTACCAGGGCCCCCAGGGTCTTAGCTTCCTTTTTCTGCCGTTTTAAGAAAACATATACCATGGAACCATGGGTTGCATCTTATAACCAGTTTAAAGTGATAAGGAACATGGAACATGCCTTGATGGGCATATGGCTAGGAAACACGGACACTTGGAAAACTACGTCCTCGAGCCCTAGGTCTTAACTTTTTCACAAAAGGACCCCCATTGACTTCGGCTTTACTAATGAATGAATCAGTTTCGTTCAAACCCATATTATGGCTAGCATTTGCAAAAAACTATTTGTAGTGTTCATGTCACTTCCTGTAATACTACACGGTGTCACATACATATTAGACACAACAAAGACATTCCAAATACACTAGGACGCTAGCAATTGTTGTTATGTCCATGTTGTTGTGTCCGTATTCATGTCCATGTATTCATGTACATGCAATATAGGCATATGGTAATGGGAAGTGAAGATTTATCCGCTCCAGATTTTTTTGGCATTAGTCTCATCTCTGTCATGCATATATCCTTGAGGACTTCTAAAGTATGACAAGTTCCAAAAACTTTTCTTTGTTCTTTCTATGGGTTCTCTCTCAAAATTATTATTTGTTACGGTCATTGCTAGTGGTGGATCTGATTTTCAATCCAGTGCATACATTTATTTGTTTTAAGAAAAGCTGTTCTGAATAACGCTCTCCAATCTTATGCAGACTGGATGACACCTATTCTTTGCTGTATGTATGAGAGGAGGTATAACTAAAGATCTTAGAAAGTACTAAAGGTAAATAATCTCTCTCTGTATCACTACTGACAACCCTGAAAGTTAAATACTTTTTATGGCTCATATGCAGTCAAGGTTATTTGATATTTTCTCTGTAGTTATTAATATTGTAATTGCTCAGTACCGGATGCCTCCCTCAGAGTAGTAAGCAAGACAAATTACCTTAAATATCGTATCACCTACCAAGTTATGAGCAATTACTACTTGAAACCTTAATCTGCTACCAAGTCAGAACTTTGGCCTCCTAAGTGCTTTGTTAGCCTGTTCCTTTGCCACCAAACATGGTCTGCTATCCATTGAAATAATTCCACGACTCCAGATATGGTCTATCGTCCAATCAAATAATTCCAACAATTTGATTAATCCACCAGCATATTTCTTTTTCCAGGGTTCGCTCCTGTCCACTGTTCTTAATTGCATGTAATTGCTGTTTTAATCCCATTAGTCCAACCTATATTTTTAGCCATGTGGAATCCAAACTGTTCTTAATGATAAAGTCCATCATCCCCTTATCTTAAACATTCTACATCTGAGTCTTCTTGAGTCTTCTTGCTTCCAGCTCAAATAAGTAGAAAATTCAGAAGTGAATCCCCTTTTCATTGTTAGCATGCTATGGCATTCTCTTTCTGAATAAATTATTGGCTTTACTAAAGGCTTCTTGCTTCCAGCTCAAATAAGTAGAAAATTCAGAAGTGAATCCCCTTTTCATTGTTAGCATGCTATGGCATTCTCTTTCTGAATAAATTATTGGCTTTACTAAAGGCACAACATATTTTGTTAGGGGGTATCACAATTTTGATAGTTCTAGAACTGTCAAGCAGTTCTGGAAAATCAGGATTGCCAAAATTTTGAAAGTTTTTAACAAAACATGGATGCGAACAATCCTGTGCATATCCAACCAACATTTTGGCAATCCTCTAATGAGCAATCCTCAAATGTTGGATTGCCAAAATTTGATATCCCCTAACAAATTGTGTTGTGCCTTTAGGAAATGCCAAAAAATTTTAGGACCAATTTGGCAACATGAAGCTACAAGAAACATGGAAATTAGTTTCTAGAAACTATTGCGAGTTTGTTTCCAAAGGAAAAAAAAAAGTTTGTTTCGTTGAAACTGAACAAAGAAAGAAACTAGAGAATTTAACTATTAAAATAATATAAAAAGATAGCATTGATTATTTTCATGATTTTCCCAAAATAATAATATTAAACATTTCATGAAGATTTTCCATGGTTTGAAGAGGAAACTAAATAGGCTATAAGTTTCCAAACATACTGATGTGACATGAACTTTCAAAAGTGAGTTTTTGGTTGCCAAAAATCTTTGCAGATGGAAATGGAAAGTAACTTCCAATAGTTTGCTACTTCCCCTATTAGTTTCTGGTTGCCAAACAGGACCTTGTTTGATAATATTATTCGTCAATCTTATTTCCAGGCCATTTAAAGTTCTTACCTTTCCCTGTATACAGAGGAAGTAGAAGTTTCACCATATTTTTAATATTCTGCTATATTGTAATGTTACGTTCTATACGGTGCATTATGATGGTTCGTTGACTCGAAGACGCTCGATTTATACTTGGTTTTATGTGCAGGTATTATGCGGGGTTCCTTGTGATCAGGGTATTGTTCCACTGCGGGTAGAGGCATGGTGTTGGGCTCGTGGATTGAGTCGATTGGTTAGTTCGGAGTTATGCAAGAAACCACAAGTTTTGAGCGGTGATGCAGACTTGCTTAATCTTGTCGGATTGGATGTTGGTGGAGCACTATGTGCTGGTATGGTTATACCAGTGAAGATCTTACATCGCATTAAATCGTGTTGTACATGAATCATGTTGTATCAACTTGGTCAAAGCGATGGACGAATCTGTATAGGTGGGTAGGTTCTAGCTCTTTTTTTCTACTCTTTTACGTTCTTAATAAAATGTATGCACTTCTTGTGTTGCAACGCTCGTATATCAATGGTGCATGGTAAGATGGTAACTGAATAATGTAAATCACCATGCATGTTGTACATTGAGAATAGAACATTGAATAACTGTAACTGTTGATTGCATTAGTGCACATAATTTATGTAGTAACGCTTCGTACACGAAGCGGACAATTGTGGCTCAATGCTACAGAACTGTTGGTAGGCGAAAAATATGCTTCAGATAGTTGTCGTGCGGTATAATAGACTGTTGGATTTGGTTTGATTCAACGAGATCACGAGATGGTATGTTTCGGACCTGCGGGTCGTCAATTGGAATATTGAATGAGTATGTTGATAGCGCGAGAATGATAGAATATACGAGTAGGTTGTAATTGCTTTATTTATGTTTTTATATCATGCATGTGTTTATAGTTAAATTGTTTATGTATTTGTATTGTTATGGACAACCTGTGCACAAGGTTTAGTTTTTCTCGAACAATCGTAGGGGCACCAGGTTCGTGTCGGACTAGGAGGGAAGTATGAGAACGTGCTTCAGGCACAAGGTATTGTGGGACCTGTAGTTGGACTTGTTACTCGGATTGGAAGGGCCTGTCGCAATACGAGTATTTCGGGACCTTCGGTAGGATTTGCAACCTGTACGTGAAGTGATCACTGTCTTACCAGAGATGTAGTCCAAAGCTCGTAATGTCAGTGACCTTCATATAGATAGATGACATGCTAACGTTTGTTTTATGCAAGGACGGTAAGTGTTCATCTCTATCTTGTACATAAACGGGTACATCGGTTGTGGTAAGAAGTAGTGACGTAGTTTATATGTTTCTTGTTTTACTTATCCTATCCAATATATCATGTTTACATGTTTTTTGTTTCACAATATGTCATGGATATGAACTGTTAATCAATCTAGTTCTAATAGCAAGATCACTTTATAAATTGTATGTTTCATATGACTAACAGTGTTGGTTTATACGAGTGGGTTATCCCACTCACTAATGAATTCTCATGTACTGATACCCAACTCCCTAAGTACAAAGGTTTGCTTGGACGTACCAAGGCGTTGGAACTCGGAGGTGAAACATTGAAGATGTTCGGCTGAGAATGCTTGTTTGAATATAGAGGACATGATGTATGGAACGATGTAAACTTTTGTGAGCGAGAGTAATCATGAGTATTGTAAGCCAAGTTGGTATTTCAGTTGGCTATTGAAAGTCTTTGTATTTTGCTGTTTGAAAGTCTTTGTAAGCAATAAAAGAGATCCTTTTATATGTTCTGTTGTGACTTCTATATGACTGTTTAAATTTCGCTTCAAATGTTGTTTTTTTGAAATATATCATTAAATGTGAATCATTTTGTCTTGTACAAGTATAATCTACGTTTGTACGACATCACCTCTAGTGGTTTTCTTCTAGTTCTGCGGAACCGGTACGTGACAAATGGTATCAGAACACGACTTCACTTTCTTGGATCCTTATTTGGATTCGTTTCAATTTTAAGTTGTTTCTGCAATCGAATAACTCATGACTCTGCTCGATGCTCCATTTGATATTCCATACAATAAATTTATATATGCACGATGCTATATGTGTATTTGCTGCACGTGGTTTTATTGATTGTGATGCTATTGAATAAACACCGAAAGATGATTGTTGTATTGACAAGATAGTCTGTGATGATATATTGTATGTGAAAATGCAGCAAGGATAATATATATGTTGTAAATAATTGTGACTAGTGACATGGTATGTCGGAAATGAAATATTGTATGAATTGCAACGGATGAGATCAATAGAAATCATAAGTTGATTTGTGTATATTTGGCTTCGTCGTTTGTTAGACTTTGAGTGAATGAATGTTATGTTTGTGGTCGGCAAGGCTACCGCATAATGGATAGTCCAGAATGGATGTTCGATTAATGCAGAGAGAGCTATGATACTGGAAGTGGCTCGAGTTCTGAGTGGTATATACTTTCGACGCTCGTAGTGATGTTGGGTGCATCAAACATTTGTATTGTTAGCGATAGGTTTACCCGTAATGGATGGGGGTAGTACCGAGACTCAGTTGGGAGTTATGAATTTGCTGTAGTTCGATTTGAACTTCTCTCGGTGTATGGAGCTCGAATGATCAGGAGCAGGCTGTTGTCGAATTGATGTTATGTTGGTTACGAATTAAGAATGTATAAGATGGATGATTGGCTGAGAACAATAAAATGAATTATACGTTGAGGTAGTGATTGAATTAGTTGAATGAATGTTCAAACTCGGAATGTGGTTTGGTATTACCATTTGAAAATTGTTGGAAGAATGATGCAGATTAAGTATTGAATAGTGATTGGATCGGTGAGATAGAAATTTGGAATATCGTAATTTGGATGCGCGATTACAAGTTTGTTGATGTGGACAATTGAGCCTAATGAAATTGATAGTTTGTTTGTTTGCGTGTTGCTTGAAAAATTGAGGTATGCATTGAGAAGTGATAAATATAGACTGTGGAATTTGTAGCTGCAAGAAAAATTGTTGGTTGAGCATATGGACTTGTTAGAGTACGGTTGAGTTATGTGATTCTTGTTATATAAACTAAGATGGTATAATTGTTGAATGTTCATGGTGGTTTGATTGTTGATGTTGGATGTCATGTAGCTTGGTTACGTGATCGAGGTATTGTAGACATGAATGATGGTGAACCCGTTTTTCTTGTGAAACTTTGATGGATGTGATTCATGTAAGTCAACGGTTAAAGTGAATTGCTAAGTTGAACCTTACGGTGTTGGAATGGATATGGCATAAGTAGGACTTGATTAGATGCATTATAGTTGATTAGATGCATTATAGAAATGTCTTATCTAATGGATTGATGAGTAAGTGGGTTAGACTATGAATATTGGGACGCATGAGAATTGATTATAAAGTTGGAGAAATGAAGTGGGAACAAGGATCGGAAAAATGATGGACTATTGAGGGTAACTGAACGGGATTGTGATGTCGGAATAATTTACAGTGTTGTGTGAACAAGTTGGATATGTAGAAAACACGAGTGTGATATAAGGATACAAATTGGAGTAAGCTAATGATTTCGAGATTTTGAAAGTAATAATGAAATAATTTTGAAATTTGGTTTGATCAAAAATTTACGTGATGGATTCAGGATTCAGACTATGAAAGTTATTGGGATGAGCTTCATAGACGGTGATTCAATTAAGGATGATTTTTTTTGTGAGTATAGTGTCTCGAGTATTGATCTTGGGTAGATATACTTCGATCCTAGACATTTTGATGTTTTCTAGATTGCGGGTTGGCAATGGCGCATCAGTTGCGTGGGTTGGAAGGATTTCCTTGGATAGGGATATAGTCTCATAGATTTTTCGAATTTTGGTTTGGCCCCAGGATAAGAATAACATGATTCTTAGTAACTGTCCATCGTAGATGAGTTGCTACAATGATTGAGTATAGCTTTTGGACAACTGATCTTAAAGACTTGACCGAAAAAATGAAGTAACTATTGGAGACCCATAGGATGACCCTAATAATGTTGCATACGAAATTGTGTCGAGGATATAGATATTAAGTGATGCATGTTGAGAGATAAGTTTAGGCGATCGAATATTGGTTTCAAAAATTTGATTTTATGGCCTTCGGTAGAAATGACATAATTGGATTTTGATTGGTTGGTTAATGAATACTTGAATGGTTTTAGTTAATTGATAATCAAACTGGAAATTGACGGATAAACTAATTATGATAAAATGGATTATTGCGGGAATTGTGCTCTTGGCAAGAGCGATCGATAATGGAGTGACTCTCAGATTTAAATGTTGTTAGATTTTGATTTATGTAATGGTTGAACTTAATTTGTGTTGGATTTATGATCGAAGTTATTTGGACGAACAAGTTGTGATTTGGAATGGATAGATTTTTTTGTTGGTGATGTCTACTCGATAGAGAATTGAATCTAAGACGTGGATTTGATTTTTTGTTGGATGGATTATTGCTTTCAAGCATCATTGATTTCCTAGTATTGACCATGATATAAGTTGAAAGAAAACTTAGTGGGATGATGATTCATTGGGAACTTGATATCACTAAACTTGGGAAGTGATAGAGATTTTGGAGTAACTTGAAACGTTTTAAGGAATTGTCTGATCGGTTGTGATTTTAAATTTGAGTAAGAATCGAAGAATAGTTAGTTCATTCTCGATTCGATCGGTGATAGCAGGATATAGAAATAATGCGATAACATATCAGAGTACTTATGAGAGATGAGATAGGCGAAAGTATCATTGAGGAATGGAATTGCATTTTTGGATTTGAAGAAGTTGATATTGTCGATTTTATGTTAGTCTCTTATTTCGGAATAATTTAAGTGTAATATCTGGGTGAGTTGTCTAGATTGGGTAGTCTCAGATGTTTATGTCTTCGTTTTGTGTGAATGATGATTGTGAGAAAATAGTTTTGTACGAGCCAAGATATGTTTAAAGGCAAAGGGTTTTTGGATTTGTTGGATTTAGTTCCTATTGGTGAGACTTTGGAAATAGTTGGACAAAGACTTGGATATATAAGAGGTGTGTAAGAGTTGGATGAGAAGGAGTTGCGGAAACTCATTGCGTCCAGATGCACAAGGGCTTGATGTAACACGTTTGCTAGATTATCAATGTGAAATATATGGAGATGGAATATGTTTATGAGTCCTATATGGTATAGATATTTTGGTAGAAAAATTGTCTCTTCTAGAGTACATATGCAAATGAGTTATGAGAATTTATATTAAGGACCAGTTTGGTTGAGAGTATTGAATGGATGCTACTTTGAAATGAAGTTGCATCTGTAACTTGTTTGATTTCACTATTATTGACATTAGCTGGAAGGGCTATTTGATTTTACCCCCTGTTAGATTAGGTATATTGATATTATCCCCTTGTTAGATCAAAAGTTGAGTTTACCCTCCTGAAAGTGTCGTTATGAGTTTACCCTCTTAAATTTTTTTAACGACACTTCCAGAAGGAAAAACTCAACTTTTGATCTAACATGGGGGTAATATCAATATATCTAATATAAGAGGGGTGGTGGTGTAAATCAAATAGCCCTAACTGGAATGCTAACTAAAACGTCAAAGATATGTATACGATCCAAGCTAAGTGGTATACTGAATTCAAATGGAGATGCATGATGGATTGTTGTGTGTTAAAGGAATTGCAAAGTGTTGGACAAAAAGAACAGAGAAGGTGAATGGAACCAGTGATATGTAAATTGCATAATGAGCAGAATTTTAAATGGTCGAGAGACAAGTGGAATGAGTATTGTTTTAAGTTCGAGAACAAGTATATTATGTAATGTCCCGCTCTGCACGGTGCATTACGATGGATCTTTGACTCAAAGAGGCTTAATTTAGACTTGGTTTCATGTGCAAGTATTATGCGAAGTTTCTTGTGACCAGGGTATTACCCCGCTGCGGACGTAGGCATGGTATTGGCCTCGTGGATTTAGTCGATTAGTTAGTTCAAAGCTATGCGAGAAATCGTAGAATTTGAGTGGTGATGCATACTTGCTTAATTTGGTCGGATTGGATGTTGGTGGAGCACGATGTGCTCGTATGGTTATACCAGTTAAGAAGATAGTGCATTGCATCGAATTGTGTTATGGAGGAATCATGTTGTATTGGCTCGGTCGGAGCGATAGGCGAATATGTATAGGTGGGTAGGCTATAGCCCTTATTTTCTACTCCTTCACGTCCTTAATAAAATGTAGTTATTTGTCGCATTACAACGTTCATATATCAATGATGCCTGGTAGATTGTAACTGGACAATGTAAGTTACTATGCATATTGAATACTGAGAATAGAACATTGAATAACTATAATTGTTGGGCGCATTAGTGCACATAATTTATGTAGTAATGTTCCGTACGCGAAGTGGATTGTTGTGGCACAATGGTACATAACTGTCGATAGGCGAATATTATGCTTCGTATGTGGAGTGGATAGTCGTGGTGCGATACTACAGACTGGTGGATTTGGTGTGGTACTACGAGATCACGTAATAGTATGTTTGGGATATGCATGTCGCCAGTTGGACATTGAATGAGTGTGTTGATAGTGCAAGAATGATATAATGTACGAGTAGATTGTACATTGCTTTACTTATGTTTCTGTACTATACATGTATTTAAAGTTAAACTGTTCATGAATTTGTATGGTCATGGACAACCTGTGTCCAAGGTTTAGTTTTTTTTTTTGAATGATTGTCGGGACACCGGAATCGTGTCGGCCTAGGAGAAAAGTATGAGAATGTGCTTCTGACATGATGTATTGCGGGACCTGCAGTTGGGCTTGCTACCCGGTCTGAAAGGGCACGTCGTAATACTAGTATTTCGGAACCTTCGGTAGGAGTTGCAACCCGCACGCGAAGTGATCGTCGTTTTACTAGAGATGTAGTCAAAGATGACTCATAATACTAGTGACCTTTATATAGATAGGCGGCATGCTAACGTATATCTTATGCAGGGGCAGTAAGTATTCATCTGTCTTATGCAGGGACGGACACATCAGTTGTGGTAAGAAGTCAATGATAAGTGATGTGGTTCATATATTTTTTGTTTTACTTATGCTATCAAGTATAGCATGTTTACATGCTTTCTGTTTCACAATATGTCATAGATATAAATTGTTAATCAATCTATTCCAATAGCAAGATCACTTTATAAATTATATGTTTCTCATGAGATAAGTAGTGTTAGTTTAGACGAGTGGGTTATCCCACTCGCCATTGCATTCCTAAGTAACTGAGGTACGAAGATTTGCTTGGACATACCGAGTGGCTGGAGCTTGGATATGCAACATTGAAGATGTTCGACCGATGATGCTTGCTTGAATATAGAAGGCATGATGTATGAAACGATGTAATCATTTGTAAGGGAGAGTGATCATGAGTCTTGTAAGCCAAGTTGATATTTCAGTTGGCTATTGAGAGTCTTTGTATTCCGCTGTAATTATCAATAAAAGAGATCATTTTATATGTTTTGTTATGACTTCTATATGACTGTTTAAGTTTTGCTGCAAATGTCGTTGTTTTGAGATATATCATTAAATGTGAATTTTCTTACCTTGTACAAGCACAATCTAGGCTTGTACGATATCACGTCCAGTGGCTTCCTTTTGGCTCTATGGAATCTGAACGTGACATATATGACTCATTCGTGCCAATGTAGTTCTCTTTTTCAACTACTTAAGCATCCATCTTTCCTTCAACCAATAGGAAACTATATGATGTGAATAGGTATTAAATGTTGAAAAGAATACGTCCTAATTTATGCTTCATCTTCGTCTTACTGCATCTATAATATCTATCTATATTTCTCTCTTTTTATTGAATGGATAGTTAGTGCCATCCACCATTTTTTGGATATACTTAGTTTACAAGGTATAATATGTGCATGTGGAAAGTTCGAAGCAAATGAATTAATTTCTTTAGGCTCGTAAGTTTTTATTAGGGCTCTTAAGCTACACACACACACACACACACACACACACACACACACACACATATATATATATATATATATATTTCCACATATATATGGCCTTATGTGTCGAAGACTAGAGTTCTGGCTGCTCCTCTTTCATGCGATCTAAGATAATTGGACGGTGATGAGGGGTGGTCTACGATGTCTTATCAACGAAGGAGAAAGCGTTTGGGGCCACACAAGCAAGAAAGCTCAAAGAGCTCTATCTAAGGGCTAGGTGCGGTCTTCTTGACAAGGCCAGGGCCATCCCTTGAGGTCCAACGGGAGAAGTCTGGCATCGGCTGGTGGAGTTAGAGCCCCCCTCCCAATACACCGTCGGGATTCTCAAACGATGCTTGGAGGTGATGGGTAGGCGGAGCAAGGAAGCAGCTACCAGAAGTCATGTGAAGAGCCATTGAGCACATGGCAAACCTCTACTATAAATACCCAAGCGTGGATAGTGCAAACTGCATTCGTTCTCTTGGTCGTCTATTTGTCTCCGAGCAAATATCCAGACGGACTTGGACCTCCAATATGTAGAGCCGGTAGTAATTGACGGTAAGAGAATGTCTGAAATAACCACGGAGGATCTCATGGAGGAGGTTTAATATTTGTGTGACACCTTTGTGCTTTATGTGCTTGGAGCTACGTCGACATACAATCAACTGTGGGCCTATGAGGCTAAAGGGAGGCATGGAACTGATCTCGCAAGAGAATGATTTTTATTTTGTCAAATTTGACCAATCAGAAGACACGACTTGAGTTATGGAGGAAGGCCCGTGGATGTTAGACGACATACCGTGGTCCTACCATAATAGGATCCGGCTATTAGTTTGGAATGCGATTGGTTGCCTATGGTTCCGGTTTGGATACTCACCTCAACTATAGAATATCCCGACCAATGAAGATGGCAAGTTTGATAGGTATCACGGTGCATCGACATAAATTGGCATATGCCTAGGTCTTTGTGGAGATCGACGTCCAGGAGGTTCTACTACGAACAATCAAACTTCTGTTATGGTGAGAAGATCGAGCAAATTGTTGACTATGAATGGTCCCCACGAAATGTTTGACTTGCAAGTGTTTCGGCCATACCCGGCCTCGACGCACAACTTTGATTGTTGTGCCTTTGAAGGATAGTGTTGGAGGGTCGGAAGAAGGATTTGTAGTTGGGGTGAATAGGCAAGTTTAAGGAAGGAGTAACGACTCATCAGGATACGGTGATTGAGAGAAATTATGGACTTCACACTATCACGTCGTCTAAAAGCCCCTTGGATGCGGTATAGACACTTGTTCTCTTGGGAAGTGGGCGAACTTGGTCCGTGGGCCATCCTAGTCGGGAAGGTACCGTTGGTTGTTTACACAACACATTATCTAATGATGTGAATCGTGATTAACCCCACTTAGATGCTTTTCCCTTCTTCGGGAATGTAGAGGAGAGGGTACTCTTCTAGGCATGGATTAGTCCTCTTGTTCTCTCGGATCGACAAGAGGGGGTGGGTCAATAGTTGCTTCAACATGCCACATGATATTTGGGAGGAGGAGCTCTATTCATGGGTGTAGACGACAGTTTGTATGATTCTCTTGGAGACATTACTAATCAAGTGGAGTCCGAGAAGGAAAGAGGAATGTGGGGGGAGCTTACTACGTCCACAATGGGAGCAACTGACCAATAGCGTAAGGAAAGACACAAGAGGTCACGACATAAGAGTGATAAGAAGTTAATGGCTACTCTTCGACCTAGGGCGAGTATCGGAACCACAAAGGGAGATCTAAATGTTTCTACTAGCCTATTGTAGGATACATACATAGAAATAAAGTGAGATTATTTGGGATAATGCAAGTTGGGAATGATGTAGTCTTTTTACTCTTTTTAACACATACATGTGTGTATTTTGAAATAGTAATTTTTTATTACCATTTTTAGGCCACCTAATGGTTCACAATTAGGTCTCGTAGGACTTACAACTCGATCTGAAGGCCCACAACTCGGCCCGTAGGCCCGCTTAGTAATTTTTTATTACAATTTTTAGCCCACCTAATGGTTCACAATCCGGTCCCGCAGGACTTGCAACTCGACCCGAAGGCCCGCTCTACCCAACCCGTCTGTATCAATTTAATTCCTATTTGAGAATTAAATTGCTTCTCCCCTGGCTAGAACCCACAACCACTGGGGATGATACCTCCCAACTTAGCCACTTGAGCTAGATGTGTTACATATATATATATATATATATATATATATATATATATATATATATATATATATATATATATATTGAAAGAATAATAATTTTATTGATAATCAATATTTACTTCTCAATTCTTTACTCTTTACATCATGGCCTTAACATCAAACTCAATATTATGCAGGACACTCAATTGAGATGTTTGCAAGTTTTTGAAGATTAGTTTATTTTGTTTCATCCAGATGTGCCATGAAGTTGCCGCCAATAGAATACGCGCTTCTCGGAACTACTTGCTGCTACGTCCTCATTGAAGGGATAACATTTGTATCTCACTAGCCATGGATCTGGATGTATTAACCTAGATGTGTAATAGCTTACATTGTTGTAACCATAATACCCATGTGAACTCACAATGAAAGAACAAGTGATGAATGTCTCTGCACTCAGTCGGCAGAGGTGACATCTCTGATCGTTAACTTGTATACCAAAGCGCATCATACGGTCCATAGTGAGTAACCGGCCTCTAAGAGCTTTTAGCATGTGTAATTACATCTTTTGAGTAATCTTTTTCACCTAGATGAACTCTATGCTATCCATAGTAGGACCCTGATGGCGAATATGATTATATGCCCACTAGAAGTCGAATTCACCGGTAGTCGAACTATCCATCAATTCTATACTGGAATCGATTGGTATGTTGTGGATTAGTCATGTTGCTACTAATATAACGAGAGTTTCCAGAAATGACGACGGATATCAGGAATCTAATGAGGCAATAATGAAAGTATTCAATGCTTTCAGAAAGCCCTCGGGTAAAATGAAGAAGAGATATCTGAATGACGACGAGCTTTGGGCCGCTCAGTTGTATGTATCACTCAACTTCAACGAGGATGAGGTGGAGAAACTAGATGGATAAATAATTAATACGTTGACGTTTACGTCATCTCAATATAGCTATTACACTAATCCGTCTATGCTTCATTTTGTTTCACCATATATAATGATGCGGTAAGGTCGAGTAGACCATACATAATAGATAAAGAAGTAGAACATGAAATGAGACTTTATTTTCCTTCATTGTTGATTACATATGTAAGAATCTCGATAATTATTTTTTGTGTATGTATACTTGCACAATAATTAACGTTAAACTTAATATCCTTATTTGATATTTAGGTCGATCGTCCAGAGACAATACTTGAGAATGAATCTATTAGAACTCTAGCAAAGGGACCAATTTATGCCGTCAAGATCTGGCAAACTTACTGTGTGAATGGGTTTAGGTTCAAGTCAACAAATGACCTAATAAGAGACATATTTCTGGATCTCGATTATACGAAAAATAGTTGTTTGTGTATCAAATCTTCGAACTACAAAGACGTTGATCCAGACACTGATTTCTTTGGCGTCTTACGAGAGATTGTGGAGTTGACATATAATTATGCCACAAAGCCGGCTAAGATCGTATTATTCAAGTGTGAGTGGTTCGATACCGTCCAAGATCAAGGTTGGAAAATTGATAAGCAATGTCTTGTGGATATAAACTACCGACGTCGATATCAAGGATATGAACCATTTGTTCTATCAATTCAGGCTCAGCTAGTGTACTTCACAACTTATTCTAAACGAGGAACTGAGAGGTCGGATTGGAGGGCAGTCTGTAAGACTAAAGCTAGAAATATCTTTGACATTGATGAAATAGCTTATCAGGAAGACGACCTACCTCTTGTTACAAATATTGTAGATATGGACTCAACAGAAGTTACTCATGATATATTTCATCAAGTTGAAGAGGTAGAAGTATCAGAAGATGGTGACTGTCACGCCCCGATCTCCCGCAGGCTATTTCGGCTGTTCCCGCTAGGCGGGAATCTCCCTCGCCAGCGCTCCCGCGGAACGATCGCTTTGACCCATCCGGGCGTGATGCCGCACGAGCGTAATCCACGCCCGTACAAGGCCATGGTTCATTGGCTGGCGGCAAGAATTCTAAGCCACAGAGTCGCACAGATTGTCCGAGTGCAGCGGAGTCATGAACGCATAGGCGATCGGTAACAGGTTCACTGAGTCGACAATATAGCGGAAGCATTGAAACACAGGTTGAAGTAAAGCAAGCTCTTTTATTGATATGAACAAGTGTTACAGGCGGCGTATAGCCGAGATTACAAGTCGCTCAAGCCTCTCTCTCCGAAACAGTAAAAGCGTGCCAAGTGGCTACAACTGTGGAATGATTGTACAGGCGAGTTTGGGCTATGTTCACAACATTATGTCTTGTATATGTGCTTCAGTCCCGGGCGCACCGTTGCAAGGCTTCAGAGGAAACTCCTAGCCTTAGCACGCACGAAGGAAGCATCCGCACTGAACGAGGTTCTCCCGCACCCTGCATATAAACTGGTGGATTATCAGTACATTGAATGCACTGGTGGGGAAGCTACTCGCCCGCTCGACAAATCTAAACACGTAGTACAGGTTCCGTGCACAACTATTTAGTTGTCTTTTCTAGTTGCCTTAGGATCAGTTTCATGCAAACATTGAATAGCCTAACGTGTCGGGCAGTGAGCCGTGCGATGTTTGAGGAAACACGGCGAGGCTTACCAACTTACCATTTCTCCTTCCCTGTCCAAGGCAAATATTATTAATTCATGCACGGGCAAGTATAAACATTCAGAAGGCATAGCATATGCAAACACGAGGGTCGTTTTAACATGATCGTTCAGGTGTTCAGTTGATGCGATGCAATGACTCGCATGCGGATAGCCGCTAAGCGAGGATGACTTATCTATATGAACAGAAGTCGCTGGCATAGCCATAAAGGACCAGATTTGTAGTCTCAGGGTCGAGGATGAAGTGCAAACAATGAACACGATGGGCATTGCACTTTATCCCGCCGTGTGCAATGCCCATCGTGTTATTGCTGCCTGGCTTGCTATTGCTGCTGCTGGTGCTTCACATTGCTGCTGCTGCTGCTCTTTGTACTGCTGCTGCTGCTGCTCTTCCTACTGCTGCTGTGCTGCTGCTGCAGTGCAGCAGCAGCTGCTGCTCGCTGCGGCTGTTCTCTTCCTCCCCTCCATCTCACAAACACACACACCCACACTCCTATATTCATATATATATATCACCCTATATATATATATATATATATATATATATATATATATATATATACATACATATATCTATTTATATATACTACTAGATATATATATATATATATATATACACTTATATATACTCTCTAACACTCACACTAACACACTCACAAACACTAATACACACACACACACACTCAAACACATATCAACACACACACACACATAATTATATACATAACTATATATATATATATATATAGAACCTATTTATATATATATATACATACACACTCATCAAATATATATATACACATACACCTATATATATATATATATATATACATATACACACACAAGCACACTTATACATATACATATAAATATACACATAGACATATACATACACAAGCACATAGGTATAAATACACACACATATATATATATATATATATATATATATATAAATATATATAAATGAACACACATACATATATATATATATATAGACACTTATAAATATATATAGAGAGACACAACACCACTCAACCACAACACACAATAACACGCCCCACTCACGCCCAATGACCCTGACACTCACCAACACCCTAAAATATATAAAATATAACTCGAGAACTCTAGCACACACTCCCCGATACTAACCCAATGTGCGCACAAGCCCGAAACAAGGAAACCACGCCGAAATGGCCGTTCGGTCATTTCGACGAACACGTGGTGCGCGGTTCAGAAAACCTCCTGAAACGCACACCAAACGAACTCGGAATCGGTCCAAAATTTATCCACGCGTCCTAAACGATGCCTAGATCCTAGAAAAAGTGCTCCCGCGTCGATTCTAGGTCCGTGGCGGAAACGCGCACGCACTTAGAATCGGCGACGACGAAAAACCCCAATTTCGCCCGAAACGCCCGTTTCTCCGCGACATGACTTCCCGTGTCTGAACGGAGACAAGCACTCACCCTCTAGACACCCGACAACGTCTACCTAGGTCCGTCTAACCTAGGACATCATCCAAAATTGGGCCAATTTCGGATTTCATCCGAAATCGACACAAAATCTAATGTCAAAGTCTCTAAACTCAACCAAACTAGTTCCAACTTCCTCCCACGGGTAGGCTTAGGGTCTAGGAAGGTTCTACAACACTAATTACACTACATAAAAGTAATTAGCAAGGGGAAAGTTAGGGTTTACCTCTTGGGAGTTGAAATCCCAAGGCAAAAGTCTCTGATCTACTAGGAACCACCTCCCTCAAGCTCCAAGCCACCAAATCTAGCTTCCACACTAAATCTAGGCTCCTCACACCTAGGTTAGGGAAAATGCAAGGTTAGGGCTAGCATAAAGAAGAAGGAATGGAAGAAAGAAGAAGAAAAATAGAGAAGAACTCACCTTGAAGAAGAAGGAAGAAGAAAGAAGAAGTGGAGAAGAAGAAGAAGTGAAGAAGAAGTGGAAAATAAAGAGAGGGGGAAGGGGGCTGCTGCTTGCTGCTACTACACGGATGGGGGCTGCTGTAAAGGGCCGGCCACCTAAATAATGGTTCACTAAAACTCCAAATGCCCATAATGCCCTCCCCTAAATTGGTTTTGGGTTTCGGGGTTCCAAAAGCACTCAAACTAACTCCAAATCTCTCCCACTAACCCACTAAAAATATAATAAATATTTCTAAGCCCCAAAATAATTCTCACAAGGGTGTGGGCTGGGTCGGACATGGGTCCACTAGGGTCTGACATGGGTCCAGGCTAGCCAAAACCCTAAAACAATCATTAAAAAATAATACAAGCACTAAATAAATATAAATATAATTAATTAAATATAATACACAATTTACCAAATAAAAAAAAAATCCTATTTTCTAGAATCGGGTAGTGACACTATGGCGCCTATGTTGCATCACAGTCCTCTAGGACACCCTCTGCCGATATGCATACTCCACAGCCCTCCCAGGAGTCACAGCGAGCCCAGGAGAGAGTTGACATCCATATCCCATCTCTGCGTGACGAGTTGATGCAGAGGATTATGGTGTAGCTACAGTCGTAAACGGACGATGTGACGCTCATATCACGTTTTGAATCGCTGGAGTGTAGCATCATGGAGCTGAGGGATCTAGCCACGTCGATAAAGCGCAACGTGACGTCGCTGCAGGAGTCACAGTTGACCGTGGGTGCCACACTATCGAGGATGCAGGCGTCATATATTGAGATGACCGAACGAGTTAAGACCGTAGGTGCTTCACTATTGAGGATGCATGCATCAAATCTTCAGATGGACGAGCGAGTGGAGGGTAGTACTAATAGGTTTTTACCTATCATGAATACTTGCGACTCTCGACTGTCAGAGTTGGAGCAACGACGTCCTCCTGGTCCACCTGCATCGTCATCTATATCGACTCCTGCATCGGGTTCCGTGACGCTTACACATGAGCAGTTTAACGCACAATTATCTCAAATTTGACGCAGCTCCTCCTCCTGATCAGCAGTAGTTTTTTTTTGACATGTGTGTATTGGCCCATTCATGAGAATTTGTACTTATTATTTGTATACTTTTATTATGTGACTTATTTGTACATTTTTATTGTGACTGGATATTGTGTGACTACATTTCTTAGAGCTTTTTATTGATTTATTTCATTATTTTTGTTGTGTGATTGTACCGGTATTGAGTGTTTCACCGAAGGGGTCGGCAAACCCAGAAAATTTAACTGAGGATTGCTCCGAGTCTGTCTATTTATTTGAAATGTGATCATACTACAGGCATGTTATACTGTGATATTGCAAGCATTTATTTTTTTATTTTTTATATTTCAACCTTACCGACGTTCAACAACGTTTAGTGATGTTCAGTGACGTCCATAGGAGTCGCTAATGACATTGCTAAGTTGTCAAAAAATTTATTTTACGTCGCTGATCATCACTAAACATCGCTAAATATTGCTGACATGGCAATTTTGGCCATGTCGTTCAGTGATGTCCATATGAGTCTCTAATGACGTCGCTAAATTGTCAAATAATTTATTTTACGTTGTTGATCGTCACTAAACGTTGCTAAATATTGCTGACATGGCAATTTTGGCCATGTCAGCTTTTCGTCGCTGATTATGTCGCAAGTTGTCGCTAAATTTAACGATAATTACCGACTAAAATAAAATGTCACAAATTTGGCGACCTGAGACGCTAAGAGTTGCCATTCTTGCGACTTTTAAACGTCGCTAAATTACGTCGCTACAACGACATTTTTTGACGCCGTTTTGATCTGCGACTAGCTTTTTGGCGACTAAATCAAAACATCGCTAAATACGTCACTACTTAGTATTAGCGACATAATTTAGCCATTTGGTGACTCTTTTCTGAGTCGCTAATTTGCCTTATTCTGTTAGTGTGTGGTTGCTCAATTTTCATGACGAAATATTTTTGTCGTGTATGCTATTGAATATATATTATTTGAATGAAAGTAGGATAAGATGTTTAATTTTAATAACAAACAATATAATTTTTAACAGTTACAAAGGGGTGAGGATGCTAACATGTGATCGTCTTCCGGGCCACCCATCGAAAGGATGAAAAGCTCATTGATGAGAAGGTCACACGGACCTATGTAAGTTTTACTACCCCGTGTTAATATAACTTAGAAAATATGCAAATAGATATCTATATAATTAGTAATAAGTAACTTAGACGTTAGCAACCACTTTTCTAGGACGAGTATCTTAAACTACATGAGTGAATGACTGCTAGTGCACCTGCAGAGGGAGGGGCTGGTACTTCCTCGCAGCCCTTTACAGCTCTGTCGGCGGACGAGCTCTGAATAACCGCCATTGGTGGTCTTCAGACGGGTACGTACTATGGTACGGGATCCTACGGTGCCTTTGTTGCAACGCAGTCATCCAGGACCCCTCTGTCTGTGTGCATTCCTTCCAGCCTTCGTAAGCGTCGACACGAGTCCAAGAGATCGTTGACCATCATAATGCTGACCTGCGTGACGAGTTGCTACGAAGGATTACGGAGCGGCCACAGTCTTTGCTGCTGACGGGCGATGCAACGATCACCGCACGTTTTGATTCGCTTGAGCATAGACTTATGGATCTCAGGACTCTGAGCCAGATGACAGAGCACAACCTTATGGAGCTCAGGACTATGCGCCAGACGACGGAGCCTAGCTTGGCAATTCTGGCTACGTCTACGGAGCATAGACAAACGAAGATGGAGGGGTCTCATACGACAATGAGCGACTTACTTGCGAGGATACATGCGGCACATGATTTGTTGAGCCGTTCGGTGGAGGAGAACACTTCGAGGGTGGTAGCTGCTATAGATTCATACAATGCTCGACTGCTAGCATTAGAACATGTACGTCCTCCTGGTCTGCAGGCATCGACACCGACTCCATCAATTCCCCTGCCTCTTCTATCGGGACCGGTGATGCTTTCTCAGGAGCAGTATGGCTTCTCTTATCCCAGATGCATGGCAGCGTTCCTCCTCCTCCTCAGTAGTTCTTATTGAGACATTTTTAGTATGTTTGTGTGTATTGGCCCATTCTTGGGTCTTTGATGTACTTATTTCATACTTTTTTCGTGGATTATTTGAATGAGACGGATATGACATTATTTTAGATTCATATATTTATTTGCTGGGACATTCCTGCGTGTTTCGATATTCTTGACGTGTTTGTGTACATAACGATGTTGAGTGTTCCACCGATGGGGTCGGTGAACCTAAAAAATTCAACGGAGGGTTGCTCCGGGTCTATTTATATAAACTGTAATTTTATAACTGTAGGCAGACTTTTGTCGAAAAATATTTTTGAAACTGCATGCTTTTTTTCTAATTTTTTTAAAATGTAGTGACATTTTGCGACATCTATCGACGTGACAGTACATCGCTAATCTGTGTCAAAATGTCATTACACATTGCTAAAGAGCTGACATGACATTTGCTGCATGTCAGTATTGATGTAGCAAAACGTCGTCGGTAATGTCGTTGATTTAGCGACGTTACGCGACAATATGCATTGTCGCTGATATACTGACGTCGTGTCGCTGGACGTCGCTATTAACAAAATAATCGACGACGTGGACGCATCGCAAATGTACGTCGCTATAGTGACAAGCGACAAATTTGTTGTCAGCGACCACGGATTATGTGACAACACTAAAAAGTCGTAAATTACGTCGCTAATTTTTTTAGCGACATTTTTTACCTATTAGCGATATTTTTTGGCGTTGCTAATTTGAATTTTTGTAGGGTAAAAGCTTATAGGATTGTGTATAATGTCCTTGTAATTCAAATAATAAATATAAAGAGAATTTTTCGACTGAACCTTTAAATAAAAATTGATACTAAAGTGTAGAAAGTAAATTGTTAATTAAAAATATAATAAGATAATAACAACATAAGTACGGTACGGAAAGGACAATGGACAGAGGTCATATAGAAATTCAAATTCAAAATTTTAATTCCACCCACAACTTGAATACTATTCCATCTTTATCTCTTGTGTATGGAAATATATATAAACCGGAACGCTTCTACCCCTTTTCTACTCATGCATAAAGGAAAAACAAAAATCATAGCTCACCCTAGCTCCTAACCCTAGCCATCATAACACAACCCCCTCCCCTCTTGTCAAGACGCCTCTGACTTTTCCATCGAAACAAAGCCCTCCTTCCCCATTACCGGCCTTCCATCGCCAAATCTCAGTGCTGTGCCGACTCAAATGCGCCGACTGATTCCATCGATCCCATCAGTCATGAGCTCCCCATCTTCCCGCATGAGCAAACCCATCGCCCAACAGAGTTCTTTCCTCGCCGCTACAGAAACAATCGTCTAGCTTCCGAAGTCGCTTTCGACCGACGCACTAGCACCAGATTATTGCGGTGCTACCGCTTGCCCCGACCGATTGACCGACGACCGAAACGCGGGGTGGCTTGGGCTCTCCGGACCCTGCCTTCCGGGACCTAACCTGTCCGCTGCAACCATGTTAGGAGCCGCTTGGCAAGCAATGCCACGAGACCAGAACCAGGTCCTGCGCCGCCACGGACAGGCTCCTCGCGCAAGTAAAGTTTCCCGCCGCCACCCTCGTTCATCAAAAAAAAAAAAAAAAAAAAAAAAAATCCGAATCAGGAAGCTCTACAGCTAGGTAAGCATCCACGGTTTATATGAAGATAGGTTAATAAGAAAGATGGCTTTAAGACACAATGTTGTAATATTTGCTACTAAATGTTCCACTTTCCCGCATCCTTCAAAACAACAGCAGTATAAGGTAATTTTGTAATAAAATCCCACACCATCTATTATAATACACCATCTATATATTACAAGTATAATAAGTATAGAGATTAGTTAAAATCTATATTACATAAATATACTTATAAATAGAAGTATATATATATAATAAGGGTAAACGGAATAAGAGCCATAGTGCTCATTTGCTCCACATGTGCATGACTCATTTAGAAAAATGAGCACTATAGCTCATATCCCGTTTACCCATATAATAATATATAACTTATTACAGTATAGATATATATATAGCTTATGTAACCTTTGATAACTATAGTTCATAAATAAACAAATAAAAATTACAAGGGTAAATTATTCTTAATTACAACTAACCCTAGTTTATAGTTATGAGCATATATAAACATATATGTAGCACTATTAATTTAATTTCAAATTAACAAATAATATATAGATATAAGTAAACCGTTTAACTAGAATAACTTATAAATTATAATGCATAATAATAACTAGTATACTATTGTATTATTGCTAGATTTGGACCAGATCCTTGTAAACGCAACCTCAACAAAATTGGATATCCAGGCAAGTATGCCTTGTCCGAATTGTACAATATTTACATGCTTTTCTTTTCATTCGTTATTTTTCTTGCCATATATAGTTTTTTGATGTTCTTTATCATATTTGATTTGTGACCTGCTGCTCTAGTCTTATTTTCTCGTTTTACGTGCGTGTATATTATTTGCTCTTTTTCGAGTATCACTGCTTGTTCATGGACATATTGTGATAGTATCTGCTTAGTCCTATGTGTAAGTCCCCTTGACTTGACTTGACTTGACTTGACTCGTACCACTTAGGAGAGATTCAGTTCTAGTTATTGGCCTTTGTTTCTCTATGATCGAGGGTATCCCATGGCATTGCGGCAATTGAGATTGTCTTCCATCTCCAAGGACTGGGAGTGTCCCATGGCATTACGATATTAGAGACTTATTTCATCGGTATTAGAGATTGTTATTCTATCTAAAGTTTGGGACCGTCCTATGGCGTTACGGTGTTGAGATATTATCATACCAGGTGCATCCTATGGTTTGATGGTATATTAATCTTTTTATTGATTGTTACAACTCTCTTTCTGCATGATTACTGTACTTTTTGGCATATTTCTATGTATCTTATTATGTCCCACTGAGGACCTAGTTCCTGTCTAAGTTATTGTTGAGCTCGCTTAGTAGAGTAGATAGATGGTTCTGATCACGTCTCCATGATTCAAGTATCGCTAGTAGTACTTTTATCATTCTTTCGCGTCTTATATATATATTTTACAATGACATATTCTGATGTATAGCCTAGTTTTGCAAGCTTTATTCTTGTTTTTGAGCTTGTTCGGAGATGTGTACTACAGAGCGGCCGACTGTATTACATATTGTTCATTCTTGATATAATTGTTCTTTATGTGGATTGAGATCATAGTTGACTTTTCATATTAGGAATGATACCCTATTATATACATCGTACAAGTATTCGACTTGGGCTGGAGTCCGCTTGATACTAGCTGGCCATTGCCACGTACTCTATTCCTATGTATTTTGGGACTAGGACGTGACATGGTTTTTGTGGTAGCCTATGCAGGTCAGAGAATATCTTTTCAGTTATGTTATTGTACCGAACGAGCCTGCGATAAGATTAAATATGATTAGGAATCTCAATCCATGACTACTTTAAAAAAACTTTTTTGAATTCGACTATCTTCCATGGCCTTCGTATTTGTCTTTGATTATTTCCCCTTTATATCACTTTCCTTATTTTTGTCTCTTCCTATTTCGGAGGGACACACTCGTGCTTGGTGGGATATTTTACTTGTTTGTTACCAAAAGATAAGAATAGCTAATAAGTACCCATTAATTAATTCTGCTAATTAGTTATATTTTTGGAATACTATGTAGAAAAGGGAGAGTATGAAGACTTTAATTTCAAGGATAACTCATAGATGACATTATGAAACTTTCTTTACAAGTATAAAATATTGTGGTAAATCGACGATTTTATAGAGTGGCGTGAGCAAAGGTGGATAGACGTCCTCAATTAACAATTTTGTTCTTTGAGGTTCAATCTTTTTGCTAAAAGTTAAGATTATGAATTTTGAATGTTCTTTCATTTTAGGGGATTGTTGATGATAAATAAAATTGAAATAAGAAGTTGGGATTAAATTGAATTTTAAAATTTAGAATTATATACGTTTTAAATTTTTAGGAGCTTATGATAGAGTGGTATTAAATTTAATTTTGAAGTATTTTAATGAATTTAAATTTTGAAAAGTCTAAATTCTAAGGATTTTAAAATTTGAACTCAAAATTTTGCGGATCAAAAATTTCGAGGACGAAATTCTTTTAATAGTGGGTAGAATGTAAACCCCTACCCTAAATTTTCAAATTGTATGCTTTTTCAAATTTCAAATTAGACCTTAAAATAGACAAGTAGGATAGTCGAGTATATTCAAATTTCAAATTTCAAATTTCAAATTTTCAAATTGCGGTGGCTTGTGCTCTCAGGACCCTGTTCTGAGACCTAACATGTTCGCTGCCACCATATTCAAAGCCGCTTGGCAAGCAACGCCATAAGACCAGAACCCGGTCCGGCGCCGCCACAGACAAGCTCCTCGTGCAAGTAAAGTTTCCTGCCGCCACCCTCTTTCAACAAAAGAAAAAAAATCTGAATCAGGATGCTCTACAGCTAGGTTACCATATAACCCATGCGTCCACGGTTTATATGAAGTTAGGTTAATAAGAAAGATGGCTTTAACACACAATGTTGTAATATTTGCTACTAAATGTCCCACATTCCCGCATCCTTCAAACAACATAAATATAATGTTGTAAAAGCATAAAAAATCTCTGAAACCCCTATGCGCCTCAGTCCTCATGCGTCGAAGAAGCTCAGCATGCGTCAAATTTCAAAATGACGCATGACTCGTTGGACGCATAATGTCACATCAATCAAGCCAGAGCATTTATGACTCTGACAGTAATAATGACTCTGAAACGTCTCGACTTCGACGCTGTCAGTGGGCGTCAGTGCCCACATCACCGCCATAATTACTTTTGTCACTATGCAGCCATACAATGCCACGTGTATGAAAGACAAATCTCCATGCATCTTTGGCCCCATGCGCCCCACACTCCATGTGTTCCATGCGTCTCTGGCTCCATGTGTCTCAGACACCATACGTCCAACCATCTCAGACCACATGCGTCCAATATCCCAGTGTTATCCGAGCCAGGATCTGTCTGTTGCAACTGAGGAGATTATCTACAACTAAGTGCAGGCCATGTGTCAAGCTGACCAAGTCACACACACTATGAACGAGAATCGACCAGATTTTCAGCAACAGCAGATCCTAACAAAGACTCTACATGACAACTCGGCCGTGACATGCGTCCATGGTTGAAACTGCATCCTGTTGAGGATGGACACGTGTCAGCTCCAGAATCTATGATCTCATAGCACATGCGTGCATAGGCCCGTCAGCATGACAACTATTAATAGCAAGGTTGCATACCCACCACACAGACACACACAGACAGGCACAAGAGAGAGAATAGAAGAAAGCATTCTCATTCCCTCGTCGGACTGTCAACGGAATAAAGGAGTCACTACAGTACTCGATTTCCATCGTCACACTCCCTAGAAGCAAAAATAATTGTACTTATATTTTTTGTATATGATTTCTTTGTACTCTTTTGTTTGTTAAACACACATTATTTCAACTTTGAATCAATGGCAAATAAGATGGCGACTTTGCTGGGGACATCATTCTCCTCTGATGAGAAGGTCGTGATGCAGTCCGATGCGGCGAAGCTAGAATTGACCCAGAAGATGTTGGTTGTACACTTCGACCAACAAGCTTTTTAAGAAATATTCTCTAAGAGCAGTGTGAGTCCTTCGCCAAGGCTAACAAAGCCTAAGAAGATCCGCAGGACATGGACAACAAAGGCCCTGTGCTTTACCTAATTGTCGAGCATCTGCTCCCTATTTCCCTTTATGTTGCTGAAGATGCACAACATGCGTCCAGTCAGGTTGTCCTCGTGAATGCGGCAGCCCCATCTGAGAAGAAAAATGCTCACCACCCAAACTTTGGCAGAGGAAAACACTATGATGTCAGATGTTTGGGGGTTGATGCACAACCTATGCGCCCACAGAGTAAGGTCCAGAGGAGGAAGAATGCGACATCAAGCTCCAGCCATAGACAGATAGCCGTATATGGCCCTGACAGCAATAGAGGCTCTGTCTTCGATAGAATCTTATGTAGCACCTGACCTTATACGCCATGCTAAAAAAGGAAAAAACTCGAACTTAGACTCCTCGTACTATGCACCAGTAAATGCTAAGATAAGAAAGTCTAGGGCAGTGCGAGCTCGCCAAGCTCAGGCAACTGCTCATTTTGCTGACCGGCAGCGTTCACCGTTAACTGTAATACGTGTCCATGACGAAAAGTTATACAAGATCGACCCATATGTGTAGCCCACAGTGGAACGGGCCCAGGGTCAGTCTCAAATATCTTCCACTAATGACTTGGGAGAAGTTCTTGTACGAACCCCAGGTCAATGAGCAAAAATAATACCTACATACCCATGTGCTCGGTCTACCTGTTCTCCAAAGGAGGGTGGATAAATTATCCCTCGTCAGACTTGCGTGACAAGACCAATCACAAGCGCAAAGCGAGGAAAACAACTACGATATATGAGATGTCCCCTCCGGGGCACCACTATGCCAATATTGTCATCAACTGCTGCTGTGCTAAAGTGGCGGTACCAACAAACAGGCAGTCAATATTTTAACGATTGCAACCAAGGTCACCTATCCGGCTGCAACTCGAAAAATATGTACAAATACCATAGTAGGAGGAGCTGCCCATCGCTTCGTGTTGTTCTGCTTGGAAATCTTCCTCCACAAGGAGAGGCCAAAAATACAGCACCTCCAATCCTCCACTCTCGGCTAGTGTGTCGAGAAGGCGGGTCCAAGAGAGGCAAGCAGGGATAACTGCAGAAGGAATTTTATTGGGTACCCACTCGAAGGTGAAACTATCAACAACTGGGGGTAGTACTTTCTCGAGACCCAAGGTGATTCTGCAAGCTGGGGGTAGCAATCCTGCAGAACTCTACAATAATCTGTCGTTCCGAGAAGATGATGATTCTAAAGGAACAGACGTTGAGATCCCTGGGGGTAGTAATCCCATCAAAGTGAAGAGCCTTCCGATGCTGGGGTAGTATTCCCTTCGAGTCGAAAGCAGATTCAATGCTGTCAACTTTTCCTGAGAACTATTCTACACGAGAGTTCGATGCAAAAAGTAAAAGTTCTACCGTACCATCAATCTCTCCCCATGTGAGGAAAGTCTACATGGCTAGGGAGGACATTGAAGGCACCAACGATCGCCAATGCCTCGACACTCTGGTGGCAATGATGCACACTATGAGTGCCTCAATGCAAGCATTGACCCAGACAAAACTGAAAATAAAGGCAAATATGGCCTCTCAACCACCAAGGACCTTGGGCCAAGCAAGCTAGGATCCAGGAAACAATGGGAATTTGTAAACACCCTGATTTTTGAGAATAATTTTAAAAATGGGTTATTACAAATTTTTGGTATTTTCTGGAAATTAAGGCGAATATGAATGTGCTTTAAAGGATTTTAAGTATGGCAGATTGGTGTTATAGTATTCTGGAAATAATATATTATGATGCACAATGGAGAACCGAACCTATGGTGTTTTTTGGCGAATTATTTGGACTCCGGAGGGGTGTTTCAAGCCTATAAAACGAATTGATTTTTAACCCGAATTAGAAACCGTGCCAAACGTTCCCATGAGAACTGGAGCCCAAGCCCTAAGATCATTGACCCAGCCCAAAATCCTATGTCTAGACCAAGACCCAATCCTAGGAAGGGTTAACCAAGCCCTAATCCTAGAGCAACCCTCAACCTAAAAGAAATCCACATGTGTATAAATATCTCTCTAATTCCTTTCATTAGTTTTAATCACCAAGCAAAACCTAAAACATATCCGCCGACCCACTTTCCAGCCTTCCCAGCCGACCCAGCGGAGCAGTTCCTGCCGCTGTGAACTCCGGTCCCGACCCAGCGTCGTTCCCTCTCCGGTCTGCTGCTCACAGCAGCTCCACGGTCGACCTAGGTCACCGCCCGCGAGCCATCGACCCCCTCCCTGTTCTCTCCTCTCACCGCCAGCGAGCCGTCGACCCCTCCCTGTTCTCACCCCTCCGCCTGGCACTCCGGCCAGTTCGATCCCCGACCGGCGCAGCGAACCCACGGCTGCCCGAGCCACTGACGGCCGGTGCAGTGCCGCCCCTCTCCGGTCAGTTCAACCCAACCATCCAGGCCCGCACAACGACCCTCCATCACCGCTGAGCCGGCGACCCCGATCACCTCCCCTTGTCGACCCGACCCCGACGCCTCCCAAGCGTCGCTCCGCTGACCCGAGGCAGGACCTTGGACCCGACTCCGAGATTCAGCGGACACGAGAGAAGTCGATTCGGACGCAAGCAGCGTGCGAGGACACGACCAGGACATAGATTGGACTCTCGGTCACGTGAAAAACAGATTCACAGAGCCCTGTTCAGGTACCGATTACTCCCAACGCATATCTCCGTTTTCAATTCCGTCAGTTGCTGTGCGTAGACTGTGTAACCCTCTCGGTGCCCATACAACTTGCTCGGTGCATCGCGTCCTGTGGTGATCGTACACCGCGAGCCAAAAACAGGAAAAACAATACCCCATTTTACCCCGGAACTGAGTGCACCCCGCCAATCGGGACGACTTGGTCGCACGCGGTCTTTACCAAACCGTGCGCGTCGTTGATACGGTCATGTGGAATTTCGCAGAAGTCGATTCGGAGGTGCGTGTACCCCGGAATCAACGCGTATCCGCGAACAACACCCCGTATCTGACCTTTCTGGAACACGCTGTAACTTTGTGTACACACGTCAGATCGAGACGAAACTTGCGCCATCGGACTCGTAGCAATACGCTGGTCCTGTGACCCAAGTTTGGTCCAATTCTGAGAACGTTGACAAAATTGCGTATCGTGGGCCCCACCGGCTCCACTTGACGGGCGATTTTGTGAACGGCTCATCGGAATCCAATTCTGGAAGTTACATTGGGTTCGTATCATCGTTCCTGACTTGTAGACACTGAGTTTGCAGAATTTGGAGACCTTTTACCCTGACACGCTTTTCGGTGCAAAGTGGCCCACATGTGGACCCCGCTTTGGCCCAAAAATGACCATTTTGCCTCTGTGTCCAAATTGGACGTAAGGACAGGCAATTCTAGCAGTTTGATACCTTCTGAGACTGTTGGTGATATTTGTTACAGCTTTTGGAGTAGCACCTACCGGATCCACTGATACAGGGACAGTTGTTGACATTCAAACATCAGGCAAGTGTACCTTAACAACTCTGCAGTATTGTTACATATTTTCCTTGCTTTATTATACTACTATGCATGCTTAACCTAGGACCGTGTGTCATACTTAGCGTCCGATTATCAGTCGGGTGCCAACATCGTACGCGGTGTTGGGTATTGTCATCTAGAGATGAACATACGTGACATTTTATCTTCTCGTACTTGTCTTACCAAGTACACTATGACCCAGGACACTCGACACTGTTCATGGAACAGGTTCCTCCCGAGATATTCGTGGTGATTCTGTATAGGATACAGGACTTATAGAGATACTATATTCTAGATACATTATGACTTGTGCATTAGTTATGACCCCGCTGACATGGACGTGAGACGTTATGTTCATGATTTGTGTGGTTACATTGGGTGGGGAGAGACACACAGACTACAGGCTGATTATATATATACACCCCTACTATTGTGAGGCCCAAGACTCTAAAGCCCGAGCTTGGCCCATTACTCATTATTACTGCTGCTACCAGCTCCCCTACACAGAGCTTGTAGTATGCTTCAGCCTGAGATCTAGTGCTGCTCTCATCTTGCATATCACTTAGCTGGTTATTTTAGTATTCCCTATTGTTCCATCTAATGCTGGAAAGACCCACAAGCTACAGGTTGACTATGTTATGCCGGCTACTCAGTATCCCGCTGAGCTAGACCACCTCTTGACACCACTGCTACAGGCTCCCCTACACAGAGCTTGTAGATGTTCAACCTGAGTACTACTGATATTCTCTCTTGCATTTTATACAGATGTTTACATACTTACCCTGTTTATCTTATTATTCGCTGCACTGTTTATATTCTTGCTTGTATTATTTCCTGTACCTTGCTATGTCCCCTGAGGACCTGGATATGGATTTTGTCCCCAGATTTTGCAGAAGTGGTTTATCCTGAGGTATACGGGACCGCAGCAGGAGGAGCCAATCCAGGAGCTGTACCGCCTTCTGAGGACGAGGTCTTAGCTGAAGACTTCTCTTGAGCATCCATGCTCATGCTCAGCTTTTATTATTTATTTCAGTCATTATTTTCTGGTCTGCTGAACCATTGTACTAGAGATTTATCGGGTTGTTCCCCGAAGTACTTTGTTGAGACTAGATGATGATTTACCTTCTTATTTATTCTGTAGATCATTTTTTATATCTTGTGTGGATGAGATTAGTTGTACCATGATTGTCGTAGACTTGTTTTACAGCTTAAGTATGTCCTGATGGATCCATTAAATTAGGTTGGTCCATCGGTACGTACTGCTGGCCATTGCCACGTATCTGGTCCCACGGTATTTTGGGACTGGGACATGACAAGGTTTTTGTGGTGGCCCATGCAGGTCTACGACTAAATTGTTCGGTTTCAACTTAGGGACCGAGCCAGCCTGCCCTAAGGATAGAATAAGTTCTAGGATCTCATCCATTATTTAACCCATTGTTGAACTCTATATCGAACTCGAAATTGTTACTTGAACTGCATCCTGTATTGATTCCTCTGTGCGTTCTTACAGTTTATCTTTTGGTTGCAGAGAAATGGATCCCAGAAACGGAGATGAGATTCCATTGGATACGCCACACGACGCTGTGGTTACTTATGGAGACGGAGTGACTCCAGGGAGTGGAGGACCAGCATCGCAGAGCGATCAAACCGGTCAGCCTAATCCAAGGTTCCGGAGAGATGATATCCCACCTCCGCCACAGTTCACTCTCTAGATGCCAGCTTTCCCGCCAGGACAAGCCATGGACAGGCAACAGATGTTCCAGATGATGTATGCTATGATGCAAGCACAGCAACAGATTCAGCAAGAAGCTCAACGTCAGGAGGCCGAGAATCTGAGAACCAGCCTGGTATCCGCATTGGAGCAGGCAAATCCACCAGCGAGGCGATCGACGACTGGATCTATCACCGACTTCCGTCAGCTCAAGCCTCGTACATTTTCTGGTAAAGAGGGGCCAACAGAAGTTCATGAATGGCTCACAAACATTCAGCATCAGTTGGAAGCCGCTGAACTTTCTAGAGAGAAGTGGATGACTGCAGTCAGAATGCAGTTAACTGAGAATGCACATCACTGGTGGTTGGCAGAGGAGAGGAGGCTCGGACAGGACCGAGTCACATGGAAAGAGTTCTCCAGACTCTTCCAAGAGATGTACATTCCAGCAGTTGCACGATCAGAGCTCAGAGACAAGTTCAACCGCCTCATCCAAGGCAGTATGACAGTGGAAGAATACAACGCGGAGTTCATTCGCCTTAGTCGCTTTGCCCCAACCTTGATTTCGATCGAGGAAGAGAAAGCTGAGAAGTTCTTTGATGGGCTAAAGTTCGAGCTGCAGAGATTGATTGGCTCAGTCGCACCTACATCTTATACCAACGTTCTCGCAGCAGCACGACGCATGGAGCGCGTCACTAGAAGAGAGTCGAACCTGAAGAGGCCTATCAACTCAGCACAACGGACCCAGAGGAGCATGCCAGAGAGGACAGCACACAGGGCCATATCTCTCCCTACTTGTCACCACTGCGGCAAGATAGTTCACTTTGAGAGGGAATGCCGACGCAAGTTGGGACTCTGCTTAGCTTGCGGGTCCAACCAGCATCAGACCAGAGAGTGCACCGAGCGCAGAGAGGGAGCACCGAGATTAGCTTTGCCTGCACCATGACCAGCTTACCCAGCAGTAGGAGTACAGCAGACAGGAGTTGGTGGAGTCAGACCACCAGCCCCAGGAGGGAACCAGCAGAGGCCACCCCTGGCACCACAGGCAGCTCTATTTCAGCAGGCTCAGCAGCAGAGAGGCCAAGCTCAGGGACGAGACCAGGCATTCACTTTAGCTGTTGAGGAGGAGGCTACAGCAGGCGAGGTCATCGCAGGTACTATTTTAGTAGCTTCATTACCAGCTGTAGCATTATTTGATTCTGGAGCATCGTATTCATTTATAGCAGCTAGCTTTGTAGCCACACATAGAGTAGCTACCGCACCCCTTCCGAAGATGAAGAGAATTCTTACGGAAGGCAGAATTATTCCGGTTAGTGACGTCTGTAGATCATGTTCTGTAGTAGTTTGTGGCCGAGAGATGCGAGCTCAATTCCTGATATTTTCTATGCCAGACTATGATGTTGTACTTGGTATGGACTGGTTAAGTCAGTACCATGCGACTCTTGATTGCCGACTCGGGCGGGTTATATTTAGACCGCCAGGACATCCAGAATTTGAGTTTCTCCGAGGAGCAGTAGAGCAAGGAGTTCAGCCTACTATTAGGGTATTATCTGTAGAAGAGGAGACAGGTTATCCAAGAGTCATATCTGAATTTGTGGATGTATTCCCCGATGATCTTCCAGGCTTGCCGCCTGATCGGGAAATAGAATTCACAATAGACTTAACTCCAGGAGCAGAGCCTATCACTTCATCAGTTTATCGACTGGGACCTAAGGAGTTAGTAGAGTTGAAAGCGCAGGTTGATGACCTTCTGGATAAGGGTTTCATTCGGCCCAGTATTTCACCTTGGGGAGCACCCATATTATTTGTGCCAAAGAAGGATGGAACAGTACGGTTGTGCATTGATTACAGGGCACTGAATGCTGTGACGATCAAGAACAGGTATCCCTTACCACGCATTGATGATCTATTCGATCAATTGAGTGGTGCAAGGGTATTCTCGAAGATTGACTTAAGATCCGGCTATCATCAGATCAAAGTAAGGAAGGAAGATATCCCGAAGACCGCATTCAGAACCAAGTATGGACATTATGAGTTCTTGGTGATGCTGTTTGGTTTAACCAATGCGCCAGCAGTGTTTATGAGCTTAATGAACATAGTCTTTCATCAGTTCTTGGATAAATTCGTGGTGGTGTTCATAGATAACATTCTCATATATTCCAAGAGCCCTGGAGAGCACGAGGAGCATCTCAGAATCGTGCTGGAGACCTTGAGACAGGAAAAGTTATACGCCAAACTCAGTAAGTGTGAGTTCTGTATGGACAAAGTACCTTTCTTGGGACACATCATCTCAGGAGAAGGACTCTCAGTGGATCCAGAGAAAGTTGCGGCAATAGAGACTTGGCCTACACCCACATCAGTTGCAGAAGTGAGAAGTTTTCTTGGACTCGCAGGATATTACCGAAGGTTTGTAGAAAATTTCTCAAGGATTGCAGAACCGATGACGAAGCTGACACGCAAGGACCAGGAGTTTATATGGACAGAAGACTGCCAGAAGGCCTTCGAAGAACTGAAGAAAAGATTGACAACAGCACCTGTCTTGACTCTTCCATCAGGGTCAGGAGGTTTTGTTGTGTACAGTGATGCATCAGGCAGTGGACTAGGATGTGTTTTGATGCAACATGGCAAAGTCATTGCTTATGCGTCGAGACAGTTGAAAGTCTACGAGAAGAAATACCCAACACATGATCTGGAACTAGCAGCAGTTATATTTGCATTAAAGATTTGGAGGCACTACCTTTATGGGGAGAAAGTAGACATCTTTACAGATCACAAAAGTCTGAAATATGTATATACTCAGAAAGAGCTTAACATGAGGCAGAGACGCTGGCTTGAATTGATGGTAGATTTTGACATCGATCTGCAGTATCATCCGGGAAAGGCGAATGTCGTTGCAGATGCGCTCAGCAGAAAGCCTACGGCTTATTTCTTGACGATGCAGCCCGAGTTATTGAAGGATCTACAGGAGCTTCAGATAGAGGTTGTCTTACCAGGACAGAATGGCTTGATGGCTAATCTCGAGATTCAGTCATCACTCGTGGAGAAGATTAAAGAGGCATTGCCCACCGATGCTAGATTCTGAAGACTCAAAGAGAGGACAGAAGCGGGCATGCAGACAGGACTCCGCATTCACGAAGACGGGACATTGAGGTTCGGAAATCGCCTGTATGTTCCAAATGGAGAATTGAGACAGGAGGTAATGGCGGAAGCACATAGCTCTATGTACTCTGTTCACCCAGGAGGAACCAAGATGTACCGAGACTTGAGACAGTATTACTGGTGGCACGGAATGAAAAGAGAGATTGCAAGATTTGTGGCTAAATGCTTAGTCTGCCAACAAGTAAAGGCCGAACATCAGAGGACTGCGGGTATGTTACAGCCGCTTCCGATACCGGAATGGAAGTGGGAGCATATCACGATGGATTTCGTCACGGGATTTCCAAGGAGCCCCAGCGGGAGAGATGCAGTTTGGGTTATCGTGGATAGACTCACTAAATCGACACACTTCTTGCCATTTAGAGTTGGACAGTCCACAGAGGTACTAGCCGACATGTATATGCGACAAATCGTCAAATTACATGGAGTGCCTGTTAGTATTGTATCGGATCGAGATTCGAGGTTTACATCTTATTTTTGGAGAAGCATACAAGAGAGTCTGGGCACCAGACTCAAATTCAGCACGGCATACCATCCGCAGACAGATGGCCAATCAGAATGCACCATTCAGATATTGGAGGACATGTTGCGATCTTGTATGCTAGACTTTGGAGGATCTTGGGAAGATCATCTGCACTTAGTGGAGTTCTCCTACAATAACAGTTATCAGGCCAGCATCCAGATGGCACCATTTGAAGCTTTATATGGAAGGAAATGCAGATCGCCTATATGTTGGAGTGACGTTGGTGAACGTCAAATACTGGGTCCAGAAATGGTAACGCAAACAGTGGAAAAGGTGAAGCAGATTCAGAATCATCTACGAGCAGCTCAGGACCGACAGAAGCATTGGGCAGATACGCACAGACGTCCCCTAGAGTTCAAGGAAGGAGAGCACGTGTTCTTGTAAATTTTGCCCACTCGTGGTACTATCAGATTCGGGAGCAGAGGCAAGCTGAGCCCAAGGTATATTGGGCCATTTGACATTCTAGAGCGCGTTGGTGAGGTGGCTTATCGTCTTGCATTACCTCCATCCCTAGAAGGAGTGCATGACGTATTCCACGTCTCACAGCTGCGAAGGTACGTGACTGACCCAAGTCACGTAGTCGATCATTCAGAAATTGCAGTGGGCCCAAGCTTGAGGTATGAAGAACAACCAGTTGGCATCCTAGACGTCAGCGAGAAGACATTGCGAGGACAGACAATCAGATTGGTTCGTGTAGCATGGAAACATCATTCCCCTGGAGAATCGACTTGGGAACGAGAAGATAGTATGCGCCAGCGATACCCCCACTTGTTCGAGGAGGCAGTTGTAAACTAAGCAATCTTGTACTTCCATAACTTTTTCTTTAGTAGCTTATTCTTTGATTGCGAGGACGCAATCCTTTTAAGGAGGGAAGATTGTAAATACCCTGATTTTTGAGAATAATTTTAAAAATAGGTTATTACAAATTTTTGGTATTTTCTGGAAATTAAGGCGAAGATGATTGTGCTTTAAAGGATTTTAAGTATGGCAGATTGGTGTTATAATATTCTGGAAATAATATATTATGATGCACAATGGAGAACCGGACCTATGGTGTTTTTCGGCAGATTATTTGGACTCCGGAGGGGTGTTTCAAGCCTATAAAACGAATTGATTTTTAACCCGAATTAGAAACCGTGCCAAACGTTCCCATGAGAACTGGAGCCCAAGCCCTAAGAGCATTGACCCAGCCCAAAATCCTATGTCTAGACCAAGGCCCAATCCTAGGAAGGGTTAACCAAGCCCTAATCCTAGAGCAACCCTCAACCTAAAAGAAACCCACATGTGTATAAATATCTCTCTAATTCCTTTCATTAGTTTTAATCACCAAGCAAAACCTAAAACATATCCGCCGACCCACTTTCCAGCCTTCCCAGCCGACCCAGCGGAGCAGTTCCTGCCGATGTGAACTCCGGTCTCGACCCAGCGTCGTTCTCTCTCCGGTCTGCTGCCCACAACAGCTCCATGGTCGACCTAGGTCACCGCCCGTGAGCCGTCGACCCCCTCCCTGTTCTCTCCTCTCACCGCCTGCGAGCCGTCGACCCCTCCCTGTTCTCACCCCTCCGCCTGGCACTCCGGCCAGTTCGATCCCCGACCGGCGCAGCGAACCCGCGGCTGCCCGAGCCACTGACGGCAGTGCAGTGCCGCCCCTCTCCGGTCAGTTCAACCCAACCATCCAGGCCCGCACAGCGACCCTCCATCACCGCTGAGCCGGCGACCCCGATCACCTCCCCTTGTCGACCCGACCCCGACGCCTCCCAAGCGTCGCTCCGCTGACCCGAGGCAGGACCTTGGACCCGACTCCGAGATTCAGCGGACACGAGAGAAGTCGATTCGGATGCAAGCAGCGCGCGAGGACACGACTAGGACACAGATTGGACTCTCGGTCACGTGAAAAACAGATTCACGGAGCCCTGTTCAGGTATCGATTACTCCCAACGCGTATCTCCGTTTTCAATTCTGTCAGTTGCTGTGCGTAGACTGTGTAACCCTCTCGGTGCCCGTGCAACTTGCTCGGTGCATCGCGTCCTGTGGTGATCGTACACCGCGATCCAAAAACAGAAAAAATAATACTCCATTTTACCCCAGAACTGAGTGCGCCCCGCCAATCGGGACGACTTGGTCGTACGCGGTCTTTACCAAACCATGCGCGTCGTTGATACGGTTGTGTGGGATTTCGCAGAAGTCGATTCGGAGGTGAGTGCACCCCGGAATTAACGCGTATCCGCGAACAACACCCCGTATCTGACCTTTCTTGAACATGCTGTAACTTTGTGTACACACGTCAGATCGAGACGAAACTTGTGCCATCGGACTCGTAGCAATACGCTGGTCCTGTGACCCAAGTTTGGTCCGATTCTGAGAACGTTGACAAAATCGCGTATCGTGGGCCCCACCGGCTCCACTTGACGGGCAATTTTGTGAAAGGCTCATCGGAATCCAATTCTGGAAGTTACATTGGGTTCGTATCATCGTTCCTGACTTGTAGACACTGAGTTTGCAAAATTTGGAGACCTTTTACCCTGACGCGCTTTTCGGTGCAAAGTGGCCCACATGTGGACCCCGCTTTGGCCCGAAAATGACTATTTTGTCCCTGTGTCCAAATTGGACGTAAGGATAGGCAATTCTAGCAGTTTGATACCTTCTGAGACTGTTGGTGATATTTGTTACAGCTTTTGGAGTAGCACCTACCGGATCCACTGATACAGGGACAGTTGTTGACATTCAAACATCAGGCAAATGTACCTTGCCAACTCTGCAGTATTATTATATATTTTTCTTGCTTCATTATACTACTATGCATGCTTAACCTAGGACCGTGTGACATACTTAGCGTCCGATTATGAGTCGGGTGCCAATATCGTACGCGGTGTTGGGTATTGTCATCTAGAGATGGACATACGTGACATTTTATCTTCTCGTACTTGTCTTACCAAGTACACTATGACCCAGGACACTCGACACTGTTCATGGAACAGGTTCCTCCCAAGATATTCATGGTGATTATGTATAGGATACGGGACTTATAGAGATACTATATTCTAGATACATTATGACTTGTGCATTAGTTATGACCCCGTTGACATGGACGTGAGACGTTATGTTCATGATTTGTGTGGTTACATTGGGTGGGGAGAGACACACAGACTACAGGCTGATTATATATATACACCCCTACTATTGTGAGGCCCAAGACTCTGAAGCCCGAGCTTGGCCCATTACTCATTATTACTGCTGCTACCGGCTCCCCTACACAGAGCTTATAGTATGCTTCAGCCTGAGATCTAGTGCTGCTCTCATCTTGCATATCACTTAGCTGGTTATTTTAGTATTCCCTATTGTTCCATCTAATGCTGGAGAGACCCACAGGCTACAGGTTGACTATGTTATGCCGGTTACTCAGTATCCCGCTGAGCTAGACTACCTCTTGACACCACTGCTATAGGCTCCCCTACACAGAGCTTGTAGATGTTCAACCTGAGTACTACTGATATTCTCTCTTGCATTTTATACAGATGTTTACATACTTACCCTGTTTATCTTATTATTCGCTGCACTGTTTATATTCTGGCTTGTATTATTTTCTGTACCTTGCTATGTCCCCTGAGGACCTGGATATGGATTTTGTCCCCAGATTTTGCAGAAGTGGTTTATCCTGAGGTATACGGGACCGCAGCAGGAGGAGCCGATCCAGGAGCTGTACTGCCTTCTGAGGACGAGGTCTTAGCTGAAGACTTCTCTTGAGCATCCATGCTCATGCTCAGCTTTTATTATTTATTTCAGTCATTATTTTCTGGTCTGCTGAACCATTGTACTAGAGATTTATCGGGTTGTTTCCCGAAGTACTTTGTTGAGACTAGATGATGATTTACCTTCTTATTTATTCTGTGGATCATATTTTATATCTTGTGTGGATGAGATTAGTTGTACCATGATTGTCGTAGACTTGTTTTACAGCTTAAGTATGCCCTGATGGATCCATTAAATTGGGTTGGTCCATCGGTGCGTACTGTTGGCCATTGCCACGTATCTGGTCCCACGGTATTTTGGGACTGGGGCGTGACAGAATTCAAATGCAACTGCCTCCCTCAGCTGATATCAATCATACTCTGCCAGGATCGTCTGATCCTCCATAATAGATGAAGCCTGAGAAGCAATGCAAAAAATACGAGAACTTCGAGCCTGCCTGGACTTAATGGACAGTCATGAAATACTGTGCGAGCTCGGGATATGACAACAATATCCTCTTGAGTGGAAAAATGTCCCGTACCCTCCCAAGTAAAAGCTTTTCACCATGACTCCATTTGATGGGAAGATATTGCCTGGTCAATACATGCTTTATTTTGAGAGGGCAACGGGGCATCTACCTCGCAACGATACTCTTCTCACCAAGCTCCTTATCGGGGCATTGTCTGGAGTGGCCTTCGACTGGTTTGCAGTTTCCAGGAAAATTGTATCTTCTCATTTGAAGGCCTTAAAAGTCTCTTCCTTGCCTAATTCTATGACGAGGAAAATGACATGATGATGTCCTATCTGACGGATATTACTTAGAGAGAAAAAAGCGCATGTACGAAAATACATAGAATGGTACAGGCAAGCTGCACTAAAGTTACCCCCCGACAATCCTGAGTCTATAATAATAGACATGTGCAGAGAAATATACTTCCGGTAGTAAGACTTTGGACGGGCGCTACCGAGTTCAAAGATTGGACATCGTTCATCATAAGTGTCATCGCTGCTGAGAAAAATGTGAACGACACCCGATTACTGGGAATACAGATCCCCGTCGCTGATGACAGGGGAAAGCGCCCTTACAATAACAGCTACAACAACACAATGGAGGCCATGACGGCAAAGAAAAAACTGCCTTTACCATTAATGTGTCCAAAAAGCCCTCCACGATGGATAAAAAACCTGTCGAACCTCCAAGGCCGAAAGAGACTCTTTCGATGACGATGACATAATGGCGATCTTCGACGTGCTGATGAAGGACGACATGCTTCGTCTCCCCGACATCAAACGTCATGATAAGGCATACCAGGTTGATAATCCCAAATATTGCCACTACCACCGGTATGTCCACCATTCAACGCGGGATTGATACACATTGAAGCGATATATCCAGCATCTGCTCAATTCCAAGGTCCTCACCTTGGACTTTGATGACAAAACAGTTGCCGCCAATATGGTATCTCTCCAGTTTGGTGACTTTCCTGTGATGAAAGCACAATATGGTGTTGTCCCGATCCCGAGGGCAATAATAGAGGTTGTCAATCTTCCTCCAGCTCGCGACCAAGCGGCCGGGTTGGTATCTTTTAGTACGCCGGAGGCAAGGTCATATGGGTTCACCTGGATCTCGCTCCAGACTTGATGCGGCAAGCAACGCCTTCCGCCGTCAAGTCCCGGAGAAAGAAGTCCAAATCCTGCTATACGGTTTCTCCTCCTACCGAGCGACTACAATGCTCCCGAAGATGTTGTTCCTAGTACCGTTGCGTCTGACCCCGGTCCTTCTAGCCCGCCGCAGCCGATAAACTAAAGCCAAAAGAGACTCGCTTCGATAAACCTTTGCAAAAAGAGACGGTTCATAGGTTGGAGAAACCCTACAACTTTGACATCTTGGCATAACTTGCCAATACTCCAACGAAGTTGTCACTTTTTGAGCTCCTCTGACTTTTCAAGGATACTCGGGATGCCCTGAGCGAGGCATTGTAGAATGCCGACCCCTACCTGGCACAGGTCAAGCTGCCAGCCGAGAATCCTGCTGAATGTCCCTATTGCAATAATGTGATGGAGGTGATACCCAAAATTACATTCTCGTAACGAGACATGTTGTTAAAGAATAATAGATATGATCGTCCCCTGTACTATACAGGGTACATCAACGCCATCAAGGTAGACCAGATGCACATCAACCCCGGTTCATCCATCAGCATCACCCCGCAGAGTCTGATTCAGACCTTGGGCATCCCAATGCATCGACTACCAGCAACCAACACTGCTATCAGTGGCTTCAACGTAGAAAGGAGTTATCCTATGGGTAAGATTCGCCTAAAATGCTATATCGATGCTCTATGAATAGAGGTCACATACAACGTCATTGACGTAGACGTATCCTATAACATCTTTTTGGGACGTCCATGGATACATAAGTACAGGATTGTGTCGTTGACTCTACATCAATGCCTAATGTACGTCGATGATCACGACATCGTCAGGACAAAGTTTGTCGATATCGATCCATTCAAAAGGATCGAAGCCTTTTCTTTGACTCGATCCTATACAAGCCAGTCTACTAAGATGAAGGTGGAAATGACGTCGATGATAAAGCGAAAGTTAGTGCAACATCAGATGAGCCTTTGAGGGTTTGTCTCAAAGGATGGGCTCCTAACACGGCTCCTCCCCTTGTAGGAAAACTTGGTAAGAAAATGTTGGAACCTCTTATAACTCCGGAACCTCTGTTGGTAAAATTCCACAAGAAGGCACCAGAACCTCTGGTCGTTCGCCTACGAAGACTGAGTCAACCATCTAAAAATGATCTAGTACCTGTTACTACTTAAGAACCACTGGTGGTAAAGCTTCGCAGGAGACCTCCGAAGCTGTCGCTCGTATTGGGGGTAGATTACGGGAAAGATGAACTGGAAGAATATGTAGCTGCTCATGCTGATGTTCCTTCCCTAGATGATGTAATCCCCCTAAAAAGATACCTTACTTCATGAATAAAGGGTTATATTTGAACTACTCTGATGTCGCACATTTAAGTGCATTATATTCTTTAGAGCATGAATTAGGCCTGGAACTGTACACACAGGTGACTACTACCTATGTAGTGAACCGAATTCTCCCTAGTCAATGATCCTACTTCATAGTGCCAGCAAAGAGAAGGGGAGATAAACCCATCATCTTCGGTCGAGTAGAATATCCTCAGTCCTTCATCCCAAAGAAGCAAGAACCAGAACCCGAAGGCAGAAGAATGCAACTTTACTGATATAATTCTTAAGCCAAGCACCTTATCTAGAAGATGAGTTACGATCTTAAAAGTGACCGAGGCCTGAATTATGGCAAAGGTCGGCGACTTCCTCTGCGACTCCATGCTCCGGTGGGCAAGTCTGAGGATTACTACTATAAGACTCGGTATGGTCTGGGGTACGTTACACCTCCATCGACTCTCGAAGACTCGGAAGCAGTGGATGAACTATATTCTCACTCTTCGCAATCATCTTGGGACTCCGATACAAGCATTAGAGAAATGCTCAAGAAAATGCTATCTGTCAACATGGCATCCGCTTACCCGAAAGAAGACGACGAGGACCCACCTGAACCCTTTGAGGTCGAGCCATGGCCTAACGCCTAAACACACAGTGGGAGCTACGGTTTGAACAATGAGAACCTTTGACCTGGGCGATGAATTCGTCCCTAACCTATCTTTATCAGCAAAAGTCTGTCCGATGAAGATCGTGAATCCCTGTTGTAGCTTGTAAGGGACTATACCAACATCTTCGCCTGGAGCTATGAAGACATGCCAGGATTGGACCCCCAGATCACGGTCCACAAACTAAATATCCTACCAGATGCTAAATGAGTAAAGCAGCAGTAACGACAGTTTCGTCCAGATATCATGAATGCCATCGAAGCTGAAGTAAATAAACTGATAGCCAGTGGCTTCATCTGAGAAAAATAATATCCTGATTGGGTGGCCAATATTGTACCTGTCATTAAGAACAACGGAAAGATCTGAATCTATATAGACTTTTGTGATCTAAATGCGGCATGTCCAAAGGACGAGTTTTCTCTTCCAATTACCGACATAATGATCAATAAGACTTGTGGCTTCGAGCGTATGTCCTTCATGGATGGATTCTTGGGCTATAACCAAATTAAGATATTTCCAGACGACGAAAAACATACACCATTCCGAACATAAATAGGGGTATATTGCTACACAGTCATGTCTTTTGGCCTAAAGAATGCAGGTGCTAAATACCAGCGATCTATGAGCACCATCTTCCGTGAAAATCTACGCAAGATAGTTGAGAGTTATGTTGCTGACATCGCTGTCAAAAGTCGCTTCCAAGACGACCACCTCCAAGACTTGAGGACTGTGTTCGACCTTATGTGGATGCACCAGCTCAAGATGGACCCCGCTAAATCCTTCCTAGGAGTCTCCAGCGCCAAATTTTTGAATTTTATTATAACGTCGAAGGGTATCCACATAGACCCTGACAAGACTAAAGGAATCCTTGAAATGCATCTGCCGAAGAACATCAGAGAACTTCATGGCCTTCAGGGGAGTTTGGTATACATTAAGAGGTTCATATCAAACCTCTCTGGATATTGTCAGCCGTTCATTCAGCTAATAAAGAAGGGAGTCTCCTTCGTCTAGACTGAAAAATGCCAGCAAGCATTTGACGACATCAAGAAGTATCTTACAAATCCTCCAGTCTTGGTGGCCCCCATTGTGGGAAGATATTCTTGCTATATGTACGTACGATGGATCACTCTCTCGGTACTCTGCTAGCCTAGAAGTGTGATACGGATCATGAGTAGGCTATCTACTATATTAGTAAAATGATGGTCGACGCAGAGCACTGATAGAACCCTGTTGAGAAGGAGTGCTTCGCATTGGTCTTCGCTATCCAAAAGACCCGCCATTACTTTGTCGGGCAAACAATCCATGTGGTCGCATGAGTTAATCCTCTCAGGGTTCTCATGACCAAGCTAGGGGCGCTTAATTCTCGTTTGGCTACGTGGGCCATACTGCTGTCACCATACAGCATAGTTTTTGTCCCACAGAAGGCAGTCAAAGGCCAAGCATTAGCCAATTTCTTGGCTGCCCATCCAGTGTCAGAAACATAAACACTCTACAACGAGATCCCAGATGAAGTACTAGACTCCAACATAACAACGAGAGAAGCCGTTTGACGAATTTTTTTTGACAGTGCTTCAAGAACAGGTTCTAAAGGCGATATCGTCACTGGAGTCGGGATAGTGTTAATTTTTTTTGATGATCTGGTCATCCATCGTGCTTATTACGTTACGAAGCCATGCTCCAACAATGTGGCAGAGTACAACTTTCTCGTTATTGGGCTCCAACTCGCTAAACAAGTAGGGGTTTACTACCTAGAGGCCTACGGTGACTCCAACCTAATCATCGGTAAGGTCCGGGGTGAGTACGAAGTCTGGCATGATTTCCTACCACCAAGATGCACTTATCATAATATCTACCTTCGACGGGTTCTTATATTTGCCCCGATTGTGAAACATTGAGGCTAACACTCTCGCCGGTCTCGTAGCTCCTTGGCAGTCCCGGTCATGACTCATCAATTAATCACAGTGGTCAGCCAAGAACTGGTCTGCCCAAAAAATAAACTCTGTATGTGTCTAAGCTACTCAACAGAGTTAGACACCGGCATCAAAGACTGGAGACTCTCATTAATCGACTATTTAGTCTATGAAATTCTTTTCGAGGACCAGAAGGAAGCCATTTCTATCAGGAGACGCTTCCTTCGGTTCTATTACGATACGACTACTAAATATTGTATCGTTTTTCCTATGATAGAATTCTGCTACTATAGAAGCATGGAAAAGATGCAGCCATGCTATCGATGTCCATGCGACCCCAAATAAAAACTTAACGGATGGACCGCACGGACACCATATGGCCCAGAAAAGGAGCACTCATGTGGTCCAAACAAGCGGCCTGACAACTGGCCACAGAAGGACCTGACATGACGTCCTGATAATAAAGATGATGCCTAGCATAGAATTCTGACAAAAAATATTTTTCTGATTGCCTCGAAGGACAAGAACACGCTAAGAGGCAGAAGTCCCAAGGAGGGAGCAGATCTACGTTGACAACAAGATAAAAGAATCCATACGGCTCTGGCCCATGCGTTCCTGACTCCATGCGGTCCATGCATCTCTGGCCCACGCGTCCTAGACTCCATGTGTCCCATGCGACTTTGGCCCATGCATTCCAGACTCCATGCGGTCCATGCGTCTCTGGTCTCGTGCATTCAGACTCCATGTGTCCCGTGTGACTTTGACGAAGTCTTGCTATTATAATTGAGTGGTCCTCTCCAACCAAATAGCGACTACATGTCCATTTGACCAAGTCTCGCTTACACAATTGAGAATGGCCCAGATACTCAGCAAAAAACAAAATTCCAATAAATGTTCACGCGGCAGCGGAGCCCGAATTCCTGTGCATAGTTGTAGCACCCTTCCGTTGAGAAGGAACACGTGGCCAACCCCTTCATCCATGTGGCCCAAAATCTATGCGGCCACTAAACGACTATAAATAATAGGGTATTAACCCCATGCAAAAGGCTGGCTGGTTATCGGGGAATCAACACTCAAGGGGAGAGAAGAGCTTCCGTACCGGATCGACCACAGAGTAAAGAGAGTTGATACACTCCTAACCCTCTATCGTCACCCCCAAAAAATAAATTGTACTTAGATTGTCTTCTAGGACTCTTCTTTGTACTTTCTTAGTTTGTTAAATCAAATCCAGTTCTCTTAGTTCTCGTTTTGATATAAAATGGCAAACATGGTGGCGATTATTGGGGACTTTCTTCTCCTCTGTTGAGAAGGCGGTGACGCAATCCGATGCGGCCAAGCTCAGCTTAACACAAAAGATGCTGGTGGTCCGCTTCGACCAATAAGTGTTCGAGGATATGCTCTCCGGAGACAGCACGAGTCCTTCTCCAAGGCAAGCAAAGCCCAAGAAGATCCTGCCGGACGTGGGTAGCAAAGGTCTCTGAGCCTCGACCCACTACGGAGTATGATCTCCCCGTCCCTCTCCATGCCACAGTGATCGCACATCATGCGGCCACTGTCTATGCGACAGCCTCTTACAGCCGAAAGGGTGCTTCCCACTCGAGGACCCACAGAATGTAGGTGGCCAAGGCCGCTGCGCCCCATCCAGCTGTGAACCAGACGCTTACAACCTCTCACTCTGTTGCCCATGATGGTCGTCAGACGAACACCCATAACGTCCACATCTATGCGGCATCCCAGGCTGACGTAGAGACTGTTTAGCACCCAGACTCTGGCAGAGGAAAATACTACGATGCCAGATGTCCTGGTGCTGAGGCAGCTTCTATGCGGCCAAGGAGGAGGTTGCATAAGACTGCCCATGTGGTAGCAACTCACAACTGCAGACAGCGGCCCGCATGCGCCCCCAATAGCAACAAAACCTCAATTTTTGACCGTATCTCATGCGGCACATATCCTATGCGAACTACTGAGAATGTTTTTAAGCTGAACTCTTCATACTATGCGTTGCTATAGCTAAGCTGAAGAAGTCCAGGGCAGTGTGATCCTGTCAAGCTTGAGCAATTGCTCATACAACTGACCGCCAACAGGCATCGCTAGTTATTATGCGAGCCTCTAACGTACAGTTATACATGATCGACCCTTTCGTCCAGCCCATAGGGACCAATGGACATGGCCAATCTCAAAAGTCTTCCACTAGTACCTCGGGGCAAGTTCGTCTATGAACCCCAAGCCAGGGAGCAAACACAACGCCTGCGCATCCGTGCGACCGGGATACCCGAAAACACATAGAGGATGCAAAGGAAAAATACCCTTCGCATGATTTGCATAACGTAATTACTCATAAACACAAAGCAAGGAAAACTACTGCGGTGTGCGACGTTCCCTCTTCGAGGCACAACTATGCCAGCATCATTATCAATTTCTGCTATTATAAAATAGTAGTACTCACAGATAGACAGTCGGCCTTCCAGCAACTGCACCAAAAAGCCCCTACCCGGCGGCCACTCGAAGATCAGGTAAAATTATAAAAGGAGGAGGAGTTGACCTTCGCCTCATGCTACTCAACTGGAAAGCTTCCCGCTACCAAGGAAAGAACACAGTCGGATACCTCCAGACTGATGCCCTCTACCACGGCATCGCGATGATGATTACCTGAAAGGCTGACGATGGCACCCGCAGAAGGCATCTTCCAAGGTACCCACTCAAGGAAGAAGCTGTCAGCTCTTGGGGGTAGTTCATCCTTAGAACCCTTGTGGGTGGCCCAAACTGGGGTAGTGTCCCCCTGGAGCTACGCGATAACTAGCCGTTCCGAGGAGACTACGATTCTCAAGGAACGAACAGCGAGATCCCGGAGCATAGCTACTCCCACCAAGATGACATAATCTTCTACATTGGGGGTAGTATCCCCTTCGAATCTGAGAAAGACACAACATCTCTCACCCTCCTTGAAGACTACTCACTAGAAGAGTATGAAACAGGGAGCACAACATCTACTGCCCCCTCAATTTCTTTTCGAGTAAGGACGGTATACATGGCCAGAGACGACCATGAAGGCCCCAGTGACCAGCAGTGCCTCAAGATGCTCGAATCCATGATGCATACAATGAGTGCATCAATGCCAGCCTTGACCCAGACAATGCTGAAGATCAAGGCAAAGATGGCCTCCTAGCCCGCAAGAGCCTCCGGACAAGCAAAATTGGACCCCGGGACCAAACGGGATTCAAACACGACCGCTCCACCCGCGGGCGGTGATCCTCTCCTACCTGGATCGTCCGTGCATTCGGCAGGAGATGAAGCTAAGGAAGCAAGGAGGGAGGGAGGTCCGAGAACTTCGGGCTCGCCTATATTCCATGAGCAATCGGGACTCACTCCGTGATCTCGGGGTGCGGCAACCATATCCGATAGAGTGGAGGGATGTACCGTATCCACCCAAGTATAAGCCCTTCAATATCAACATATTTGACGGGAAGTCCTCCCCTTACCGTTTTATGAGCTACTTCGAGATCACCATAGGACACTTACCCCATAGCGACACTATCCTTACCAGGCTCTTCGTCGGATCAATGGCAGGGGTAGCTTTCGATTGGTTCTGTAGTCTCAAAGATAACTGTATCTCATCGTTCGACGACCTCAAGCGTCTGTTCCTTAACAGATTCTATGAGGTAGGAAATGATATGACAATGTCTTCTCTGATGGATGTCGCCTAAGGAGAGAATAAACTGACAAGAAACTACATCGAGCGATTCTGACAGGCTGTGCTAAGGTGCCTCCTGGAAATCTCGAGGCCACACTCATGAAGATGTGCCAAAAGAACATGCTCCCGACGGTCAGCATTTGGATGGGTGAGAGCCATTTCAAGGACTGGATGATGTTCATTGTAAGTGCTATCAACGCTGAGAAAAATTTCAAAGATGCTCAGCACTTGGGGATCCATATCCCTTCTGTTGAGGAAAAGGGCAAGCGTCCCAACAGCAACAACAACAACAACAACAACAACAACAACAACAACAATGGCGATAATAACAGCTACGACGGAAAGGAAAAACAGGCTATGGTCACTACCTTGACTAAGAAGCCTGAGGAAAAGCCAATAGAGCCTCCAAAACCAAATGAGACTTACTTTTTCGAAGATGCTGATGTCAAAGGCATCTTCAACATGTTGATGCAGGGAGGCAAAATCTGGATCCATGACGTCAGACGTCAGCCAGAGGCGACAAAGATTACCAACCCGAAGTACTTTTACTTCCACCGTTAAAATCCATCACCCGACGCAGGAGTTGTAAACCCCCTCATTTATTTCTATAGATAGTCTATTTATGGGTTGGAAAATTTTGGTTTAGCAGGAGATGTTTAAGGTTTAGAATTAAGGATGCAGAGGTATGAGTCTTTAATAAAACCCTTGGCGCGCCCTACAGTTGTTGCAATATTCGAAGCCCAATATCAGTCCGTAATTTCCAACAAGTTATTGCATTCTAGACTTAACACGCCAACTTAGGCGTTGGACTTTCCCGTCACTCAAAATCATAATCCCTTGTGCTCTAATTTAATTGCATAACTTTCCCTACCCAAATTCTATTATTTAATCCTGTGTCGCGCACCTGTGTCGTTGTCATCAATTCTGAGACACCAACTCAACCCGTTGAGCTAGACCAATAAAGGGTCCAAGACAGACACCAAGCCTACACCTTTTATGACCTTTGTGCCACTCCAATTTGAGACCCCATGTGCCCCCATTTAATTTAAGAGCACATTACATTTTTATTCTAATTAAATTGGGGATACCAACTTTGACTAATCCCATTTTAATCCCAATTTAATTCTAATACCCCCATGAATTAAGCCTATGCAAAACACACAATACCCCCTCATCCTACAAAATATCAAACACCATTTCTTCCATAATTTTTCCATCATTTTATGTGTTTGTGCAAATACCCAAATTTAAGGGGCTTATTTGTAAATATTGTATTAGGTGTTATTCCCTTATTGGTTTAAACCCAAATGAAGAAACCCCCTCAACCCTTGACCGGTCCAACCTCACCCCTCCCTCTCTTTGTGTGAACACAAAATCCTCCATGATCAATCCTAGCTACTCATTCAAATATAGAGCATCCTCACCACACACCCCCAATCACCATCCCCTATTTAATGTCTCCTCACACTCTTCCCAAGAGCAGGCCCTAATTTCCAAACCTAGAAAACTCTCCCTTTCTCACTCCTCCCTCTTCCTACATCAAAAATTGAACCCCTCCCATATTTCCTTTCTTCTTCTTCTTCTTCTTCTTCACCTCTTCTTCATTTGTTCCCACCCGAGCCAGCAGCTCCACCCGGCCGGCCTCCCCTGCTCCGGCCGGCCAAGCAACCCCTTATTACGCCGATTCTCCTCCTTCTTCGAGCAGTACAGCCACCACGACCACCTACACTTCGACTCCACCGCCTCCAGCTGCTCCTCCCTCCACCACCATCGTCTTCATCATCACCATCTTCGGCCTCTCGATCCCGCCATCATCATCAACCCCGGCCTCCATTCGACTTCACTTTCCCCCGCCTGAGCATAGCACCCCGACATCGTCACCACCCACCTTCTTCCTCGACTCCTCTCCATCCGCCGGACCTCCCCCTTCGGCCGAGCTTCTCCCTGACCTCTGCACAATACTATAACACCCTCACCACCTCGACTCCACCACATCGACCATTGACCCGCTGCATTCGTCGACCGGTCACCTCCACCCAAGTGCCACCCATCTCTACCTTGCTGACGATCTCACTCCGGCCAGCAACTACCCCGGCGTGCCACCACACGCAGCCACCGTGGTAAACTTCCCCCTATTTCCTTTTGTAGTATAATATTGTTTTGTATATTCTTGTATTATTGTGTTGTTACATATAACTTAGGGTTCATGATATAGATTGAGTTTAGGGGTTTATATATGCCATGTGAGATCTTGGGGTTTATTACATGATATAATATGCATTTAATGGGTGTGAATGGAATAGAATTAGTTAGGGTTATATATAAGCATGAGTTTTAGGGTATATTATATTTTAATATATATGCAATTAAGGGTTAAATGCTATGTTGATGTTTAGGGTTTTTGAATGCTAGATGTGTACCTTAGGGTTTGGTGTATATTTGTTCCATACATAATAATGAATTTATCGAGGAGCAGGTTAATCATTATGAAATGATAGAGTAATATCAAACCATTGGTTAATATTGAAAGCAGATATTTTTAATAATAAAGTTATTTGAGGAGTAGCTGCATATATGCGAATTAATGTTCAAATAACTTATTGACGGCATTTATAATCGAGGGTTTAAATATATAAATAATTATTTATTCGAGGATGATATTTAAACGTGCATGGTAATGTCTGTGAAGACCAGGTAAAAGTTCGAGGACTGAACAAACTTAAAATACTGAACATCATAATGAATATAGTAAGATTAAAAAATTATTCTGGTGATATTAAACAAGAGATTAATCGGATGAGATGTAACATATCTCAGTCCACCTTGGTCAACCCTCTAGCGTCGTGTCCAAGTGAGTTGTAGCTGAGTTTGAGCATATGATTAGACGTGTGTCACATCTTATTTCAGCCTCGTGATAGTCTATTGATTGAGCTTGTATCTCGTCTCTAGGTACTACGGGACCCACGGACTTGGACGTTGTACCGGATCCCCATCATCAGCAGCCGGACGCAGGCAAGTGTACCTTGCCACCCTGTATTTCAGTTACTAGATATTTATTATTTTATTATATATATTGTGCGCGTATTTGATTAAGATCGTTACTTCGTGTCCGGATCATAACCTGGTACAGACGTTCGTTGTAACGTCTCGTAACGAATGCTAGATGTTCGTAACACCTCGATGTACGTACCTGTGTATATCGTAACCCTAGGACACATTCATACACGGTTATCGTGCCAGATTTCCTGTATTCCTGATACTGACATCATGACTGGAGACTGGGACGACCTTAGGGTCGCGTTGTTGATAGTTACTTTAGTATGACGAGACTGCTAGATAGAGGTTTAGGTTCAGCGCACAATCGTTGATCGCTTGGGAAGGGGAAGACAGTTTCTAGACGTTTGGGCTCCTCTGCACGTGCTTATATATGTATATGTACTATTTCTGTAGTGATTCTGTATCTAGAGTAGTTGTATCACCCGTGTGACTCTTTGTCTGGAGCTGCGGTACGTCCCGTGTATTTTCGTGTCCGGAGCTACGATTTTATTTTGGACAGCCCACGCGTCGAACATTGTCTTTAAACTGTGTCTCACTTAGTTGGTTATGCTAGATTACCCCGTCGTTGCACTTGTACTTTCTGTTATACTTGGCATGCTGTATTTTTGTACCTTGTTACGTCCCTCTGAGGATCTGGTTCCCTTCCAAGTTTAGGCGAGGAAGATTACCCAGAGGAGTACGGTCCGGGTACGTATCCAGCAGCAGGACCCATTGCCGAGGACGAGGTCATCCCCGAGGACTTCGCCTGATCTCTGGTAGTGACTTTATCCTTGGGACGGTATTACTATCTAGCTATCTGATGCCGTTCCAAGTTATCTTATTGCTTACTTTCATTCCAGTATTTTGTACTAGCGGGTTTGTTCCCGTGTGACCACTCTAGTATTTGTACTATGATACATTTTCTCGTAACATTTCCTTTCTGCATGTTAGTAGTTATGATTACCTCTATGTGCTCTTATATCTGTTGCCTATGGATGAGATTTAGATTCACTATTTATGTGTTATGTGTTGGGTTATTCATTATACTTTACAGCTTAGGTGCACTCCGATGGGCCCATTAGATTGGGATGCCCGTCAAAGTGTGCTGTTGGCCATTGCCACGTGACTCAGTTTCTTATCTTTGGAACTGGGGCATGATAAGGTTTTTGTGGTGGCCCATGCATGTCCGATTTAAATCGTCTTGGTCACCTGACTGTGCCAAACGAGCTTGTAAATTAGGAATATATATTAGGAAATCTTATCTACAAGTTTGAAACCTTCACATGACACCTCTATCTCGATTTCTTTTACCAAATTGTATCTTGTTTATTTCCTCAATGCTGATCGCAGTCATGACTTCTTTTCAGAGTTATGAATCTCCGCAGCGGATGCGTCGTGCAGCAGGGTGATGTTCCTCGTGACGCAGGATCATCCGAGGAACCAGAATTGGGGCATGTTCTTCTGTAAGACAGTCATCGGGGTAGCCAGAGGTGCCTTCGGACGTGCATCAGACTCCGCATCAGGCAGGACCTGAGGATCAGAGGACCCCGAGTCAGGAGGAGCAGCAGCTGCCCCCACCTCCACCATTACCTCCTCAGATGCCCTATATGCCATTCCCCGTAGGGCAACCCATGGATGGGACACAGATGTTTCAGATGGTATATGCGATGATGCAGGCCCAGTAGCAGGTCCAACAGCGGGCTCAGCAGCACGCCCAGCAGCGCCAGGCTGAGACCTTGAGGGAGAGTATCGTGACGGCCTAGGGGCAGGCGTCACCACCAGCACACCAGTTGACGATGGGGTCTATCATAGACTTTCGTCGTATGATGCCATAACCTTTTGCTGGCACAGATGAGCCGACGGAGGTCCATGCATGGCTCATCAGCATTCAGCATCAGCTGGAGGCTACCGACCTCCCCCGGCACCGATGGATAACTGCCGTCAGGATGTAGCTCACTGGCAACGCTCATCACTGGTGGCTCTCAGAGGAGCAGCTTTTAGGACCAGACCGGGTCACGTGGGAAGAGTTCTCTAGGCTCTTCCAGGAGATGTACATACCCTCCACTGCCCGAGCAGAGCTTCGGGATAGATTTCAGAACCTTAGGCAGGGAAGTATAACTATAGAGGAATACAATGCTGAGTTCCTCCGCCTGAACAGATTTGCACCGTACCTGATCCCTATCGAGGAGGCGAAGGCCAAGAAGTTCTATGAAGGCCTGAGTTTCACGACACAGAGATTTATCGGGTCCATAGCCCCCACCTCCTACTCCGAGGTATTATTAGCAGTACGACGCCAGGACCGTATCAACAAGATGGAGGCCAGCCTGAAGCGCTCTTGTGCATCGTCATCAGCAGTTCGAGCCCAGCAGGAAGGACCTGTGAAGCGTCTACTGGTACAGCAGCAGCAGTAGAGAGCAGCACCCCTACAAGGAGCTGTCATTCCCACATGCCATTACTGCGGCAAGAAGGGACATTTATTGAGGGACTGTCGACGGAGGCTGGGCGCTTGTTTGAGATGTGGGTCAGACCAGCATGCAGTCCAAGATTGTCCAGACTAGAGGGCTCCAGTACAGATGGTTCATCGGCCAGCCTTGCCAACACCGAGGCCTTATCAGCAGTCTCCCGGACCGTGGCCGCCTTACGCAGGAGCTGGACCACTACGACCACCAGCACCAGGGAAAAATCAGAGGAGGCCACCCTTGGCCTCACAGGCAGATCGATTCCAGCAGGCTCGATAGTAGTAGCCGATGGCACCGGCACTGAGACATGGTCAGGCCTATGCGATGACTATAGAGGAGGCGGAGACAGCCGAAGAAGTGATCGCAGGTACTATCTTAGTAGCTTCATTACCAGCAGTAGTCTTATTTGATTCTGATGCCACACACTCTTTCATAGCTGCTAGTTTTGTGGCCACCCATAGAATAGCCACTGCACCCCTTCCGAAGATCAAGAGGATTCTTACGAGAGGTAGAATAGTACCTGTTAGCGACACTTGTAGATCATGTTCAGTAGTTGTTTGCGGGCGAGAGATGCGTGCCCAATTTCTGGTCTTCTCCATACCGGACTATGACATTGTCCTAGGCATGGATTGGTTGAGCCAATACCATGTAGCGCTAGATTGCCGTCGTAGTTGTGTCATATTTAGACCCCCAGATCACCCAAAGTTTGAGTATCTTCGGGGAGCCCGAGAGCATGGTGTCCAACCTACCCTAGCGATACATATTTCAGAAGGTGAACCGATATACCCTCACTTTACATCAGAGTTTGAGGATGTGTTTCCAGAGGATCTCCCAGGCCTGCCACCTGACAGAGAGATTGAGTTCACTATAGAGTTGACTCCCGGAGCCGAGCCAGTTACTTCCCCCGTTTACAGACTAGCACCAAAGGAGTTGGTTGAGTTGAAAGTCCAAGTAGATAATCTCTTAGATAAGGGTTTCATACGGGCTAGTGTATCTCCGTGGGGAGCACCCATTTTATTTGTACCAAAGAAGGATGGGACGGTACGCTTGTGTATCGATTACAGGGCGTTAAATGCTGTAACGATAAAGAACAAGTATCCACTACCGCACATCAATGATTTATTTGATCAACTTAGTGGTGCATGTGTATTCTCGAAGGTCGATCTCAGATCCGGTTATCATCAGATCAAGGTACAGAGAGAGGATATCCCGAAGATGACTTTTCGGATGAAGTATGGGCACTATGAGTTTTTAGTCATGCCGTTTGGTTTAACCAACGCGCCAGCAGTATTTATGAGTCTGATGAACAATATTTTTCACCAGTACTTAGATAAGTTCTTGGTGGTATTTATCGACGATATCTTGGTATATTCCAAGAGCCAGGAGGAGCACGAGAGACATCTCAGGATTGTATTGGAGACGCTGATGCAGGAGAGGCTGTACGCCAAGCTCAGCAAATATGAGTTCTGCTTGGATATGGTACCATTCCTAGGACACATAATCACCGGAGATGGACTATCAGTTGACCCGGAGAAGATAGCTGCAGTAGAGACGTGGCCTACCCCTACATTAGTTTCAGAGGTTAGGAGTTTCCTAGGACTTGCCGGATATTATCGGAGGTTCGTGGAAAATTTCTCGAGTATCACTGCGCCTATGACGCGACTGACGCATAAATACGAGGAGTTTATCTGGACCGAAGAGTGTCAGACGGCTTTCGATGAGCTGAAGAAGCATCTAACATCAGCACCGATTTTGATACTTCCTTCAGGATCGGGAGGAATTGTAGTTTACAGTGATGCGTTTGGGAGCGGATTAGGATGTGTACTGATGCAATATGGCAAAGTGATAGCCTATGCATCGAGACAGCTGAGAGTTCATGAGAAGAACTATCCGATGCACGATCTAGAGCTGGCTGCAGTAATATTTGCACTAAAGCTATGGTGACACAACCTTTATGGTGAGCGTGTTAAGATTTACATAGATCATAAAAGTCTGAAGTATGTCTACACACAGAAGAAGCTCAACATGAGATCGAGGAGCTGGCTAGAGTTGATGACAGATTATGATATAGAGTTGCAGTACCACCCTGGCAAGGCGAATGTAATAGTAGATGCCTTAAGCAGGAAGCCCATGGCCTACTTTTTGACAACTCAGTGGCAATTGCTAGAGGATCTTCAGGAGCTTGGGATAGAGATTGTATTGCCAGGCATGGATGGACAGATGGCCAGTCTCGAGGTTCAGTCCATATTGACTGAGAGGATCAGGGCAGCCCTGCCTACAGATGCGAGATTCCGACGGCTGCAAGAGAGGACAGAGGCCGACATGCAGAAGGGACTCAGGATTCATGAAGACGGAATATTAAGGTGTGGAGATCGCCTATACGTTCCGAGTGGCAAGCTACACCAGGAGTTGATGACCGAGGCTCATAGCTCGATTTATTCTATTCATCCCGGGGGTACGAAGATGTATCGAGATTTGAGACAATATTACTGGTGGCATGGGATGAAGAGAGAGATTGCAAGATTCGTGGCAAGATATTTGGTTTGTCAGCAAGTCAAGGCTGAACATCAGAGGACTGCAAGACTATTGCAGCCGCTTCCCATTCCCGAGTGGAAGTGGGAATACATTACCATGGACTTCGTCACAGGATTTCTGCGGAGCCCTAGTGGGAAGGATACAGTTTGGGTTATCGTAGACAGACTCACCAAGTTTGCACATTTCTTGCCCTTCAGAGTTGGGCAGTCCACGGAGAAATTAGCTAACATGTATATGAGGCAGATAGTATGACTACATGGAGTGCCTGTCAGCATTGTATTGGATCGTGATTCCAAATTTATGTCACATTTTTGGCGGAGTATGCAGGAGAGTCTAGGAACTCGTCTCAAGTTTAACACTGCATATCACCCACAGACTGATGGCCAGTCAAAGCGCACGATACAGATACTAGAGGATATGTTAAGAGCGTGCATGATCGACTTTGGAGGATCTTGGGAGGACCATCTATACTTGGTGGAATTCTCCTACAATAACAGCTACCAGGTTAGCATACAAATAGCACCTTATGAGGCACTGTACGGCAGGAAGTGTAGGTCACCGGTATGTTGGAGTGACGTGGGAGAGCGTCAGATACTTGGCCCAGACTTGGTGACACAGACAGTGGAGAAAGTAAAACAGATTCAGAGCCACCTGCGTGCAGCACAGGACAGATAGAAACATTGGGTAGATGCGTACTACAGACCTTTGGAGTTCAAGGAAGGTGACCATGTATTTTTGAAGATATCGCCTACTCGTGGTACCATCAAATTTGGAGGCAGAGGCAAGCTGAGTCCGAGGTACATCGGACCTTTTGACATCTTGGAACGAGTTGGCGAAGTGGCTTATCGTCTTGCGTTGCCTCCATCATTAGAAGGAATGCATGACGTATTTCACGTGTCGTAGTTGAGGAGATACGTGGCAGACCCTAGCCACGTGCTTGATCATTCGAAGATTATAGTCGGGCCCAGTTTATCTTACGTAGAGCAGCCAGTGGAGATACTCGATCACAGTGAGAAGACTTTGAGAGGTCAGACTATTCGACTGGTTAGAGTTGCATGGAAGCATCATTCGCCAGGCGAGTCTACCTGGGAGCGCGAGGATTCTATTCGGCAGCATTTCCCGTATTTATTTGAGGATCGAGGTACAAATTTATGTACCGCATTTGATTACCAGTTTGCCTTTAATTTCTCGTAGCTATTATCTTGCTTTACTTTTAATTTCGGGGATGAACTTTTTCTAAGTTGGGAAGGATGTAAACCCGTTCATTTATTTCTATAGATAGTCTGGTTATGGGTTGGAAAATTTTGGTTTAGTAGCAGATGTTTGAGGTTTAGAATTAAGGATGCAGATGTCTGAGTCTTTATTAAAATCCTTGGTGCGCCCTACCGTTGTTGCAATATTCGGAGTCCAACATCAGCCCATAATTTTCAACAAGTTGTTGCATTCTAGAATTGACACGTCAACTTAGGCGCTGGACTTTCCCGTCACTCAAAATCATAATCCCTTGTGCTCTAATTTAATTGCATAACTTTCCGTACCCAAATTCCATTATTTAATCCTGTGTCGTGCACCTGTGTCGTTGTCATCAATTTTGAGACACCAACTCAACCCGTTGAGCCGGACCAATTAAAGGGTCCAAGACTGACACCAAGCCTACACCTTTCATGACCTTTGTGCCAGTCCAATTTAAGACCCCATGTGCCCCCATTTAATTTAAGAGCACATGATATTTTTATTCTAATTAAATTGGGGATACCAACTTTGACTAATCCTATTTTAATCCTAATTTAATTCCAATGCCCCAATGAATTAAGCCCATGCAAAACACACAATACTCCCTCACCCTACAAAACACCAAACACCATTTCTTCCATAATTTTTCCATCATTTTATGTGTTTGTATAAATACCCAAATTTAAAGGGCTTATTTGCAAATGTTATATTAGGTGTCATTCCCTCATTGGTTTAAACCCAAATGAAGAAATCCCCTCAACCCTTGACCGGTCCAACCTCACCCATCCCTCTCTTTTGTGTGAACACAAAATCCTCCATGATCAATCCTAGCCACTCATTCAAATATGGAGCATCCTCACCACACACTCCCAATCACCATCCCCTATTTAATGTCTCCTCACACTTTTTCCAAGAGCAGGCCCTAATCCCCAAACCTAAAAAACTCCCCCTCTCTCTCTCCTCCCTCTTCCTACATCAAAAATTGAACCCCTCCCATATTTCCTTTCTTCTTCTTCTTCTTCTTCTTCTTCTTCTTCTTCTTCTTCTTCTTCTTTCTCTTCACCTCTTCTTCATTTGTTCCCACCCGAGCCAGCATCTCCACCCGGCCGGCCTCCCCTGCTCCGGCCGGCCAAGCAACCCCTCATCCCGTCGAGTCTCCTCCTTTTCCAAGCAGTGCAGCCACCATGACCACCTACACTTCAACTCACCGCCTCCAGTTGCTCCTCCTACCACCACCATCGTCTTCATCATCATCATCTCCGGCCTCTCCATCCCGCCATCATCATCAACCCCGGCCTCCAGTCGACTTCACTTTCCCCCGCCTGAGCACAGCACCCCGACATCGTCACCACCCGCTTTCTTCCTCGACTCCTCTCCATCCGCCGGATCTTCCCCTCCGGCCGAGCTCCTCCCTGACCTCTGCACAACACTACAACACCCTCACCACCTCGACTCCACCACATCGGCCATTGACCCGCTGCACTCGTCGACCGGTCACCTCCACCCAAGTACTACCCATCTCCAACTTGCTGACGATCTTACTCCGGCCAGCAACCACCCCGGCGTGCCACCACGCGCTGCTACCGTGGTAAATTTCCCCCCATTTCCTTTTTTAGTGTAATATTGTTTTAGATATTCTAGTATTATTGTGTTGTTACATATAACTTAGGGTTCATGATATAGATTGAGTTTAGGGGTTTATATATGCCATGTGAGATCTTGGGGTTTATTACATGATATAACATGCATTTAATGGGTGTGAATGGAATAGAATTAGTTAGGGTTACATATAAGCATAAGTTTTAGGGTATATTATATTTTAATATATATGCAATTGAGGGTTAAATGCTATGTTGATGTTTAGGGTTTTTGAATGCTAGATGTGCACCTTAGGGTTTGGTGTATATTTGTTCCATGCATAATAATGAATTTATCGAGGAGTAGGTTAATCATTATGAAATGGTAGAGTGATATCAAACCATTGGTTAATATTGAAAGCAGATATTTTTAATAATAAAGTTATTTGAGTAGTAGTTGCGTATATGCGAATTAATGTTCAAATAATTTATTGACGGCATTTATAATCGAGGGTTTAAATATATAAATAATTATTTATTCGAGGATGATATTTAAACGTGCATGGTAATGTCTGTTGTAGAAGCATAAAAAATACGCTGGATAGCTCTACGCAGCATGTTGATGCAGGGCAGCATAAACAGAGGACCTCAGAGCCATCAAATGTGCAACAGAGCTTTTCCGTTGAGCACAGCGTAAAAATATAGGCTCAAGGACCATCCGTGTAATGCAGTATGTCCAGGCTGCTTCAGCGTAAATAGGGGCTTTATCGCCTTTATGGCGTAAAACTCATCCGCTTTCAATGCAGCATTGAAGTGTACGAGGAACGCTTTTTATTCTTCGAAATGAACCTGTCAGATCATGCAATGAATCTGACGTCTAGACTCCTGACAAAAAGTACTGCTCGACTACCCAGGCGACGGCTATAATGATGGTGCGGCACCGCAACCCAGGTTATCATTTACCGCCATTTCCTTTGTGTAAACCACTTCTACGCGTACGAAGGAATACGCTACCTAGTTTTACACAGGCAGATGTGAGCTGTTTACGCTTCGCAGAAGACAAACAGCCTGCCACGTCAAAAGCTACACTTCGTACAGGGCTCGAGGTATGTCTCTACATTTAATGCGCAGAGCGATGACAGTTTCTCGAGGCACGTCTCTGCATTTAAAGCACCGAATACTGACAGATGCCCAAGGCACATCTCTGTATTTTGATGCGCAGGAGGATGGCAGGCCTTCAAAACATGCCTCTGTATTTAATGTGCAGGATAATGGCGGATCTCTGCATTTAATGCAGGAGATTTGATTAAATGTCACCGAACTGTCGTTTAGTGACATCCCCTTTGCGTAAACTACTCTTACGCATACAAGGGAATACGCTGCCCAGTTTTATACATGCAGACGTGAGCTTCCTACGCTCCGCAGAAGACAAACAGACCGCCACGTCAGCAGTTACTCTTCATACAGGATTCGAGGCACGTATCTGCATTTAATACGCAGGATGATGGCAAATTTATGCGCAGGATGGGGGCAGATCTCTGCATTTAATGCAAGAGATTTGATTGTATCTCCAAGAGCCGTAATTCCGGCTAAAACGTCCACATCATCTCGGCTTCTACGCCTACTTGGCCTCTATGACCACTCGGCTCCTACGCCCACTCGGCTTCTATGCCTACTCGGCTTCTACGCCCACTCGGCTTCTATGCCTATTTGGCTTCTGCCATGGTGACAGTTATTGGCTTCTACGCCAACCTCTTCTACACAAGGGATAACTACCTACGTGGCTTCTACGCCATATTCTTCGCAGCAGATATACGCATTTGTCCCTTAGTTGGACACGCGTCACATGCTCACTCAAAATATCATCTATACGCAGGTATTGGTTATTTTTAACCGTCGTGTAAAAGGGTGCTGTACTTTCCACTACTCGGTTTCTATACCGACTGACTGGTCACTGTCACTAAAACTCTATAAATAGAGACCTCTATCAACAGCGGTCAAGGTCACAAAATTGAGAGGTCGCAAAATTGGGAGGTCGAAGAAAAGGATCAAAAAATTGGTCAAGAAATCCAGTATCAGATCCAACGGTCGAGAGAGAGAGAAGAACCCAGAGCTCAGGCAAAGAGAAGGGATCGACGACTTTGGCATCGGACATCCACCCTCTTTAGCAACCTGCGAAGCTGCTTTCTGTCTTCTACGGCACTTCTTCATCATCGTGTGGTCCAAGGGCTAAAGTGATCGACTGCAGATCAGACACCTATAGCAATATTTACCCAGATTAAATAAATTATACCCGACATCCTCGTATAAGATTAAATTATACAATCTTGTTTGTAAACATAAAAGAAGGGCAGGTTTTTGTATAAGACCTCATTTTTCACATATTATCTTTTTTATTTATTTAATTAGACAACAAGATGGCGACTCTGCTGGGGACATCTTTCTCTTCTGACGAGGAAGCTATTGCTCATCACGATACGGTATCCATGGGATCCGTGAAGAAGACACTGGTCGTCCAGTTCGACCAGTCTGCCTACAAAGACATGCTTCGAACAGGGGGTAGCTCTCACTCCCTCTCTGTCCACAACAACAGGAAGCTGCGTAAGGTCTGGATGCCCAAGACATCCTCTACCATTCCTGTGGACTCTCCGATCTCTCCGATCTCTCCGACCAATGAGGTTGTAGCATTGCTCCCTCCGCACCTTGCGCGTAAAATTCAGTCGCCTGTCTCTGACAGGGCCAACAAAACTTCTGGCAATGCCTCAGCGCTAATCCAGAAGTATACTCTGTGCCTTGCACATAAAATTTAGTTGCCTGTCTCTGACAGGGCCGACAAAACTTCTGGCAATACCTCAGCGCTAATCCAGAAGTACAATCTGCGCTCTGCACATAAAAATTAGTCTTCCGTCCCTGGCGGAACAGACGAAACTTCGGACAATGCCTCAGCGCTAGTCCAGAAGCCTACTCCGCGCTCTGCGCGTAAAATTCAGTCTCCCGTCCCTGGCGGAATAGACAAAATTTCTGATAATGCCTCAGCGCCAAATCAGGAATCCCAAACGCGCTCCGTACATAAAAATGCATCTGTCTTCCGCAGAAAAGCAGATGACCCCTGCAATCTACGCAAGGGAAAGCAAGCGGCGGACTACTCAACTTCTCGACCTTTACGCAAGTAAGGGGACAATCTGTCCACCCTCCGGATTACGCGAGAAGCTGATGGCCGACTGAGGACATCCTCAGCTTTACGCCAACCAGAGCAGAGTTCCAAATTATGCCAGGAGAAGCCCCTCAGCGTAAAGAAGGCTCAATTTGTGGGAAGACACCCTCCTTGGGGATTATCCGCCACCCAGATGGCCAACCTGTTGTATATAGGAGGCACAGGGAAAACTATGGTTCCCAACATCCGCATGCCCACTGATGTAAACAGAAGGAACAAGCCATCATCTTCTTCTTCTGCAACTCCTCCTGACCTGCACAATTATCTGATCCAGAAATGCAAGAAGAGGGGATCTTCCAACATGTCTATTACGCCCCCTAGCGAGCACTGTTGTAATAGTCATAGGATTATAATTAATTGTTGCTGTTCTGAAGCAAAACGGTCGGTTTTCGACCGGTTGAGCTACTCTCCATCTTTCCAGGAAGAAGAGCACACGCATGCATCTGTGAACATGGCTTCACATATACCTAGAGGTGGGTCGGGCTCAAGATGTCATCCCTCTAGAACTCCGAGCCGAAGGAGATTCAACATGCTCCCTAGGAACACCGAAGCTGGGGTATTCCAAAATACTCATTCGAGGTTGCGACAACCGGCTTTGTACTCTTCTGATTCCGATATTGGGGGTCGCCAGTCTCCCGAATCAGATGTCGAAAGTATAGAGTCAACTTTTACAGAGACCTATACTAGTCTTTCGATGACACCCAGGGAGATGGGAGTTTATGCCATTGGAGATGAGCGCGAGGAAGCTTTCCCGTCCGGGAGCGCTGAGCAGCGCATCACTATACTGGAGACGTCTCTGAAGGAGATACAATCCATGATGGAGAACATGCACCAGATGATGCTAACTCAACACGCAGCTGCCATAGCTCAAGCATCGGTCCCTCCAACTCAGATACGTGTGGGGTGGACTTACCACCGTCCAACACGATCCAAGAGCCTGCTCTAGATCAAGAGTCAGCAGTTCCTCCGCTTCCTCACTCGGAGAATGTATTACCTCCCGTCGGAGTTGCGATACAACCAATTCCTCATCACTCCGTGGTCCCGCTATCGGCTGAAGATCCGATATAGGAAGTACGGGAGTTGAAAGCCCAATTTGATGTCCTGAAGCACAAAGACCAGCTCAAGAAATTAAGAATCAACCAACCTTACCCAGATATCTGGGAAGAGGTCCCTTTCCCTCCTAGATACAAACCACAGACTATGGCTTTGTTCGAGGGAAAAACTTTACCAAGTCAATACATGAACTACTTCAGTATGATGACGGTGTTGCTACAGGGGAATGACGCCCTCCTCACTCGGGTGTTCAAGGGCTGTCTCTCGGGAGTAGCTTACCAGTGGTACCGCAGCCTGGCGGACAACTGCATTACTTTCTTTGAAGACTTCAAGGCTTTATTCTTCACACGATTCTACGAGGGAGGGATGGACATGTCTATGTCCTCTCTCATCGAAGTCAGGCAGAAGGAAAAAGAGAATGTTCGCACTTTCATCGAACGTTTTCGTCAAGCCACTCTGCAAATGCCTCCAGGAGTTCCAGACTCGGCATTGGTGGACATCTGCAGGAAGAACCTTCTCTCCGTGATCTTGGTATTCACAGGACCATATCAGTTCCGTGATTGGCCCTCGTTCATCATCTCAGCAGTAGCCGCGGAGGACAATAGTCAAAAGGTGCACGATAATGGCATCATGATCTCGGCCTCTGATAAAGGCAAAAGGTCATCCTCCAACATCGACCATCCTCGTGGTACCAAGGGTAAAGAAGCTCTGGCGAACAACACGTCCAAGCAAAAGATGGTGGCTACCACGCAGACAAAACCTGGGACTTCTAGGCCCCTCGAAGTGTACTCTTTCGACGACGACGATATTCCGAGCATATTCGAATGTCTCGTCAAAAGCGGCAAGATTACCCTTCCTGAGGTGAGACGGCCGAATGAGGCCGGCAGTACCAACAACCCCAAGTACTGCATCTTCCATAGGTACATACACCACCCCACGAAGGCGTGTTATATACTGAAAAGGAAGATCCAGGAGCTGATCGATGCTAAGGCCATAACTCTGTACAACATCGAGAAGACGGTCACGGCCAACATGATCTCCCTGTAATTCGACAATCTGTCCCAAGAATGAGTTTTCTCTTCCCATCACAGACGTCATGATTGACAATACATGCGGTTTTGAACGTATGTCTTTCATGGACGGATTTTTAGGATACAATCAAATCAAGATGCATCCTGAAGACGCGAAGTATACTGCCTTTCGTACACTATTGGGGGTATATTGCTATACGGTCATGCCCTTCGGATTGAAGAATGCCGGGGCTATGTACCAACGGGCTATGAATAATATATTCCATGAGCATTTATGCAAGACAGTTGAGTGTTACGTGGACGATGTAGCTGTCAAAAGCCGCCTCAAGGATAATCACATCCAAGACTTGAAGACAGTATTTGAATTGATGCGCCAACATCAACTCAAAATAAATCCTACAAAGTCCTTTCTGGGGGTATCTAGTGGCAAATTTCTGGGATTTGTCATTACCGCCAAAGACATTCAAGTGGACCCTGATAAAGTCAAGGCCATCTTAGAAATGCGACCGCCCCGCAATCTGAGAGAACTCAGGGGATTTCAAGGTCGTCTGGCTTATATCCGGAGATTCATATCCAACCTCTCTGGGAGATGTCAGCCCTTTTCTCGTCTCATGAAGAAATATGTATCCTTCGTTTGGGACGAAGCCTGTCAGCAAGCGTTCGGTGACATCAAACGTTACCTCACTAGTCTGCCAGTTCTGGTGCCTCCTGTCATAGGAAGACCATTCGTGCTGTATGTACAAGCGATAGATCATTCCCTGGGAGCTCTTCTCGCACAAAAGAACGATATGGGTCACGAACATGCTATCTACTACCTCAGCAGGATGATGGTCGGAGCCGAACACCGGTACAGCCCAGTGGAGAAAGAATGCTTGGCTCTGATGTTCGCTATTCCGAAAATGTGACACTATGTCACAGGCCAAACCATTCACATCATCTCCAGGATCAATCCTCTTCGGGTACTGATGAACAAGCCAAGTGTTCTTAATTCCCGACTCGCGACTTGGGTGATGTTATTAACACCGAATGACATGGTATACGTCCCTCAAAAGTCCGTCAAAGGCCAAGCATTGGCTGACTTCCTAGCTTCTCATCCGATCCCGGAGGCCTCCAAACTGTACGAGGACATTCCCGACGAAGTTGCCAAATGTAATTCTGCAATAGAAAGTGATGCATGGCAACTGTTCTTCGATGGTGCCTCCAGGACTGGCCCCAGGGGAAACGTGATTTCGGGAGTAGAAATTGTCCTGGTTACTCCTGATAAGCTCATCATCTACCAAGCATATTCTCTTAGCGAGCCCTGTTCCAACAATGTGGCAGAGTATAACGCTCTACTAATCAGGCTCCAAGTCGCAAAGGAATTAGGCGTCGAATCTCTGGAAGCTTTCTGTGATTCTCTGCTAATCGTCAATCAAGTCAGAGGAATATATGAAGTCCAAAATCTAGACCACATCCCCTATCACCGAGCAACGGTCGAGATAGCCATGACATTCAAAGGATTCTTCCTATTGCATGTACCCCGATCTCAGAATCTGGAAGCTGATGCCCTTGCCAGTCTAGCTGCAGATTTAGCTACCCCTATAAGAAGGCAGAATTCGGTAATCCTTCTTAACAGAGATTTATTCTGTGTGAAAAATAACTTTTACATAGAACACAGCTATGCGGTGGACACAGATCTTCCAGAGAAAGACTGGAGAAGTCCCTTTATAGATTTCGTAGCATACGGAATCTTGCTAGAGGATCCTAAAGAAGCAGTATCCGTCAAAAGACGATCATTGCGATTCTATTTTGACGCATCTTCACAATATCTATATCGTCGGTCTTATGACGGACTATTATTATGATGTCTCTCTGGTGATGAAGCACATCAGATTATCCGTGAAGCTCACGATGGCGTGTGCGGAGCGCATCAACCCGGTCCTAAGCTACAGGATTGCATCAGGAGAATGGGCTATTACTGGCCTACTATGATCACAGATGCAATAAAGTATGCAAGACAATACAGAGCCTGTCAGGTCCATGCAGACTTTATCTATCAACCTCCTGAATATCTACATCCTACGGTTGCGTCCTGGCCTTTCGAAGCATGGGGTATGGATATCATTGGTCCTATTCACTCGTCTTCTTCCAGAGGTCACCGGTTTATACTGGCCATCACAGATTACTTCTCTAAATGGGCAGAGGCGATCTCCCTTGCTGAGGTAAAGGCATCTAATATGATCAGCTTCATCAAGCAACACATTATTTATCGCTTCGGGATACCCCGGAGGATAATTCATGACAATGGGCCACAATTCATCAGCCGAGCGTTTCATCGATTTTGCGATAAAAAATGGATACAAAATGTCGCCTCTACGGCGTATAATCCTGCTGCTAATGGTTTGGCAGAAGCTTTCAACAAAACCATTATCAAGCTCTTGAAGAAGTTTATCTCTTTGAACAAAAGGGATTGGAATGAGAAGCTGGAAGAATGTCTCTGGGCATACCGCACAACGGTACGAGCACCGACCGGTTGCACCCCATTCTCATTAGTTTACGGGAGCTAAGCAGTTCTCCCCATCGAGATCCAAATTCCGTCACTCAGGATAGCCGTGGCTAATGAGTTGACTCAAGAAAAGAATGACCTTTTAAGGCTTCAAGAGCTAGAAGGATTAGACGAGAAACGCCTCCAAGCTCAACAAAGCATCGCGTTCTACCAAGCACGCATTTCCAGGACTTTTAATCAAAAAGTGAAGAAAAGGGTGTTCAAAGTCGGCGAGCTAGTTTTAGCTGTGAGAAGGCCGATGATTCTTACTCACAGGAGTAAGGGCAAATTCCAGCCCAAATGGGAATGCCCTTAAGTGATCGAGACAACGTTCTCAAACAGCGCTTACAGGTTAGCCCAGCCTAATGGAGACCTGCTAATGGCCCCCATCAATGGTAAATTCCTGAAAAGGTACTACGCTTAACCTCCTTTTGCTCAAATGGAGTATGGTAAAGGTCTTATTCTGACAAAACTACTTCCAAAATGAAACTAGTTGGATCGTATTCTATCATGTTCATATTACCTCTGAATAGATATGTTTAACTAATTTGGAACTGCAAGACCTATCACGTCCATACTACCTCTGATAGTGTCTTGTGTACAAATTTTAGCTAAAAGCATATTTCTATCATGTCCATATAACCTCTGAATTGATATATCCTGCTAAAACTTACCGAGAGTATATCACGTCCATATTACCTCTGATATCACTTTCACCCAAAACCTATCATTTACATTCCGAAATGATGGGTCCACAAAGTCAGATAAGAGTCTCTTTATTACTTCAGAAAGAGCAAAATTACATGAAAAGCAAAAGTACATCATTTAGGGAGAGCGGTCAGGTCGCAAAGCTGCTGCGCCAGTGCGGCCATCTTCTCAGTACTGGAACCCAAGACATCAACACGAGCCCGCTCCAGCCGTGCCTCATCGTTGCTCAGGAGGGACAGTTCGGCTCTAGCCCGAAGAAAACCAGCACGGGCGGCTCCTGCACGCGCCAAGTTCTGTTGTGCTACGCCCAATCGGCTATCCGCCACATCTAGAGCTTTCGACGACTGAGAAGCCCACTCCTTTGCCTGAGCGAGTTTTGTTTCCAGCTTGCGGACCCTCGCTACATTCCCTTCATGCTCGGCCTGGTACTTCATTTGAAGAGCAATGGCCTCCTCCAGGACGGCTTTTCCTTCATCCATCTCCTGCTGATGTGTCTGGATGGATCTATTCATGCCTGCCATCTGTTCGGCAAGCCGCGCAGTCATGGAGTCGTATCTAGCCTGGACCAGATCTTCAACATTGTCTCGGGCTAGCTGCAAGTATTCGTTAATGGGTTGCTCCAAACCATTAACTATCTCCTCCAGCGCGTCAACTACCCCAGTATCGTTGAATTTTCGGATCGGCACTATGGCAGATCGGGCGGACCTCTTCAGCGACGCAAAGCCCAGATTCTTCGTCAACACCATTGATATCAACATTTTTAAAGTGGTGTAGAAGATACCAGTGTACTGCTCGGTCAGCACAGCTAGATCCGAATTGACGCCGGGAGTGGCCTCGATATTGGCGAGTCCCCCTCCAAGAACAACCTCAGACGATGTTGCCACGGCCGTCGCCTCAACAGGTGGTGCGACAAAAGAAGAAGCGCCAACACCGGACGAAGATACCAGCGTACTCAAAGGAGGCATCATCGCAATGACGAGCTCGTCCTCCTCTTGAGACATCGGAATCTCTTCGACAGGCGAGCCGACACCCGAAGATGTTTCCTCTTCAAAATCAGCCACCTCCGTGTCGCCGCAAGGACCTAACACAGAGCTGAAGGGGGCATCTACACTGCCCTCCCCGAAGAGATCTTCCCCTGAAAAGAGGCCAAAAGGAAGTTAGTATCGAAATGATGTTGACTTTTCTAAAAAGAGGCATGAAGACGATATTTACCCATGGCCGACGACATATATGTCGCATTTGCAGCCAGTACAGCTAAATTATTTCTTAATGATGTTAAGCAAGCTGTCATACCTGGAGAAGGGGGTCTGCTAACTGACGCTGGCAAATAGTCTTCCAGGTCCTCGTCAAATTCCAACCGAGGCTCATCGGCTGGAATCTCGCTAGTTCCGCTTACAGGCACGGCAGGGGTCCCTCCCAATGTCGATCCGCATAAAGGTATACGGAATCTTACTATACTCAGCCCCGGAGACGACCTTGTTCCACTACCTGAAGCAGTAGCAGCGACGGCAGCCTCCAGCAGAGATTCTCCGGCACCACCGGCCGGAACACTAGAGGGTCCCTCTCTAAACGGTGAAGAACCTCCAATCAAAGAATCATCCCCAAGACGGGGAGATGCAGGCTCACTTCCAGGAGCCTCAATACCAGGAATCCGGAGAGGACGATTAACCATCTTCTTCTTCCTCTTGCGAGGGGAAGTCTCCTTTGGAGCAGGAGCCCTTCACTTCCCAAAGATTACCAAAGGTCCTGCAGGCAGAGGTACTTCACCCCTCGATACCGCCAACAGAGGCTCATCCGGATTGACGGACTCCTCACCCTCGTCAGAAGAAACCGAGGGGACTTCGACTCTTCCCCCAGACTTGGAAGAGGGCACCTTGAAACTTCTATGCATATCAAAATCACGATGGACCGTGTTGGTCGCCACATAGAATTGGGCATATGAGTGGAGGATGCGCAGCTCCGTGGAGAGTATAATGACCGGCACAGTAAAAATTGCCCCAGTGTAACCCATGAGGAAGTATCGCCAGCCTCTCGCTCCATCAATGAGTCCACCCCTGGACCGGAAGCTGGTAACGGCATTGCCCACGTGCAACTGATCATACCCAAACTGCCTGGCAAACCGACTAGGCAGGTAGGGCTCCAAGAAGCAATGGTCTTCACTTCTGTACAGTAAATGGGAAGGTCTAATACAGACCAACCAATTAAAAGCTTCAGGAGAAAGATTGGTCTTCTATCTACCTGAATCCTCAAGCCTAATCCCCGATTGATTATGATGTACAGAGGGGACAGTACAGAAGAGCTTCCAGCTGTGACTGAAGCCCAGCACCCGCCGACAGTCTATAACTGTGTTCACATTCCAGGAAGACTTCTGGTAGTTCAACAAGAAACTAGCCCCTGAACTACTGCCAGAGCCGGGAGACATAATCCTGGGGTTATGAAGAATTAACCACCCCATCAAGTACAGGTATGGTAATTCTACCCTGGGAAAGCTATCACGCCGGGTCTCATCGGCGAGCAGCCCGTCAGTCATGGCCCTCAGGCCAGCTTGTATACGGCATACCATGACAGGGAGCAAGCCCAGTCTTGCCTCGAACACCAGATGCACTACAGGCCATAGCGTGTTGCGATAAATACGGTCCGCAGATGCGATGCCGGGCACTACTACTCGGCGCAGCCATATGAAGAGGAAGCCAGCCAGTTGAGCTTCCCTGGACAGAGGCCTGCGGCAACGCCTCAAATAACTATAGGCCTTAGTGCCTACAGGATACTTTCCTATCCCATCGTCGAGGAGCCGGTCCGGAGCCCCAGCGTCTACCATGAGATCATCGACTACCTGAGCATTAAGCACGCTCAAAGGATTCACAGGCTGATCCTTGCCCTCCAATACCTTCTCCGGCTTAGCAGTCCTGGACCGATGAAAGAAGAGGTAGGACGTCCATTTATTGATGTAAGCCAAATCTGAGGGCTCACCATAAAAAGTGGTACAAGCGAGGTAGTGGCACATCAGCTCTTGGTACACTTCCACTACCCGAGTGTCTGAATCCCCCAACTCCCGGTTCGTGGGAACATACTCTTCATATGGAGTATACCCCATCGGCAGTCTCGAGATCTCTGCCATCTCGTGGAGGGCCAATCCCAACTCCCCCAGTGGAGTGGCGAAAGTCCCGGTAAGCGAAATATATCGCTCCATCAGTGCCAAAAATAGATTGGGGTTGGGAGGTAACCCAACACTAGTAGCACTCACAGCTTCAAACAGACCAATGCTCTCCAGCTCAGTCTGAAAATGCTCCAGGGCCCAGCCAGCTAAGCGAGCCCACCGACGATTTGTTGGGGTGACCCACCCACTGCACCGAGGGTTCACCTTGGGGTATACTCCCCCGTGTCCCATAAAATTATTGCAGAAGGTCGATAGTTGCACCGGCTAGATCATTAAACTGTCTTCACTTGGGACACTGCCCGGGTACAGTCCCCTGAACATCGTCACAGAGCCGGAAGGGCGGCTGACAAACGACCCCTGGTCAACTCCTTTCAGATGAAAGATCTTCCCCGGCCTGCCGTGAAGATCGGGAGTCAGCGTCCACGACATCCTCCTGGGATGTGTAGCATGAAAGAAAGCCGAGATGGGATAGTCTCTCGGCATCTTGGGCAAATACAAAACCAAGCTCCCGGCAGGGAAAACCCAGAGTTCTCTCTTAGGCTTCGTCTGGGACTGCTTGTCAATCATGTCCCCGAAGAGGAAAGCCGGCTTTAGGTACTGGTCCCCGTCTATGTATGTCAGGGGCTTTTCGTTGATCAAGTTCAGCAGTGTTCGCTCGCCCTGAGCCGATATCAAAATTTCCCTTCCTTCGAGATACTGGGGCTCGGAGATAGGAAATGTCACGTGTGACAGATCCTCCAGATAGTTGGAATGCAGCATCCCGGCGGCAGAACCCATCACCTCGGCTAGCGGAGGCGCATGCAAGTTAACTGCAAGGGTACAAGAAAAATACATCAGTTCCTATAACTAGACATTACAGATCTTGCAGCATACGCCAAAAATCAACAGTCTGTGCTTTACGCCAAGACCGTAAAAACTTGACCATTACGCTGAATCCATTTCCTAAAGCGTAAAAGTTCAAGGCTGGCAGTATACGATCTGTGCTTTACGCCAGACTGATAAAATTGAGTTATTATGCCAGAATTTTCATCCAGAAGCTAACACTCAAATTTTATACGCCAACTTCCGACAGTCAAAGCTTTTATGCCCGACTGCGAAAATATGGAGCTTTTGCGCTGACACATTAGAAATGTAGGCATAAAAGATAAAACGTCTCTGTGCATCATCTTCCTCAAAGAGGCTATCAGCACAGAAGACGACCTAGCGTGGTCACGTACAACGTGTGCGAAGGATTTTTAGTCGTTCTTTTTGGTCCCAAAAGTTCTACCTTTAAGGCCGGGTGCACTGCTCGTCGGCGGGATACTTCGCTCAGAGTGAAGTTCGCCTTGCCCGATCGGAGACGCTCTTGCTTGAGCAGAAGAACGAGAAGAAGAATCAACCTTCTTTTCCTTAGAGGAGGAGGATTGTTTCGAGGCCATTACTGAAAACTTTGAAGACTCGAAGAAGAAACGAAGAAGAACTCGAACAGTCGAAGGCTTTCTTTCGCAGGAGACGGATGAAAAGTTTTTCTCTCAGAAACTTGGAATATATATAGAGTTCGGATGGACTCCTCGAATCCTAAACCAAATCTCCTAATTAATATTCGGTTATGATTGGGGACTACATCAGCCTATTACTCAGAGAAGGCGGACAGTCAGCGAATTCAAAAAGTTTTCGCGCAAAGCAGATTCGTGGTTTTTATGCTAAGGAGCTTTCTACGCTCGACAGCTACAGATCTACGGTTTTACGCTCACAGGCTATAAGTCTATGGTTTTACGCCTGGATGCCTTTGTGCTCGGTAGCTTTTACGCTCGAGAGGCTACAAACCTACGACTTTACGCTCAGCAGCTACAAATCTATGATCTCACGCTCGGTGGCATTTAGTTTTCGCTCAGAGGCAACAGATCCACAACTTCACGCTCGAAAGATTTCCTTTTCACAGGCTACAAATCTACAGTTCTGCGACAAGGAGCTTTCTACGTTCGACAGCTACAAATCTACAGTTTTACGTTCACAGGTTACAAGTCTATGGTTTTACGCCCGTATGCCTTTGTGCTCGGTAGCTTTTACGCTCGAGAGGCTACAAACCTACGACTTCACATTCAGGAACTATAAGTCTATGATTTCATGCTCGGTGGCATTTAGTTTACTTTCAGAGGCTGCAAACTTATGATTTCACGCTCTATGACTTTCCGCACATCTGAAAGATACGCCGACCAGTACAGTACATCTGAACAGTTATCAAAGGTGGTCAATTGCGAGAGTTCACACAGAAGATACTCCTTCTTGACCTCAAGATATCCCAAGTACCCAAAGCATACAGAGTTCAACATTAAGAATTACTCTTCTTCATGGGTCGATTCGAAGTTCATCCAGACTCCAGTCTGAATATTTCATCTATAATTCAAGATGGTGACTCAGTTTGACAGCCATTTCTCACCCTGTTCCAAGGGATTTTCAAGAAATCATTCTTGAAGATGATGTCTGAACAAGAATTCTCTTTATCAGAAGCAACAGTTCAGAATTCTACGCAGTTTCTTATTCCTAAACAGCAGGACAGTTTGAATACTCGAATGCTAAGCGGCTTTCTGCGCATCCCTAGTTATGCGTAAGAGACAGGATAGGACCTAGCACTCTTTCTAACAGAGTCGGCGTAAAGAATCAGACGTGTCGAAGCTACACATATTCAGACTTTATAGCAAAAAAGTATGGCAAGATGATCATATGCAAAGAAGAAGACGATTTTATTAAGATTAAAATCATGATTACATATGAGGGAAATCCAGTCTACAAGGGTTTTCTTCATTTTTATGATTACATATGAGGGAAATCCCGTCTACAAAGGGCTTTCTCATCGTCGTCTGAAGATTGCGCCCAGAATCTATTCTGCCAGGTTCTCGCATGGGCGGCATTCTTCATCTATCTTCTCCAACAGTCAGTCGGTTGCCGCAAACTGACTGACATATTGGTCAACGGCGGAAGGATACAAAACTGGGCAAAGACCCATCCTCCAATAGAAGAAAAGCAGAGTAAATCTGCTTTCCTACACCCAACGCCGTCAATCCTGGACAGAGCTAGTTTATCTGCTTTGGTCCACGAGGGTAACGGGAGAAGGTGCCACTTGCAAGCAGCATGGTGAAATATGACCCTTCTTCTCTCCCGGAGAACCACCATACAAAGTTGCTGATTATCCCGAGCAAAGGAGGCTATGATATCCTTCGATGATCCATCGTTGTAGAGGACATTTGCTCGAAGACGCCATTATTTTTTTGACCCCTTACATGCTGGAAGAGCATAGTCTTCTTCTTCCTCAAGTCGACCCGACGAACTCCGGCCATCATCTCTGTGTGGTGAAGGAAATATGGGAAGAACAGGTTAACTCCTGAGCCTTTTTATAGGCGAAAGAGATCACACCGATCCCCAATAACTCTGCCATAAAGTCAGCCTTGAAAGAATGTGTCAGACTTGACCGTTTCAGGCCCCATTCAGAGCATTTCGAGTTACGAGGAACGGTTTATGCTTTATTCAAAGCGTTTCAAATTACGAGGAATTGAAAAGCTGGATAGCTCTACGCAGCATGTTGATGCAGGGCAGCATAAACAGAGGACCTCAGAGCCATCAAATGTGCAACAGAGCTTTTCTGCTGAGCACAGCGTAAAAACATAGGCTCAAGGACCTTCCGCGTAATGCAGTATATCCAGGCTGCTTCAGCGTAAACAGGGGCTTCATCACCTTTATGGCGTAAAACTTATCTGCTTTCAATGCATCATTGAAGTATATAAGGAACGTTTCATATTCTTCGAAATGAACCTGTCAGATCATGCAATGAACCTGACGTCTGGACTCCTGACAAAAAGTACTGCTCGACTACCCAGGCGACGGCTATAATGATGGCACGGCACCGCAACCCAGGCTGTCATTTACCGCCATTTTCTTTGCGTAAACCGCTTTTACACGTACGAAGGAATACACTACCTAGTTTTACACAGGCAGATATGAGCTGTTTACGCTCCGTAGAAGACAAACAGCCGGCCACGTCAAAAGCTGCACTTCGTACAGGGCTCGAGGCACGTCTCTGCATTTAATGCGCAGAGCGGTGATAGTTTCTCGAGGCACGTCTCTGCATTTAAAGCGCCGAATACTGACAGATGCCCAAGGCACGTCTCTGTATTTTGATGCGCAGGAGGATGGCAGGCCTTCAAAATATGCCTCTGCATTTAATGTGCAGGATAATGGCGGATCTCCGCATTTAATGCTGGAGATTCGATTAAATGTCACCGAACCGTCGTTTAGTGACATCCCCTTTGCGTAAACTACTCTTACGCATACAAGGGAATACGCTGCCCAATTTTACACAGGCAGACGTGAGCTTCCTACGCTCCACAGAAGACAAACAGACTGCCACGTCAGCAGTTACTCTTCGTACAGGATTCGAGGCGCGTATCTGCATTTAACGCGCAGGATAATGGCAAATCTTAAAGACACGCCTCTGTATTTAATAAGCAGGATGGGGGCAGATCTCTGCATTTAATGCAAGAGATTTGATTGTATCTCCAAGAGCCATAATTTCGGCTAAAACGTCCACATCATCTCGACTTCTACGCCTACTCGACCTCTATGACTAATCGGCTCCTACGCCCACTCGGCTTCTATGCCTACTCGGCTCCTACGCCTACTCGGCTTCTATGCCTATTTGGCTTCTATGCCCACTCGGCTTCTATGCCTATTTGGCTTCTACGCCATGGTGACAGTTATTGGCTTCTACGCCAACCCCTTCTACACAAGGGATAACTACCTACGTGGCTTCTATGCCGTGATCTTCGCAGTAGATATACGCATTTGTTCCCTTAGTTGGAAACGTGTCACATGCTCACTCAAAAGGTCATCTATACGCAGGCTTTGGTTATTTTAAACCGTCATGTAAAAGGGTGCTGTACTTTCCACTACTCGGTTTCTACACCGACTGAGTGGTCACTGTCACTAAAACTCTATAAATAGAGACCTCTATCAACAGAGGTAAAAGGTCAAAAAATTTAAGGAGAGGTCACAAAATTGGGAGGTCGAAGAAAAAGATTGAAAAATTGGTCAAGAAATCCAGTATCAGATCCAACGGTCGAGAGAAAAAAGAACCCAGAGCTCAGGCAAAGAGAAGGGATCGACGACTTTAGCATCGGGCATCCACCCTCTTTAGCAACCTACGAAGCTGCTTTCTGTCTTCTATGGCACTTCTTCATCATCGTGTGGTCCAAGGGCTAAAGTGATCGATTGCAGATCAGACACCTATATCAATATTTACCCAGATTAAATAAATTGTACCCGACATCCTCGTATAGGATTAAATTGTACAATCTTGTTTGTAAACATAAAAGAAGGGCATGTTTTTGTATAAGACCTCGTTTTCCACATATTATCTTTTTCGTTTATTTTATCAGACAACAACGGCCACTTGGAAAATAGTTGCTGTATGGCTGATACGACCCGATACTCTGCTATCCGACAAAGTGAACTGGACCTGGGTGTCGGTCATGAAGAAATAGTCCCAGGCTCGAGCTCCATCGAGAATGCTACCCTAGAAACCAAGATATGAGCTTGGGTTGCCAAAAAAGAGCTGGTTGTACCCAAATTGTCGGACAAACCTACTTGGTATGTAGGGTTCCAGGAAGACGAGGTTCTAGTTCCGATACACCAAGTGGGAAGTCCGGATAGAGAGTAACAAGTGGAAGAGCTTCAGAGACAAAACCTGGTTATCGGCACCACCATTACAGTGAACCTGGTCCACCTCATCGTCCGCAAACTTCGGGACTAAAATGAAGAAGTAATAGTCATCCACACGAGCGAGTGCATGCCGACAAGCGGGAACCTCAGTATGAACCAAGGGCATCCCACCATATCGGTAAATAAATACGTCATGCTCCGTTGCAGTCCCCTCAGCACTAGGACGCATCAAAGATGGGTAATGCATTAACAGCCAACCCATCAGGTAGTGATAAGACATCTCGACCCGGTTGAAATCTCCTTCTGGGTCATAGGCCATCACCTTGCTGGTGAAAGCACGAAGCCCCCGATGGATGCTGTAGACCATCGTTGGGAGTAAGACGAGCTTATGTCTGAAGACCAGCTTTACAGCAAGGAGTATGAGGTTGTGGCTGACCCTTTCAATCGACCTAGAGCCCCTTAAGACAACACAGGTTCGCAACCATATTATCAAAAATCTAACTAAGGTGGCCTTCTTTGATAAGGGTTAGGTATCCTGGTAAAAATAAGTGAAGCTATCCCCCAGACTACTAAATACCTCACCGCTGGCAGCAGTCCTCTTGGTACCGCGTACTTGATCATCAACACCTCTCCGAGTGCGAGGGTCCCGAACGATGACATGACCTGAAGCATCAATGGCGAAGGGGTAACTGGTCCAGGCTTTAATATGGGACAGATTCCCCTCCGAGCTCAGGTCCTTCTTCTTCGAAACTTGTTGGCAAGTGCTATGGTAACATAAAACCTCTCGGTATACAACAAGAAATCCTGGATGTTGTTGTTCCAACTTCTCAAATTCTTCTTTAGTGGGGGTGTACTCCTCATATAGTTTATCACCCCAGGGCAACCGTGATACATCATACATCTCATGGAGAGCGAGCCCTATATCTCTGCCGGGAGCAAAGAAGGTCCCGGTGCAGCGGTTATATATTTCGGCCAAAGCCACAAACAGCGACGAGTTCTTATCTAAACCATAACAAGAACCTCGCATGTCATAGTAGAGGTCGACTGCCTTCAGAGTCTGCTCATACCTCTCTAATACCCACTGTGTCAAACTAACCCAAGAAGGCCGGTGACGCATCTAGTTGAGCAAATATAATTTGCCCTTGGCATAAGTCCCCTAGGTTACAAGCTGGTTCAAGAAGGTATCCGCTTCGTAATATCGAACGTTCGGCCCCATCTCGCTAGAGAAAGTGCCAGGTGCTAGCCCACGAACGAAGTAGGAAAACAATTCCTTGCTCGCCGCTGTTCCCTTCAGTTCTAAGTTGAAACTGATGCGGACGACCTAGGTTCTGCTCTGGTCCGGGTTTAGGTCGCGCGGTGTCTTCCTCCGAAGGGGTACCACGTTGAAAGATGACAAGGGCCAATGGCACTCCATCGCAGGAATATGCACCTTCATCCAACTAGAGGAGAAATCCCAAGCCTCTTTAATTCTTACTACCTTGGGATCGGAGATGGTGAGGGCATCCCCAAATAGGAAGATTGGCTTCAAATAAACATCGTCGATCCTTCCAAATTTCTGTTGGATGAGCAAGTAGAACCAAGACTGGCTTGCTATCAACTTCAGCCTTGTCTTAGGCTGATCCTTATTGATCTGAGCCTGAACATCGGCCACTATATGATCGAGCCTAACGCCTAAGGCAACCTGAACCCTCCCAATCAACACATCTCCAGACAGAGCTACGAGAAAAATCACTACAAAATAAAAAGTAAGAATTAGAGACATCAAGATGGCATGCGGCCAAGTCATGAAAGGAGACATGCGGCCAACTTATGGCGGAACCTCCATGCGGCCAATTCATGATAGGGCGTTCATGCGGCCAAGTCAAGACTTGCGCGCAAAACCAAAGGAAAACTTGTGCATAAAGCATGTGGCATGGTTGTATACGAGGACCTGTATAATGGACTGGATACAAAATGCTCGCATGTCCAGAGTTTCTCGTCCTCCGACCCTTACCGGGGATAGGTAGATAAACGTCAGGATGGAAGGATGAGGCCTCATCCTCAGCCCTAGATGATGAGGCATGACGTTTTCCCTTGATGAAGGCCTTCTTGGATGAAGACGAGATCTTCGGGGCTATGGCAGACGCTCTGAGGAGGAAAAAGACGATAGGGAAGATATAACTCAGCAGAAATAAGAAGTTCTCTCTCTTCCCCGAAAATCCTTATTTATAGGCCACCAAAAACAAAAATAGACCCTTCGAATTCTACCCTCATCCGCTGAAAGCTACAGATGTCAGCATCGAGCCCCGCGTCTAGAGATGGCTCAGAATCCGAACAAAATCCACTCATGGGTCAAGGTAAATCTGGAAGTTAAATGCTTAGTTGACAGCCTGGCACTGTTCGCCCAAGGGGCTCAATGACCATCCATGCTCCTTATTTAAAGTATTTCATACTTATCAGTTTAAAAACTTTAAAGGAGGTCTTGTATAAGCATGGAAAAGATGCAACCATGAGATCGATGTCCATGCGCCCCCTAACCCAATAGATGGATCGTACGGACACCATATAGCCTAGAAAAGGAATACCCATGCGGTCCAAACAAGCGGCCTGATAACTGGCCACAGAACGACCAGACATGATATCCTAACAATAAAGATGGCGCCTGACACAGAATCCTGACAAACATTTTTATTTAGATCACCTCGACGAACGAGAGAACCTAAGAGACAGAAGTCCCAAGGAAGGTGCAGAGCCACGTAGACAACACGACAAAAAGAACCCATGCGGCTCTGGCCCAAGCATTCCAGACTCCATGCGGTCCATGAGTCTCTGGCCCACGTATCCCAAACTCCATGCGTCCCAGATGACTCTGGCCCTTGCGTTCTAGACTCCATGCGATCCATACGTCTCTGGACCCGTACATTCCAGACTTCGTGCGTCAAGTGCGTATTTGGCCACATATGTCCCAAATTCTACGACGACTAAGTCTTACTGTTACAACTGAGTGGTCCTCTCCAACCAAATATCGACCACGTATCCATTTGACCAGGTCTCGCCTATACAGTTGAGAACCGCCCAGATACTCAGCAAACAACAAAATCTCAACAAATGTTCACGTGGCAGCAGAGCCCGAATTCCTGTGCATAGCTGTAGCACCCTTCCGTTGAGAAGGGACATGTGGCCAACCCCGCCATCTATGCAGCCCAAAATCCATGCGGCCACTAAACGATTATAAATAACATGGTATTACCTCTATTCAAAAGGCGGGCTAGCTATCAAAAATCAACACTCAAGGGGGAGAGAAGAGCTTTCGCACCGGACCGTCCACGGAGTAAATTTGCTACACTTATAACCCTCCATCGTTACCCCCCCAGAAAATAAATTTGTACTTAGATTGTCTCCTAGGACTCTTCTTTGTATTTTCTTAGTTTGTTAAATCAAATCAAGTTCTCTCAGTTCTCATTTTGATATAAAATGGCAAACAGCTACGATGTTTATCGAATTCAGAATTTAAGCAAGCACTTGTAGAAGCATGAAAAATATGCTGGATAGCTATACGCAGCATATTTATGCAGAGCAGCGTAAACTGATGACCTCAGAGCCCCCAACGTCCAACAGAGCTCTTTCGCTATATACAGCGAAAAATATAAGCTCAAAGGACCATCCGTGTAATGCAGTACGTCCAGGCCGCTTCGGCATAAAGAAGGTGCTACATCGCCTCTATGGCGTAAACCACACCCGCTTTCAATGCAATATTAAAGCGTACGAGGAACGCTTCTTATCCCCCGAAATGAACCTGTCAAATCACGCAGTGAACCTGACGTCTGACTCCTGACAAAGAGTGCTACACGGCTACCCAGACGACGGCTGGAATAATAACAGACCACTCGGGACACGCCTCTGCAATTAATGCGCAGGATGATGGCGGATCTCTGCATTTAATGTAGGGGATTTGATTAAATATTACCGAACCGTCGTTTACTGACGTATCCTCGGCGTAAGCTTCTTTTACGCATACAAGGGGATACGCTGCCTTGTTTTACACAGGCAGGCATGAACAGTTTACGCTTCACGGAAGACAAACGGACTGCCACGTCAAAAGCTGCTCTTCGTACAGGGCTCGAGGCATGTCTCTGCACCTAATGCTCAGAACGGTGGCAGGCCTTCGGGACACGCCTCTGCAATTAATGCACAGGATAATGGCGGATCTCTGCATTTAATGCAGAAGATTTGATTAAATATCACCGAACCGTCGTTTACTGACGTCTCCTCGGCGTACGCTTCTTTTACGCATACAAGGGGATACGCTGCCTTATTTTACACAGGCAGGCATGAACAGTTTATGTTTCGCGGAAGACAAACAGACTGCCACGTCAAAAGCTGCTCTTCGTACAGGGCTTGAGGCACGTCTCTGCACCTAATGCTCAGAACGGTGGCAGGCCTTCGAGACACGCCTCTGCAATTAATGCGCAGGATGATGGCAGATCTCTGTATTTAATGCGAGAGATTTGATTATATCTCCAAGAGCCATAATTTCGGCTAAGACGTCCACATCACCTCGGCTTCTATTCCTATTCAGCTTCTATGCTCACTCGGCTTCTACGACCATTCGGCCTTCTGTGCCTACTCGGCTTCTATGCCTTCAGGTTTCTACGCCTACTCAGCTTCTATGCCTACTTGGCTTCTACGCCATGGTGACAGACATTGGCTTCTATGCCAACCTCTTCTACACGAGGGATACCTACCTACGTGGCTTCTACGCCGTGATCTCTGTAGCGATTATACGCGTTTTGTCCCTTAGTTGGACCCGCGTCACACGCTCATTCAAAAGATCATCTATACGCAGGCATTGGTTACTTTAACCGTTGTGTAAAATGGTGCTGTACTTTCTACTACTCGGTTTTTACACCAACTGTGTGGTCACTGTCACTAAAACTCTATAAATAGAGACCTCTATCAACAGAGGACAAGGTCGACAAAATTGAGAAAAAGGGTCAGAAAATTGGTCAAGGAAACCAATATCAGATCCAAGGTCGAATTGGGGAAAGGTGGAAGAGATCGGTGAGAGGGAGTCTGGGAGAGAGAAGAATCCGGAGCTCAGGCAAGGAGTAGCGATCAACGACTTTGGCATCGTGCATCCATCCTCCTAAGCAACCTCCGAAGCTGCTCTCCGTCTTCTATGACACTTCTTCACCATCGTGTGGTCCAAGGGCTAAAGTGATCGGCTACAGATCAGACACCCATAGCAATATTTACCCAGATTAAATAAATTGTACTCCCATATCCTCGTATAGGATTATATTTTACAAGCTTGTTTATAAACCAAAGAAAATAGGTTTCGTATAAACCTCGTCTTATATACATTTCCTCTTTTATTTATCACCATAAACAAGATGGTGACTCTGCTGGGGACATCTTTCTCTTCTGATGAGGAAGCGATTGCTCAACACGATGCGATATCCGTGGGATCCGTGAAGAAGATACTGGTCGTCCAGTTCGACCAGTCTGCCTACGAAGACATGCTCCAAACCAGGGGTAGCTCTCACTCTCTCTCTGTACAAGACAATAGGAAGCCACGCAAGGTCTGGATGCCCAAGACATCCACTACCATTCCTGACGACTCTCCGATCTATCTCCGATCTCTTCGACCAATGAGGTTGTAGCATTGCTCCCTCCGTGCCTTGCGCGTAAAATTTAATCACTGTCTCTGATAGGGCCGACAAAACTTCTGACAATGCCTCAGCGCTAACCCAGAAGTATACTCCGCGCTCTGTGCGTGACATTCAGTCTCCCGTCTCTGGCGGAATAGACAAAACTTCTGGCAATGCCTTAGTGCCAACCCAGAAGTCCACCCTGCGCCCTGCGCGTGAAATTCAGTCTCCCGTCTCTGGCGGAATAGACAAAACTTCTGGTAATGCCTCTGGGCTAGCCCGGAAGTCCACTCCACGACCTGCGCATAAGACTACATCTGCCTTACGCGGAAGAGCAGATGATCCCTGCAAACTATGCAAGGGAAAGCAAGTAGCGGACTCCTCAGCTTCTCGGCCTCTACGCCAGCAAGGGAAGAAGCTGCCCGCCCTCCGGATTACGCGAGGAACTGATGGCCGACTGAGAGCCTCCTCGGCTCTACGCCAACCGGAGCAGAACTTTGAACTACGCCAGATGGAATCCCTGAGCGTACAGAAGGCTCGATCGACGGAAAGACACCCTCCTCGGGGATTATCCGCCACCCAGACTCCTGACCTGCGTAAATATCTAATCCAGAAACGCAAGCAGAGGGGATCTTCCAGCATGGCTTTTACGCCGCCTAATGAGCACTGTTGTAATAGTAACTGGATTGTAATTAATTATTGCTGTTCTAAAGTAAAACGGCCATTTTTTGACCGGCTGAGCTACTCTCCATCTTTCCTAGAAGAAGAGCCCAAGCATGCATCTGTGAACATGGCATCACATATACCTGAAGGAAGCTCAGGCTTAAGACGTCCGTCCTCTAGAACTCCGAGCCGAAGGAGATCAACATGCTCCTCAGGGACACCGAAGCTGGGGTGTTCCAGAACACTCGTTCGAGGTCACGACAACGGACTTCGTACTCCTCTAATTCCGATGCTGGGGGTCGTCAATCTCCCGAATCAGATACTGAGAGTATAGAGTCAACTTTTGCAGTGACCTATACTCATCCTTTAATGACGCCCAGGGAGATGGAAGTTTATGCCATTGAAGATGAACACGAGGAAGCCACGCCGACAGGGAACGCTGAGCAACACATTATTATACTAGAGACATCTCTGAAACAAATGCAATCCATGATGGAGAACATACACCAAATGATGCTAACTCAACATGCGGCTGCTATGGCTCAAACGTCGGTCCCGCCAACTCAGATACGTGTAGGGGTGGACTTGCCACCATCCAACACGGTCCAAGAGCCTGCTCTAGATCAAGAGTCAGCTGGTCCTCCACTTTCTCACTCGGAGAACGTATTACCTCCTGCGGGAGTCACGATACAACCGACTCCGCACCATTCCGTGGTTTTGCTACCAGCTGAAAATCCGATGCAAGTAGTACGGGAGTTGAAAGCCCAATTTGATGCCTTGAAGCACAAAGATCAGCTCAAGAAATTGGAAATCAACCAGCCTTACCCAGCTATCTGGGAAGAGGTCCCTTTCCCTCCGAGGTACAAACCTCAGACTATGGCTCTGTTTGAGGGAAAAACATCACCAAGTCAGTACATAAACTATTTCAGTATGATGATGGTGTTGCTACAAGGGAATGATGTCCTTCTCACTGGGGTGTTCAAAGGCTGTCTCTCAGGAGTAGCTTACCAGTGGTACCGCAGCCTAGCGGACAACTGCATTACTTCCTTCGAAGACTTCAAGGCTTTATTCTTCACACGATTCTTCGAGGGAGGAATGGACATGTCTATATCCTCTCTCATCGAAGTCAAGCAAAGGGAAAAAGAGGACGTTCGCACCTTCGTCGAACGTTTTTGTCAAGCCACTTTACAGATGCCTCCAGGAGTTCCGGACTCTGCATTGGTGGACATTTGCAGGAAGAACCTTCTTCCCGTGATCTCGATGTTCACAGGACCATATCAGTTCCATGATTGGCACTTGTTCATCATCTCAGCGGTAGCCGCCGAGAATAATAGTCGCAAGGCGCGCGACAATGGCATCGTGATCTCTACCTCCGACAGAGGCAAAAGGTCATCCCCCAATGGCGACCATCCTCACAGTTCCAAAGGAAAAGAAGCACTGGCGATCAATACGTCTAGACAGAAGACTACGGCAACCACGCAGACGAAACCTGGGACTTCCAGGCCCGTCGAGTTATACTCTTTCGATGACGACGATATTCCGAGTATATTCGAGTGTCTCGTTAAAAGTGGCAAGATCACCCTTCTAGAGGAAAGGCGGCCCAGTGAAGTCGGCAGTGCCAACAACCCCAAGTACTGCATCTTCCACAGATACGTACACCACCCAACAAAGGCATGTTACATACTAAAAAGGAAGATCCAAGAGCTGATTGATGCTAGGCCATCACTCTGCCCAATAGCGAGAAGACGGTCACGGCCAACATGATCTCTCTGTAATTTGGCAATCTGCCTCCCCAAGAGGTACCGGACGGTGTTACACCTATTTCTCGGAAGACGATGAACATCGTTAATCTCCCTCCGGCTAGGGGTCAAAATCATGACTTATTATCCCTAACTACCCAGAGAGGAGAGATTATGTGGGTTCACCCAGACTTGGTGTCGGAGCTCAAAAAAGAGACTAATGCTACTAAGGCTAAGTCCAGGAAGAACTCCAAATGCAAGCCATGCCATATGGTTGTAACTTCTTCGACATCAGACGAAGATAAGGTTTTGGCCGCAGCAACCCGCTCAGGGAAGGCTTACCTCAAGGACTACGGAGCAAGCCAGGAGGATACACCTGCAGACGCTTCAGCTGCCAAGCCTTCAGAACCAGAGTCCGCCGTACCAGAGGCCAGTCCTTCGAGACCAACTTCAGCGGACAAGGGAAAGCAAAAAGAAGTGCGCTTCGATAAACCTGTAAAAAATATTCAAAACAAAGGTTTAGAGAAGCCGTACAACTTTGACATCCTGGCCCAACTGGCTAATACACCGGCCAGGTTGTCCATCTTCGAGCTACTCAGGCTCTCCCAAGACACTCGTCTAGCCCTGAGTGAAGCACTAATGCAGGCGGATACATACTTGACCCAACTCAAGTCCCCCGACGAAGAACCCGTGGTGTGTCCTCGATGCCACAGTGTGATGAAGGTGGTCCCAAACATCACTTTCACTCAAGACGACATGCTGTTAAAATATAACAGGCATGACAGACCCCTCTACCATATCGGGTACATCGGTTCCATGGAGGTTGACCGGATTCACATAGATCCGAGATCCTCAATCAGCATCATTCCTTATAGTCTACTCAGACCGCTGAGGATTCCTACCAGCGAACTGGCTTACACCACCACTACTATCGTAGGTTTCAACGCCGGAAGAAGTAAGCCATTGGGGAAAATTCGCCTGAGGATCCAGATTGGCAACCTCAGATCGGTGGCTACATGCTACATCATCGATTCAGAGGTGTCCTACAATATCCTACTGGAAAGACCATGGATCCACGACCACAACATCGTTCCTTCGACTCTACATCAATGCTTTAAATATGTAGACGCCCAAGGGACAGTACAAACGGAGGTTGCTGATCTAAACCCGTTTAAAGGAGTAGAATCCTACTACTCCGATGCCGTGTTATACTCTCAAGACTACACGGAAGAGGTGTCAGCCCAAGCAGAGAAGGAATCTCACCGGGAGCCTGAAGAACCTTCTGCCAAGCAACCCCTGTCAATCAAGGTGAAAGGATGGACTACCCGTCCAAAAGCCACAGAACCTATGGCTATCCACCTGAACAAGACCAGGTCAGGGAAAGGGGGTGATCCTCTAGTGATCACTCTGAATCAGAAGCCTCCGCCCTTAATCATCAACCTTCGGCGCAACAAGCAGCCAAGTGATGTAAATGCAACCAGGAATGCAGTTTCTGATAATAATAAAGGACCTCTTTTCTAGTATATCGACGCTCGGGTTCCAAATCAGGAATCCTCTCCCCATGACGATATAGAGCCTATAGCGCAAAAATTCTTGGCAGCTATAAATTCCTTTTATCCGTACATATGGGAAGTAGCGTCATCATCCAATGTCACCACGACATATGGACCACATGAGGATTCTATCTTTATAGTTCCACCTGCCCGCAACGGTCAGCGTTCAATAGTCTTCGGCCGCATGTGCAACAAACAGACACGCAAGCAGATTCTATCGATGACGATGCTGGTAAAATGCAAGTTCACAGGTACAGCCCGTAGGCCTTGAAGATCATGCAAAGTATGGGTTACAACTTGTAGATGGAGCCAGGTCTCAACTACGGGAAAGGTAAGCGAATACCGCTGCTCGACAATTCCCACTATCAACAAACCTATTTTGGGTTAGGGTATGCCACCTCCCTTACGACTTCCAAGTCAGATAAGGATATCTTTTTCCCTTTTCAAGACGGCTCATCGTCCTCCGATTCATCTCACGCTCTCGAGCAAACATTATCAGCAAATATGGTAGTGACGGATTTCTTCGAATCAGACGAACAAGAATCCGAACCATTCGAGAATAACGCTTGGGCTCAGCAAATGGATACACAATGGGAGTTCTGCTTTGAGCAGAGAGAACCTCCCACTAAAGATGAAGTTATCCAGATTGACGTTGGGGATGAACTTTCACCAAAACCGATATTTATCAGTAACAACCTTTCCGAAGAAGAAAGGAAAGAAATTATCCAGCTGATAAAAGAATATATCGACGTCTTTGCGTGGAATTATGAGGATATGCCAGGTCTTGATCCAGGGGTGGCCACTCATAAACTCAACGTACTGCCCGATTCAAAGCATGTGAAGCAGCACCAACGCCGGTTCCGCCCGGACATGATGGACGCCATTGAAGCTGAAGTCAAGAAGTTGATACCCTGCGGCTTCATCCGTGAGGAACAACACCCCGACTGGGTCGCCAATGTTGTCCTGGTCATGAAGAAGAATGGGAAAGTGCGTATCTGCATCGATTACCGAGATATGAACGCAGCCTGCCCCAAGGACGAGTTCCCTCTTCCCATCATAGACGTCATGATTGACAATACATGCGATTTTGAATGTATGTCTTTCATGGACGGATTTTCATGATACAATCAGATCAAGATGCATCCTGAAGACGAAAAGCATACTGCCTTCCGAACACCACTGGGGATCTATTGCTATACGGTCATGCCCTTCGGATTAAATAATGCCGGGGCTACGTACCAACGGGCTATGAGTAACATATTCTATGAGCATTTATGCAAGACTGTAGAGTGTTACATGGACGATGTAGCTGTCAAAAGCTGCCTCAGGGATAATCACATCCAAGACTTGAAGACAGTATTTGAATTGATGCGCCAACATCAACTCAAAATGAACCCTACAAAGTCCTTCCTGGGGGTATCTAGCGGCAAATTTCTGGGATTTGTTATCACCGCCAAAGGCATTCAAGTGGACCCTGATAAAGTCAAGGCCATCTTAGAAATGCGACCACCCCACAATCTGAGGGAACTCAGGGGATTTTAAGGTTGTCTGGCTTATATCCGAAGATTCATATCCAACCTCTCCGGGTGATGCCAGCCCTTTTCTCGTCTCATGAAGAAAGGTGTATCCTTCGTATGGGACGAAGCCTGTCAGCAAGCGTTCGGAGATATCAAGCGCTACCTCACTAGCCCGCCAGTTCTGGTACCTCCCGTCATAGGAAGACCATTCGTGCTATATGTTCGAGCGATGGATCATTCTCTGGGATCTCTTCTAGCACAGAAGAACGATATAGGCCACGAGCAGGCTATCTACTACCACAGCAGGATGATGGTCGGAGCCGAACACCGGTACAACCCTGTGGAGAAAGAATGCTTGGCTCTAATGTTCGCTATTCAGAAAATGCGACACTATGTCACGGGCTAAACCATTTATATCATCTCCAGGATCAATCCTCTTCGGGTACTGATGAGCAAGCCAAGTATTCTTAATTCCCGACTCATGACTTGGACGATGTTATTAACACCGTATGACATGGTGTACGTCCCTCAGAAGTCCGTCAAAGGCCAAGCATTGGCTGACTTTCTAGCTGCCCAACCGATCCCACAGGCCTCCAAATTATACGAGGACATTCCCGACGAGGTTACAGAATGTAATTCCGCAATGGAAAGCGATGCATGGCAACTATTCTTTGATGGCGCTTCCAGGATTGGTCCCAGGGGAAACATGGTTTCAGGAGTAGGAATCGTCCTGGTTACTCCTGATAAGCTCGTCATCTATCGAGCGTACTCTCTTAGCGAGCCCTGTTCCAACAATGTGGCAGAATACAATGCTCTACTAATCGGGCTCCAAGTCGCCAAAGAGCTAGGGGTCGAATCTCTGGAGGCCTTTGGTGATTCTCTGCTGATCGTCAATCAAGTCAGAGGAATATATGAAGTCCGAAATTCAGACCTCATCCCCTATCACCGAGCAACGGTCGAGATAGCCATGACATTCAAAAGATTTTTCCTTGAGCATGTACCTCGATCTGAGAATCTGGAAGCTGATGTCCTAGCCAGTCTACCTGCAGATTTAGCTACTCCTATAAGAAGGCAAAATTCGGTAATCCTTCTTAACAGAGATTTATTTTGTGTGAAGAACAACTTCCACATCGAACGCAGCCACGCTGTGAACGTCGATCCTCCTACGAGAGACTGGAGAAGTCCCTTTATAGATTTTGTGGCATACAAAATCTTGCCCGAGGACCCTAAAGAAGCAGTATCTGTCAAAAGACGATCATTACGCTTCTACTTCGACGCATCGTCACAATGCCTATATCGCCGGTCTTATGACGGACTATTATTACGATGTCTCTCTGGTGATGAAGCACAGCAAATTATCCGTGAAGCTCACGACAGCGTATGCGGAGCGCATCAACCCGGGCCTAAGCTGCAGGATCGCATCCGGAGAATGGGCTATTACTGGCCCACTATGATCGCGGACGCAATCAAGTATGCCAGACAGTACAGAGCCTGTCAGGTTCATGCGGACTTCATACATCAACCGTCCGAACATCTATATCCTACGGTTGTGTCCTGGCCTTTCGAAGCATGGGGTATGGATATCATTGGTCCTATTCACCCATCTTCTTTCAGGGGACACCAGTTCATACTGGCCATCACGGATTACTTCTCCAAATGGGCAGAGACGATCCCTCTGGCTGAGGTAAAGACATCTAATGTGATCAGTTTCATCAAGCATTACGTCATTTATTGCTTTGGGATTCCCCGAAGGATAATCCACGACAATGGGCCTCAGTTCATCAGCCATGCGTTTTACAGGTTTTGCGATAAAAATTGGATACAAAATATGGCCTCCACGACATATTATCCAGCTGCTAATGGGTTGGCGGAAGCCTTCAAAAAAACCATTATCAAACTCTTGAAGAAGTTTGTCTCCTCGAACAAGAGAGATTGGAATAAGAAGCTGGGAGAATGTCTCTGGGCATACCGCACGACGGTACGAGCACCGACATGTTGCATGCCATTCTCATTAGTCTATGGGAGTGAAGCAGTTCTTCCCATCGAAATTCAAATTCCGTCATTCAGGATAGCCGTGACTAATGAGTTGACTCAAGAAAAGAACGACCTGTTAAGGCTTCAAGAGCTAGAAGGATTAGACGAGAAATGACTCCAAGCTCAACAGCGCATCGCGCTCTACCAAGCATGTATTTCCAGAGCTTTTAATCAAAAAGTAAAGGAAAGAGTGTTCAAAGTCGGCGAGCTAGTCCTAGCCGTAAGAAGGCCGATGATTCTTACTCACAGGAGTAAAGGCAAATTCTAGCCCAAATGGGAAGGCCCTTACGTGATCGAGACAACGTTCTCAAACGGTGCTTACAGGTTAGCCCAGCGTAATGGTGACCTGCTAATGGCTCCTATCAACGACAAATTCCTGAAAAGATACTATGCTTAAACTCCTTTGCTCAAGTAGAATAAGGCGATCTCATTTTGACAAACTACTTCCAAAATAAACTTTAGTCCAAGCATACCCTATCATAGATATGCCCTGCTAAAGTTTACCGAAAGTATATCACGTCCATATAACCTCTGATATCACTTTCAACCAAACCTGTCATTTACACTCCGAAATGATGGGTTTACAAAGTCAAATGAAAAGCCTCTTTATTATTCCCAAAAGAGAGCAAGAGTGCATTCGAAAAAGCAAAAGCAAAAGTACATCACTTAGGGGGAGCGGTCAAATCGTAAAGCAGTTGCACCATTACTGCCATCCTCTCATCCCGAGAGTTTAAAAAGTCGGCACGAGCCCGCGCCAACCTGGTTGCAACATCGTTCAGAGCAACTAACTCAGACTGAGCCTGTACGAATTCGGCATGGATGACGCCCACACGCGTCAGGTTCAGCTGAACAGCCGCCTATCGTTCCTTCAGCACGTCTCGGGCCGCCAACAAAGAGAGAGCCTTCGCCTCTGCTCGAGTAAGCTCATCCTTCAAAATACGGACCCTCGCTGCCTCTTCCTCATACTCAGCTTCACACTGGGTCAACTCGGGGACGGTATACCCCAACTGGACGTGCTCATCATCCATCTCCTGCTGCTGAGCCGCGATAGACTTATTCAGAGGCTCCATCTGTTCAACAAGATGCACAGTCAAGGAGTCGTATCTGGCCTGGACCAGAGCTTCAATGTTGCCTCAAGCTAGCTGCAGGTATTCGTTAATGGGTTGCTCCAAACCATTAACCATTGCCTCCAGCGCGTCAGCTACCCCGGTATCATCGAATTCCCTGATCGCCTCTATCGAGAACCGAGAGGACCCCTTCAGCTGCGCAAAGTCCAGCTTCTTCGCCAACACCATTGACATTAGCGTTCTCAGAGTAGTGTAGAAGATGCCGGTATACTGCTCGATCAACACAACTAGGTCCGCATGAACGCGGGAAGTGTCCGCAATGGTGGCGATTTCCCCTCCAGGAAAAACTACAGACGATGTCGCCACGGCCGTCGCCTCAACAGGAGGTGTGACGAAAGAAGAATCGCCAACACCGGACGAAGTGACCGGCATGCTCAAAAGAGGTACTGTCGCAATGACAGGCTCGTCCTCCACTCGGGATACCTCAAGAGTTTCCTCGACAGGCGAGCCAGCACCCAAAGATGTCTCCTCTTCAAAATTAGGTACCTCCGTGTCACCACTAGGACCTGACACAGAGCCGAAGTGCGCTTCTATATCGCCCTCTCCGAAGAGGTCTTCCCCTAAAAAGAAGACAAAAGGAAGTTAATATCAACATAATATTAATTTTTCTAGAGAAGAGGCATAAAAGACGACATTTACCCATGGTCGACGGCATATATGTCGCATCTGCAGCCTGTACAGCTAAATCATTTCTTAATGATGCTAGGCAAGCTGTCATACCTGGAGAAAGGGGTCTGCGAACTGACACTGGCAAGTAGTCTTCCAAGTCCTCCTCAAATTCCAACCTAGGCTCACCGGCTGGAATCTCGCTAGGTGCGCTCACTGGCGCGACAGGAATCCCTTCCGATGCCGATCCGGCTAGAGGTATACAAAATCCTATTATACTCACCCCCGAAGGCGACTTCATTCCACTACCTGAAGCAGTAGCAGCGACGACAGCCTCCAGCTGAGATTCTCCGACACCACCAGCCAAAACTGTAGAAGGGCCCTCTCTAAAAGGCGAGGAACCTCCAATCAAAGAATCATCCCCAACATAGGGAGAAGCAGGCTCACTTCCAGGAGCCTCAATACCAGGAATCCGGAGAGGACGAGTAACCGTCTTCTTCTTCCTCTTACGAGGGGAGGTCTCCTTCGGAGCAGGAGCCCTTCGCTTCCCAGGGATTACCAAAGCCCCTGCAGGCGGACGTACTTCACCCCTCGGTACCAATACAAGAGGCTCGTCCGGAGTAACGGATTCCTCACCCTCGTCAGAAGAAACCGAGGGGACTTCAACTCTTCCACCAGGCTTGGAAGAGGGCACCCTGAAACTTCCACGTATATCAAAATCACGATGGAAGGTATTAGTGGCCACATAAAACTGGGCATACGAGTGGAGGATGTGCAACTCCGTGGAGAGTGTGGTGACGGGCACAGTAAAAATTGCCCCAGTACAGCCCATGATAAAATATCGCCATCCCCTCGCTCCATCGATGAGTCCACCTCTGGACCTGAAGCTGGTGACGGCGTTGCCCACATGCAACTGATCATACCCAAACTGCTTGGCAAACCGACTAGGCAGGTAGGGTTCGAAGAAGCACTGGTCTTCACTTCTGTACAGCAAGTGGGAAGGTCTAATGCAGACCAACCAATTAAAAGCCTCGGGAGAGAGAATGGTCTTCTCTCTACCTGAATCCTCAAGCCTAATCCCCGATTGATTGCGATGTACAGAGGGGACAATGCATAAGAGCTTCCAGCTATGGCCGTAATTCAGCACCCGCCGACAGTCTAAAACTGTGAGTACATTCCAGGAGGATTTTCTGTAATTCAACAGGAAACTACCCCCCAAGCTACTACCAGAACCTGGAGACATGACCCGGGGGTTATGAAGAATTAACCATCCCATCAAGTACAGGTATGGTAATTCCACCCGGGGAAAGCTTTCACGCCGAGCTTTATCGGCGAGCAACACGTCAGTCATCACCCTCAGGCCAGCTTGTATGCAGCACACCATGGCAAGGAGCAAGCCCAGTCTCGCCACAAACACCAGGTGCACTACAGGCCACAAGGTATTGCGGTGAATACGATCCGCAGATGCAATGCCAGGTACCACCAGTCGGCGCAGCCATATAGAGAGAAAGCCAGCCAGTTGAGCTTCCTTGGACAGAGGTCTGCGACAATGCCTCAGATAACTGTAGGCCTTAGTACCTGCAGGATATCTTCCTATCCCTTCACCGAGGATCTGATCTGGAGCCCCAGCGTCTTCTATGAGATCGTCGACTACCTGAGCAGTAAGCGCGCTCAGACAATTCACAGGCTGATCCTTGCCGTCCAAAACTTTCTCCGGCTGAGCAGTCCTCACCCGGAGAAAAAAGAGGTAGGACGTTCATTTTCTAGTGTGAGACAAATCTGAAGGCTCATCGTAGAAGGCGGTGCAAGCAAGATTGTGGCACATCAGCTCCTGGTACACTTCCACTACCCGAGGATCTGAATCCCCCAGCTCCCGGTTCGTGGAAACATACTCTTCATACGGAGTATCCCCCATCGGCAGTCTCGAGATCTCTGCCATCTCATGGAGGGCCAATCCCAGCTCCCCTAGTGGAGTGGCAAAAGTCCCGGTGAGTGAAATATATCGCTCCATCAGTGCCAGAAACAGGTTGGGGTTAGGAGGTAACCCAACGCTAGTGGCACTCACAGCCGCAAACAGACCGATGTTCTCTAACTTGATCTGAAAATGCTTCAGGGCCCAATCAACTAAACGAGCCCACCGAAGATTTGTTGGGGTTATCCACCCATTGCACCGAGGATTCACCTTGGGGTATACTCCTCCGTGCCCCATGAAATCATTGCAGAAGGTCGGCAATTGCACCGGCTGAAGCACCAAGCTGTCTTCACTCGGGATACTGCCCGGGTATAATCCCCTGAACAATGTCACAGAGCCGGAAGGGCGGCTGATAAATAGGCCAGATCCTTTCTGATAGAAGATCTTCCCCGGCTTGTCGTAAAGATCGGGAGTCAGCGTCCACGACATCCTCCTGGGATGTGTAGCATGGAAGAATACCGAGATGGGATAATCTCTCGGCATCTTGGGCAGATTCAAGACCAAGCCCCCGGCAGGGAAAACCCAGAGTTCTTTCTTGGGCTTCGTGTGGGACTGCTTATCAATCATGTCCCCGAAGAGGAAAGCCGGCTTTATATACTGTTCCCCACGTCAGGGGCTCCCCGTTGATCAAATTCAGCAGCGTTCGCTCACCCTGAGCCGATATCAGAATTTTCCTTCCTTTGGGATACTGGGGCCCGGAGATAGGAAATGTCACGTGCGACAGGTCCTCCAGATAGTTGGAGTGCAGCATCCCGGCGGCAGAACCCATCACCTCGGCTAGCGGAGACTCATGCAAGTTAACTGCAAAGGTGCAAGAAAAATACGTCAGTTTCTATACTGGACATTACAGTCTTGCAACATATGCCAAGAGGCAACAGTCTATGCTCTACGCCAAGACTGTACAAACTTGATCGTTTACGTCAGAATTTTTATCCAGAAACGTAAAATTCAAGTCGGCAGTATACAGTCTGTGCCTTACAATAGACTGCCAAAATTCGAGATGTTACGCCAGAATTTTCACCCACAAGCGTAAGGCTCAAATTTTACTGTATACGCCAAATTTTTGGCAGTCAAAGCTCTTACGCTCAACTACGAAAATCTGGAGTTTTTACGCTGACACATTAGAAATATGGGCGTAAAAAGATAAAACGTCTCCGTGCATCATCTTCCTCAAAGAGGCTATCAGCACAGAAGACGACCTAGCGCGGTCACGTTCAATGTGTGCGAAGGATTTTCAGTCGTTCTCATTCATCCCAAAAGCTCTACCTTTCAAGCCGGGTGCACTACTCGTCAGCGGGATGCTCCGCTCAGAATGAGGTTCGCCCTGTCCAACCAGAGGCGCCCTCGCTTGAGCTGAAGAACGAGAAGAAGAATCAACCTCCTTTCCCTTAGCGGGGGGAGTTTATTTTGAAGCCATTACTGGAAACTTTGAAGACTCGGAGAAAAAATAGAGAAGAACTCGAACAGTCGAAGGCTTTCTTTCGCAGAAGACGGATGAAATTTTTTTCTCTCAGAAACTTAGAATATATATAAGAGTTCGGATGGACTCCTCGGACCCCGAACCAAATCTCCTAATTAATATTCGATTATGATTGGGTCCTACGTCAGCCTATTATTCAGAGAAGGCGGACAGTCAGCGAATTCGAAAAGTTTTTCGCGCAAAGCAAGTTCATGGTTCCTACGCTAAGTAACTTTCTACGCTCGACAGCTACAGATCTACGATTTTACGCTCGCAAGCTATAAGTCTATGGTTTTACGCCCGGATGCCTTTGTGCTCGGTAGCTTTTATGCTCGAGAGGCTACAAACCTATGACTTCATGCTCAGCAGATACCAAATCGATGATCTTACGCTCGGTGGCGCTTAGTTTACGCTCAGAAGCAACAGATCCATGACTTCACGCTCGGAAAAATTTTCTTTACAGAAGCTACAAATCTACAGTTCTACGCTAAGGACCTTTCTACGCTTGACAGCAACAGATCTACGGCTTTACGTTCGATGGCTACAAGTCAAGTTTTACGCCCAGATGCCTTTGTGCTCAGTAGCTTTTATGCTCGAGAGGCTACAAACCTACGACTTCACGTTTAGGAACTACAAGTCTATCATTTCACGCTCGGTGGTGTTTAGTTTATGCTCAGAGGCTACAGACTAATAATTTCACGCTCCACGACTTCCCGCACATCTGAAAGATACGCCGGCCAGAGTACGCGTACATCTGAACAGTTCTCAAAGCGGTCAATTACAGGAGTTCACACAGAAGATACTCCTTCTTGACCACAAGATATCCCAAGTACCCAAAGCATACAGAGTTCAACATTGAAAAATTACCCTTCTTCATGGGTTGATTCGAAGTTCATCCAGACTCCAGTCTGAATATTTCATCTACCAAGATGGCAAATCAGTTTGACAGCCATTTCTCGCCCTGCTCAAAGGGATTTTTCGAGAAATCATTCTTGAAGATGATGTCTGAACAAGAATATTGTTCATCAGAAGCAACAGTTCAGAATTCTATGCGGTCCCTCACTCCTAAACAGCAGGACAGTTCGAACACTCGAATGCTAAAGCGACTTTCTACGCATCCCTAGTTATGCGTAAAAGACAGGACAAGACCTAGCACTCTTTCTAAACAGAGTCGGCGTAAAGAATCAGACGTGTCGAAGCTACACATATTCAGACTTCACAGCAACAAAGTATGGCAAGATGATCATATGCATGGAAGAAAGACGATTTTATTAAAGATTAAAGTCATGATTATATATGAGGGAAATCCAGTCTACGTGGGTTTTTCTTTATTTTTCTTCATGATTACATATGAGGGAAATCCCGTCTACAAAAGAATTTTTTTTCGTCATCGTCGGAAGGCCACCCCCAGAATCTGTTCTGACAGGTTCTCGCATTGGTGGAGATCTTCCTCTTCTTCCAAGACGGTTCGTCAACATCCACAGTCGATGAACAAGAAGATGATCAGTGGCAGGAGGATACAAAAATGGGCATAGACCCATCCTCCAACGGAAGCAAAGCAGGGTAAATCTGCTTTCCTACAGACCAACGCCACTCGAGCCGGGACGGAGCTAGTCTGTCTGCTCTCGTCCCCGGAGGTAACGGGAGAAGGTGCCACTTGCAAGCAGCGTGGTGAAATATGATTCTTCCTCTCTCCCGAAGAACCACCATACAAAGTTGCTGATTATCCCGAGCAAAGGAGGCTATGATATCCTTCCATGATCCATCGTTACAGAGGACATTTGCTCGAAGATGCCATCTTTTTTGGCTCCTTACATGCTGGAAGAACATAGTCTCCTTCTTTCTCAGATCGACCCGACGAACTCCGGCGATCATCTCTGAGTGGCAAGTTAACTCCTCAGCCTTTTTATAGGCGAGAGAGGTCATACCGATCCCCAATAAATCTGCCATAAAGTCAGCCTCGACCGTTTCAAAGCTCCATTCAGAAACGTTTTGAGTTACGAGGAGCGGTTCATGCTTCATTCAAAGCGTTTCAAATTACGAGGAATTTAAAAGCTTTGAAGGGGGTCTTGTAGAAGCATAAAAAATACGCTGGATAGCTATACGCAGCATATTTATGCAGAGCAACATAAACTAATGACCTCAGAGCCCCCAACGTCCAACAGAGCTCTTTCGCTAAACACAGCGGAAATATAAGCTCAAAGGACCATCCGCGTAATACAGTACGTCCAGGCCGCTTCGGCATAAAGAAGGTGCTACATCGCCTCTATGGCGTAAACCACACCCGCTTTCAATGCAACATTAAAGCGTACGAGGAACGCTTCGTATCCCCTAAAATGAACCTGTCAAATCACGCAGTGAACCTGACGTCTGACTCCTGACAAAGAGTGTTGCACGGCTACCCAGACGACGGCTGGAATAATGACAGACCACTCAGGACACGCCTCTGCAATTAATGTGCAGGATGATGGCGGATCTCTGCATTTAATGCAGGGGATTTGATTAAATATCACCTAACCGTCGTTTACTGACTTCTCCTCGGCGTAAGCTTCTTTTACGCATACAAGGAGATACGCTGCCTTATTTTACACAGACAGGCATGAACAGTTTACGCTTCACGGAAGACAAACGAACTGCCACATCAAAAGCTGCTCTTCGTACAGGGCCCGAGGCACGTCTCTGCACCTAATACTCAGAACGGTGGCAGACCTTCGGGACACGCCTCTGCAATTAATGCGCAGGATGATGGCGGATCTCTGTATTTAATACAGGGAATTTGATTAAATATCACCAAACCATCGTTTACTGATGTCTCCTCGGCGTAAGCTTTTTTTACGCATACAAGGGGATACACTGCCTTGTTTTACACAGGTATGAATGAACAGTTTATACTTCGCGGAAGATAAACGGACTACCACGTCAAAAGCTGCTCTTCGTACAGGGCTCGAGGCACATTTCTGTACCTAATACTAAGAACGGTGGCAGGCCTTCGAGACACGCCTCTGCAATTAATGCGCAGGATGATGGCAGATCTCTGCATTTAATGCGAGAGATTTGATTATATCTCCAAGAGCCATAATTTCGGCTAAGATGTCCACATCACCTCGCCTTCTACGCCCATTCAGCTTCTATGCTCACTCGACTTCTATGCCTATTCGGCCTTCTGTGCCTACTCGGCTTCTATGCCTTCAGGTTTCTATGCCTACTCGGCTTCTATGCCTACTTGGCTTCTACGCCATGGTGACAGACATTGGCTTCTACGCCAACCTCTTCTACACGAGGGATACCTACCTACGTGGCTTCTACGCCATGATCTCCGTAGCGATTATACGCGTTTTGTCCCTTAGTTGGACCCGCGTCACACGCTCATTCAAAAGATCATCTATACGCAGGCATTGGTTACTTTAACCGTTGTGTAAAAGGGTGTTGTACTTTCTACTACTCGGTTTTTACACTGACTGTGTGGTCACTGTCACTAAAACTCTATAAATAGATACCTCTATCAACAGAGGACAAGGTCGACAAAATTGAGAAAAAGGGTCAGAAAATTGGTCAAGGAAACCAATATCAGATCCAAGGTCGAATTGGGGAAAGGTGGAAGAGATCGGTGAGAGGGAGTCTGGGAGAGAGAAGAATCCGGAGCTCAGGCAAGGAGTAGCGATCAACAACTTTGGCATCGTGCATCCATCCTCCTAAGCAACCTCCGAAGCTGCTCTCCGTCTTCTACGACACTTCTTCACCATCGTGTGGTCCAAGGGCTAAAGTGATCGGCTACAGATCAGACACCCATAGCAATATTTACCCAGATTAAATAAATTGTACTCCCACATCCTCGTATAGGATTACATTGTACAAGCTTGTTTGTAAACCAAAGAAAATGAGTTTCGTATAAACCTCATCTTATATACATTTTTTCTTTCGTTTATTACCATAAACAGCACTATGTGAAGCTCACGATGGCGTCTGCGACACATATCAACCCAGTCTGAACCTACAGGATCGCCTTCTGAGGATGGGTTATTATTGGCCTACAATGGTAGCATATGCTGTTGACTATGTAAGGATGTACCAGATGTTCCAAATCTATGCAGACTTCATCCACCAACGCTCAGAATTTCTACAACCAACGATAGCATCATGACCATTTGAAGCATAGGGAATGTATATTATTGGACCAATTAGTCCACCTTAATCTAAGGGATCCCGATTTATCTTGGCCATCACTGACTACTTCTCTAAGTGGGAGGAAGCCGTACTACTGGCTGAAGTGAAGATGTTGACATAATTAGCTTCGTCAAGCATTATGTCATATATCGCTTTGGCTTGCCACAGGGGATCATCAACGACAATGGTCCCCAGTTCGTAAGTCACACTTTCTATCGATTTTACAATAAAAACTGAATCTAAAATATAGCTTCGAATGCCTACAACCCAACCGCCAATGGTCTGGCAGAAGCATTCAATAAGACTATCATAAATCTCCTCAAGAAATTTGTGTCATCCAACAAGCACGACTAGAATGAGAAGTTGGGTGAATATCTCTGGGCCTATCGTACAACGGTCCAAACACCGACTGACAGGACATTATTTTTCTTGGTCTACGGTAGTGAGGTGGTGCTCCCTCTAGAGGTCTAAATTCTCTCACTCCGAGTGGCCCTCTCCAACCAGTTGACAGACGATAATAGTCACCAACGACGACTACAAGAGTTGGAAGCGCTAGACGAGAAGCATCTTTTAGCTCAACAACCTATTGAGCTATACCAAGTCCGTCTCTCGGGGGGCTTCAACAAGCGAGTCAAGGGAAATACATTCCAAGTAGGGGACATCGTCCTAGCCATGTGAAGACCGATAGTTATGACACAAAAGCGGTCGGGAAGTTCCAAGCTAAATCGGAAGGCCCTTTTATTATGGTGACGGTATACTCCAATGGTGCCTACCGGCTTGCCAAACCTAATAAAAACTTACTCATGATGCCAATCAATGACAAGTTACTCAAAAGATATTATGTCTAAGATAGACTCATATCTCCCTCATCCTCAGCAAGTGCCTATGCACAACACCTACCCTTTTATACAAGATATTGTAAGAGCTATTATCTGTATTCAGGAGTCCTGAATACATAACAGATAGTGGATCCTCAAAATTTTCCCAGCGGAGCAACTCTCAGGTCTATCTATACTCTAAATTAGACCACTCAAATTAGTTTTCTTGGTTATTAGTTCACGTCTACACCACCTCTGAACTATGGTCCTAATATTATTTTTCCAGTAGAGTTTGCCATGTCCATATTACCTCTGAGAAAATCTCTCAGTTTTGACTATCGACTGTCACGTCCATGATACTTATGATATTGATCGTCATTCTAACTTATCATTCGTACTTAACTATAGGTACGTCAGCGATGATAAGTCCACAAAATCTATCACATCTATATCACCTCTGATAGGATTTTATTTTGAACCTATTACTTGCACTCAAGTACGTAGAAAGTAATAGTTCCACCAAAGATCCCCCAATCGGATATCCTTAACAACTACGATATCGTACTACATCCATATTACCTCTAGTACGAGACCCAAAGTCTACACATAAATTATAATAAAAAGAAAAGCTTTTATTTCCTTCAAAAGAAACCAAGAGCAAACTATATTTGAGGACTTTCTGTGATGATAAGTCCACAAAACCTATCACATCTATATCACCTCTGATAGGATTTTATTTTGAACCTATTACTTGCACTCAAGGCAAGAAGTAATAGTTCCACCAAAGATCCACCAGTGGGATATCCTTGACAACTACGGTATCGTACTACGTCCATATTACCTCTAGCATGAGTACCCAAAGTCCACACATAAATTACAATAAAAAGAAAAGCTTTTATTTCTTTCAAAAAAAAAACCAAGAGCAAACTACATTTTAGGACTTACTAATGCCTTAATCAAAAATCTAGTAGGGCAAAGAGTGAAAGCAAAACAAAAGAAAACTGCTAAGCATCAGAACATAATTCTTCTATCCTCCCTCGAAGTCGGGCTATGGTAGCATCCATCATCGCTCTAACTTTGCACTATGCTTCTAGAGCTAAAGCCGCATGATCCTCAAAGTGGTCTTAGGCCTGGTGCTTGTCCTCTAGTTTCTTCAAAGTGTCCTCCAGATCAGTAGAAGACTGAGCCACCTTACATGACTGTGCACAGACGACCTCCCTTTCACGATGAGACTCCTAAAGATCGCCCTCCAAGATCTTAAGTTTGGCTTGGAGTTATACGATTTGCTCATTAATTTCAGCCATCGTATGGGTCACGCAATCTTCTCGAATAAGGAAGGCCTCCCTCCGGTCGTTCAACTCATTGTGCTTGAGTGCTAGCTTCTTGAGGTCTCTCTCCATGTCCTCCTTGTTCTTTGAATAGGCAGCCTTCACTTGCTCCATAAAATTTAAGAGGAATTTATGCTCCTCTGCCACTGCGATAGCTAGGTCAATATTATGTACCTGCTGCAGATTATTCAGGCACTTCTCCACCTCATTCAACTTCTGGAGCAACAAGTCAGCTATTGGCTCAAGGCCAGGAAGGGACCTCAAAATCTTAACCTGACCATGGGCATAGTGCTTAGCCTAGGCGAATGACTTATTTTATCCTAGAACGGTTTGGACCCCCTGCTTCAACAATATGTTGAAGGTATTAATGGTAAACTATGAGGATCCTTCGACATCAAAAAGATGGAAGATGTCAAAGGAGTTGAAACAGAAGGGACTGTCATCGACTGAGGAGTAGGCATAACAGCACTAGACGGCCCAGGAAGCAGACCGGCAGCTGCCGAACTATGATGTCACGCCCCAGTACCAAAATACGAAGACGAACATGGCCAGTTACCCCGTACAAGGTGTTATACGTCGTACGACAATCACGACTGTATAAGACAAGGGGGTGTATGCTACATTCAAGTTTTCTAGGGTCAATAACTTCTATGTCTCAATCATTCAAACAAGAAACAGTAAGCATAGAGCATATATGATAAATCAATAAAGTGTCCCAAATACTTTCTCAAAATGTTCTGAAGTCCAGCTGTGCAAAATAAGAAGCTGAAAGAGTAACAAAAGTACATAACAATGATCAGCTGCAGTATGATAATAAAACAATATAAGGAGACTAATGTCCAAACGAGTCGGCTAACAGGTGCCGGTGGCTAAACACCCAAAAGAAGTAAATGCACAATCATGAGAAGGGAAGAAGAAAATCCACTCGTTATCCTCTGCGACCATGTTCCTGGTATGCGCCATGAGTTGGAGGAAAGTATGCTGGTTCCTAGGGTACTGGCTCGAAACCTGTCCATGCAAAACCAGTGGGGTTAGACCCCAAATAGCAAGTACCACAAAGGAAGCACTAAATAGAGAAACAAAAACCTAAGAAAAATATATAATAATACATAGGTTCAGTGTCGTAACTTAGGTCCATGGTATATCCTAGCACAAAGGCCCAACCCTACAACCAAACAAGGGCAAGGGTTGAACCATCCCACTATGATAGTCCATCTCCCTAGGCTACTAACCGAATAATATAATCACAACCAAGTCCATTTTCTTTATATTGTCCAATCACTTGTACGACTTACTATTTTTGGAGTATGAGGTTATCTCAGTAATAATGCATAATAGGTATCCTCAGATCACGCCATTATCAAACATGAGCTAACCGAACCAATAGATAAAAAATAGGTATTCACAAGATGCACTAGTTTCCCGTAGGGCCACTGCGCTAAATTACGGTATTAGCGGTTCCAATGTTCCTATAGTAAAACAGTGGCTCAGAATAATAATAGGTCAGATATTGTACTCCACTAAGGTAGATGATATACAGTATCTGTGGTGGCCAGCTCATAGTGCACTTAGAATGAATCTCTGTGGGAAGGTTCGTTGGCATGATCTCGGGATACCGTTTTCTCCAATTGTTACTACCACTTTTGTTACCTAATTAGCCCTATATTATGTTCGAAATCTCAAGGCGTGGTCATATGAGAATTTCTCTTAAGATGTCGTATAAAGTACGAGCATGCTAGATAAGAATCCATGGAAGTCAAATCTGGATTCACCCGAACGTGTATGCAACATTCAGTCAATTAATATCCTAGCTACGCTTTGGTAGTTGACTCGCTTATTATCCCCGTGCTAGGAAAATAATATATATTTAGAATATCATGCGTTTGAGAATTGGGAGACATTCTCGATGCACAACCCAAATATAAACACTTAACATGTGACACGATGTGTCCCACCTCGGCGCACATTAAATCATAGATAAATATCAGGTAATAGTGGTATCAGCACGAATACAGTATTCGAGTCCAATTACCAATTATACTTTGGGTCACATGAATCAAGATCATATTGTATATGAAGGCTTATGTCATGCACATAGCCGGTTAGTCACTATCTATTTAGTCGGGTTCATACTGAAATCTCAGTTCAACTCATGACATGTTTATAGCCAAATCTTAGCTCATGGTCACGTCTGGCACGAGGTCTGGTTACTAAATTTATTCTTCCTTAGAATCATAACACAAGCATTAACCCAACATAATTTATAAAAGAATAAGAAAATATTCAATCAAAATAATCAAGGTCGCATGGGAAGTCATGACCGCATGTCTCTAGGCCGCATGGAAAGTTCTGGCCGCATATGTCTCTAGGCCGCGTGGGAAGTCTAGGACGCATGCTCAGGGTTAAAGTCTACTCCTTGGGGCAAGTGTCGAAGTGACGGACAATGAATGAAGTGTCAGTGAAGTGACATAAACTGATTGATGTGACAAGTCATAAATTGTGCCAGAGAGAAAAGATAAAAAATATAGAAATAAGTACCACGGTTCAGAGTCATGCGTCCAAGGAAATGGTGGACGCAAACTCTCCAGGCTGCATGGGTCACTCGGCCGCATGTTGCTCTTTTGGACAGCAAATTTCTCATTCGTTCAGCGAGTAAAAACACAAGGAGTTCAAGGATTAGCTCTATAACACTTGTGTGATGGCAGTAATGCATCCAATGAGATGGACGAATGCTGGTCAGTATGCGACTAAAGCTTAGGCCGCATAGCTTTCTCAGGCTGCATAGCACTCTCGGTCGCATAAGTCGCTGGTCGCATGAAGGCGTCGTCTTCTCCAAACAACAGGTTCGGCAATGGCAAAAGCTCCAAAAGCTAAAATTTTGTTTTGTCAATAAAATCCTTATTTTAAGTACAAATCAAGTGAACCAAAAGCCAAAACGCTTAAAATTTAAAGCTCTATTATGCAGCAAAAACCGGTTTTCTAAAATATATGTTTAATAGATCAAAACTAAGAAAAATTCATGAAATCCATAAAAAACCTAAGTTATAAATGTACATCTATTGAAAACCAGCCATCAAAACAGAAAATTTCAAGTTCTAAAAGTGCTTAGAAACACATAACAAATATAATAAATCAATAATATCTAGGGTTTCTCTATTTCTTATGCAAGGTACACTTACCTATGGAAATGGGAGAGAAAACACAAGAGATTTTAAAGAGAATGAAGTAATAAAGAGAGAGAAGGAGAGGTTGGCTTATATATGTTAGGGTTAAGAGTTAAACCAAGGGTTCTCATGACTTGAACTAACCCACAAAATGAACAATGAACAAGGTTAAACCAAATAATGGGTCTTGTCTCCATGCACATGCAACTAGGCTAAAATAAAATACGTTTCAAATACGTATATCGAAAACGGGGAGTGACATCTCTATCCACCTTAGAAAAATTTTGTCCTCAAAATTCGAATCCAAGCAATAGCTAGAGAAGTCAGGACAAGCACGATACAAATCTACTAGCAATTACACATGCAAGCAATATCATCACAACACATAGGTGATCACCTGATCACAGAATCTAAGATATGAAGGCGTAAGAAAGAATATACCTTCTGAATTGAATATGTGCGGGTACCGGGATCGAATATCTCCTCCTGCTCCCACGTCGATTCTCCTAGAGAGTGGTGGCCCCAAGCAACCTAGACAAGAGAAATAGTCCAATTTTTAGCACCTTCTCCCTTCTGTCCAATATGGATACGGGTTGCTCCTCGTAATATAAGTCGGTACAAATGACTAATTCAGAGTGATCGAGGATATGACTCAAATTCGAAATATATCTACACAACTGAGATAATTGAAATACATCGTGCACCTCACAAAGCGAAGGTAGAAGGAAAAGACAATAAGCAATATCGCCTACCCGCTCGAGAATATCGAACGGACCTACGTATCGTGGACTAAGATTCCTGAGAACCCCGAATCTAATGATTCCACGGGTAGGAGAAATCCATAAAAATATGTGATCGCCGACACGAAACTCTAAAGGTCTACGATGCTAATATGTCGAATGACGATTTCGGTCTTTCGTAATCCGAAGTCGCTCTCTGATCTGCCTGACAACTTCTATTGTCTGTGTGATCATTTCGGGGCCTAACATCTTCTGCTCACCAATGTCATCCCAAGACAACGTTGACCTATAATTCCTGTCGTACAGTGCTTCAAAAGATACCATATGAATACTGGCCTGATAACTATTGTTATACGAAAATTCTACCAAGTGAAGGTGATTCTCCCAAGATCTACCAAGGTCTAAGGTACTGGCTCGTAGCATATCTTCCAAGGTCTGGATGGTTCTTTCTGATTGTCCATCTGTCTGGGTGGTAAGTTATGCTAAATCGTAACTTGGTGCCCAAAGTCTGATGCAAACTTTTCCAAAAATGTGAAGTAAACTGAGTGTCTCGATTTGACACGATACTTACTAGGTCACCTTATTGTCTCACTATCTGTCGCATATACATTTCAGCCAGTTGTTCTGTAGACTGTCCTATTCAAAAAAGAATAAAGTGAGCTACTTTTGTGAGATGATCTACTATCACCCAAACTGCATCTCGACTAGTCGGTGATCTACGTAAACCAGTCACAAAGTCCATCGTGATGTGTTCCTACTTCCACTCTGGAATAGGAAGCAACTGCAATAATCCTGTCGGTCTTTGTTGTTCTGCCTTCACTTGCTGACATATCAGACATCGCGATATGAAGCATGCTTTTGTTTTGTTCATTTTGTTCCACCAAAAGTGTTGCTTGATATCTTGATACATCTTCGTGCCTCCTGGATGAATAGAATACTGAGAATTATGTGCTTCAGTCATTACTTTTTGTCGAATATCCCCGCTTGGTACGCATAGACGATTTCTAAACCTTAGCATTCCATTCGCATGTATTGTCAACTCCTTCCGAAGACCTGACTCACATTCTTCTTGTAGCTTTTGAATCTTCGTGTCCTTTGCCTGAGCTAGTTTGATTCTATCTACCAAAGTTTACTGAATCTTTAGGCTGCCTGAACTCCTGTACTCTGTGGAAGTACTATCTCGATACCCATCTCTCATAAGTCCTCTATAATGTGCTTCTGAGTAGTCAACATAAAATTTCTACCTCTTTTGCTAAGTGCATCAGCTACTACATTAGCCTTGCCTAGATGGTACTAAAGTTCCACGTTATAGTCTTTCAATAACTCTAGCCACATTCTATACCTCATGTTCAGGTCCTTCTGCGTGAATACATACTTCAAATTCTTCTGATCTGTGAATATTTCTACTCGATCGTCATATAAGTAGTGCCTCCATAACTTAAGTGCGAACACTATGCTGCTAACTCCAAATCGTGAGTTGGATAGTTCTTCTCGTGATCCCTGAGCTGCCGAGAAGCATACGCTATCACTCCTCCTTGTTGTATCAAAACACATCTAAGTACTTTTTCAGATGCATTACAGTACATTGGGAATCCTCTGGACCCTGCTGGAAGAGTAAGGATTGGTGCAGAGATTAACTTCTTCTTCAATTCTTCAAAGGCTGTCTGACATTCCGTTGACCACACAAATTTAAATTTCTTGTGCGTCAACCGAGTCAATGGTACCGAGATCTTAGCAAAATCTGATATAAATCTTCTGTAGTATCCTGCTAGGCTCAGAAAACTACGCACTTCTGCTACTGTCTTCAAAATTGGATAGTTCTCTTCTGCATCTACCTTCTTGGGATTAACTGACACTCCTGCTCCAGAAATAATGTGTCCAAGAAAGGATATGTGATCCCGCTAAAAATTATACTTACTAAGCTTCGTATATAACTTGTGCTCCCTCAAAGTCAGCACTATCCTGAGATGTTATCCATGCTCCTTATTTCGAGAATATACCAGGATGTCATCGATGAATACTACCATAAATTGGTCTAAGTAACGCATAAAGATACGGTTAATCAAATCCATGAATACCGTTGGAGCATTAGTCAGTCTGAATGGCATAACTAAGAATTCGTAATGCCCATATCATGACCTAAATGCTGTCTTCGGTATATCCTACTCCCGGACTAGCACCTGATGATATCCTGATCGTAAATCTATCTTAGAGAATACTCTTGCTCCACTTAATTGGTCAAACAAATCATCAATCCTTGGTAATGGGTACTTGTTCTTCATGGTCATTGCATTCAACCGCCTGTAATTTATACACAACCATGTCGATCCATCTTTTTTCTTCACCAATACCATTAGGTCTCCCCACGGTGATCCACTGGTTCGAATAAACTTTTTCACTTTCAGTTCTTCTACGTGTCAATATAACTGGTCAAGATCTGATGGTGACATTGGGTATACCTTCTGGGATACTGGCTCCACTCCTGGAACCAACTCTATACAGAACTCTACTTCTCTAACTGGTGGTAATCCGAGAAGCTCGTCCAAAAAGACGTCCATAAATACTTCAACTATCTTGGGCAGCGGGTCTTCTTACTTTGTTACTATTACTCCTCCTCCTTAATGCTGGTCTCTTGCTACTCTGCTAAGGACAAACCCTTCTAGACCAAAAATTCTAAACAATACTCTACCCTCACGACAGTCTATCATTGCATGACTGTCTCTCAACCAGTCCATGCCTAAGATAATGTCAAAGTTACCCATAGGAAACTTGATCAATATTGCAGGTAATAAATATCCACATACTACGACTAGCCATGCTAGGCACTCCCTACTAACTTCTACGATCCCATTGCCAGTGAGTATATTCAGCCTCTCTGGCAATGCCTTAAACTTTAATCAAATATGTATTATATATTGTGCAGATATAAATGACTGCGAAGCTCCAGAATCAGTTAAAGCTATGGCAGAAAAGGTTGTAATAAAAATATTACCTGCCACTACGTCGCCCGACGCCATAGCTTCCTCCAAAGACAAGTGAGCGTCTTCCCTTGGCCTTGTCGAGCTCCCTACAGCTGTCTTCTTTGTTGTCGTGGTTGTGGCTCCTACTGATTCTGCTGTTATTGTTGTCTATAAAGCTGGGCCTTCATCGGTAATGGATGCTGAGCTAAGGGCTATACTGTTGTTGCTGGCCCTCCTTGCTGTACTGCCCTTGGAGCTGGCATTGCAAAAAACTGTTGTACTGGCCCCCCTAGCCTCTGTATTAATGGACATATGGCAATCTTATGATCAGGGCTTCCACATCTCAAGCATAATCTTTTAACATCCCGACAAACATCCCGGGTATGACCTCCCTTGCCACAGTAGGTATAACCTATCAACGCTCCCCGTCGTTGTTGCTGTTGTTGTTGCTGTTGCTGCCTCGGCTGCTGTTGTCGAGTTGGTGCCATCACTGCCGAGGTCACTGGCCTCCTCTGTGTCATGTCATGGATGCGAATGCCAGGAGATGGTATTTTTGTTCGTGGTACTGGTCCTCCCTCATTGCTTTATCCATGAGGCCTCTTCCGATATACTCATCTTGATACCATCCTTTGAGAAGTAAGCTCAACCCTCTTGGCTGCTATCAATACCGCCTTGAAGGTCTGGTAGTTATACACCTCTACCATATGTAAGATCTTTAAGTGAAGTCCCTGCTGGAACCTCATTACTCTCTCCAACTCTGTCACCACCATGGTTGGGGAAAATCTGCTTAGTCGACAAAACTACATCGCATAGCCGTCTACTGTCCTTCCAGCTTGCTTGAGGTTAATGAACATTTGCTGCAACTCACACTGAGTCACAATTCCAAAGTACTTCGGCCTGAACCGGGTCCTGAAATCATCTTACGAAATAGGATGCCTCAATCCTACCTCCATCATGGTATACCAATCCCTTGCCAGATCTTGGAGTTGTAGGCGAATCAGGTCAACCTGTTCCTCGGCCAAAACTTTAGCTGCTGCCACAATGGTCTCAATATCCTGGATCCAATCATCTATCGTGATTGCGTCCTCCATGCCATCAAAATATCTATGATTCAGTTTACAAAATCTAACAGATGCCCCAGAATTTGTTCTCCCGCCTTGTTCTAGGGCCGTCTGCAACCCTTGGTTCAACAGGACATTCTGTTCCTGCTGCTGAAACTGTTGTTGCTGATATTGTTGTTGTTGTTGTTGCAACACCATCTAGTATTGTTGGGCAGCCAACAATCTACAAATAATATTTAGCAAGGTTGGGGTATCCAGTATTGTCGGTACTGCTGGAGGTACGAGAACACCTGGAGCTTGATGCTCTGTCCCATTTATCGTGGGCTCAACTCGGATCCTTGGCTGGGTTTTTACAGGATCTTGTTCCACAGGCAACTATGCCTCTTTTGTTCCTATAGCATCGGGGGAAGGATAAGCCATAAAGAAGAGCACAAGAAACATCTAGTGCAGGACGAGAAGGAACAAGGAAACAACCAATCTAGAAAAATTCAAGCTGAGTATCGAAGATGACGAATTCAGAATTTCAAGAAGGATCATGTTTGATTGAGACTCCTATGACCATGATACCCCACAAGTCTGAATAACAGACCTGAATAGCCCACCACTAAAACCTTGTCACACCCTAGTACCGGAATATGGAGACAGACATGTCCAGCTACCCCGTACAAGGTGCTATACATCGTACGACGATCACGGCTGTATAAAACAAGAGGGTGCATAATATAATCAAGTCTCCTAGGGTCAAGAACTACTATGTCTTAATCATTTAAACAAGAAATAATAAGCATAGAGTATATATAATAAAATAATAAGGCGTCCCAAATGCTTTCTTAAAATTTTTTGGAGCCCAGTTGTACAAAATAAGAAGCTGAAAGAGTAACAAAAACATATGACAATGATCAGCTACAGTATGATTTAATATAATCATGTAAGGAGACTAATGTCTAGATAAGCCAGCTAACAGGTGCCGGTAGCTAAACGTCCAAAAGAAGTAAATGCACAATGATAAGCAGGGAAGAAAAAAACCTACTCGTTATCCTCTGTGACCATGTTCCTGGTACGCGCATGAGTTGGGGGAAAGTACGCTAGATCCTCGGGTGCTAGCTCAAAACCTGGCCATGCAAAACCAGTAGGGTTAGACCCTAAATAGCAAGTACCATAAAGAAAACACGAAATAGAGAAACAAAAACCAAAGAAAAATATATATAATAATACATAGGTTCAGTATCGTAACTTAGGTCCATGGCATATCCTAGCACAAAGGCCCAACCCTACAACCAAACAAGGACAATGGTTGAACCATCACACTATGATAGTCCATCTTCCTAGGCTACTAACCGAATAATACAATCACAACCAAGTCCATTTTCTTTATATCTGCTAATCACTTGTTCAACTTGCTATTTGTGGAGTCTGAGGTTATCTAAAAATAATGCATAATAGGTATCCTCAGATCAAGTTATTGCCGAACATGAGCTAACCGAACCAATAGATGAATAAAACAGGTATTCACGAGATACACCAGTTTCCCGTAGGGCCACTAAGCTAAAAATACGGTATTAGCGGTTCCAATGTTCCTATAGTAAAACAGTGGCTCGACATAGTAATATGTCAGATACTGCCCTCTACTAAGGCATATGATATACAGTATTTGTTGTGGCCAGCCCACAGTGCACTTAGAACGAATCTCCGTAGGAAGGTTCGTTGGCATAATCTCGGGATACCGTTTCCTTCAATTGTTACTACCACTTTTAGTTACCTAATTAGCCCTATGTTGTGTTCGAAATCTTAAGGCGTGGTTACATGAGAATTTTTCTTAAGATGTATAAAGTTCGGGCATGCTAGATACAAATCCATGAAAGTCAAATCTGGATTCACTCGAACGTGTATGCAACATTCAGTCAATTAATATCCTAGCCACGCTTTGGTAGTTGACTCGCTTATTATACCCGTACTGGGGAAACAATATATATTTATAATATCATGCGTTCAGGAATTTGGAGGCATTTTCGATGCACAATCTAAATATAATCACTTAACACGTGACATGATGTGTTGTACCTCGACGCACATTAAATCATGGACAAATATCAGAAAATAGTGGTATCAGCACGGATACAGTATTCGAGTTCAATTACCAATTATACATTGGATCATATGAATCAAGATCATATTGTAACACAAAGGCTTATTCCATACACATAGACGGTTAGTCACTATCCACTTAGTCGGGTTCATACTGAAATCTCAGTTCAACTCATGCATGTTCATAGCCAAATCTTAGCTCATGGTCATGTCTTTTATGAGGTCTGGTTACTAAATCTATTATTTCTTAGAATCATAACACAAGCATTAACCCAACATAATTCATAAAATAATAAAAAAAATATTCAATCAAAATAATCAAGGCCGGATGGGTCTCTAGGCCGCATGGGAAGTCCTGGCCGCATATGTCTCTAGGCCGCATGGGGAGTCCAGGCTGCATGCTCAAGGTTAAAGTCTACTCCTTGGGGAAAGTATCAAAGTGATGGGCAATAAATAAAGTATCAGTTAAGTGACATAAAGTGATTGATGTGAGAAGCCATAAAGTGTGTCAGAAAGAAAAGACAAAAAATGAAAAAAATATATGCCACGGTTCGGAGTCATGCTTCCAAAGTAATGGTGGTCGTATACTCTCCAGACTGCATGAGTCACTCAGCCCTATGTTTCTCTTTTGGACTTAGCAAATTTCTTATTCGTTCAGCGAGTAAAAACACAAGGAGATCAAGGATTAGCTCCAGAACACTTGTGTGATGGCAGTCATACATCCAACGAGATGGACGCATGCTGGTCAGTATGCGGCGAAAGCTCAGGCCGCATAACCCTCTCAGGCCGTATAGCACAATTGGCCGCATAACTTGCTGGCCGCATGAAGACTTCGTCTTCTCCAAATAGCAGGTTAGGCCATGGCAAAAGTTTCAAAAACTAAAATTTTGTTTTGTCCATAAATTCTTATTTTAAATCCAAATAGAGTAAACCAAAATCTAAAACACTTAAAATTGAAAGGTCTATCATGTAGCAAAAACTGATTTTCTAAAATACATGTTTAATAAATCAAAACAAAAAACTCATAAAACCCATAAAAAAATCTAAGTTAGAAATGTAGATCTACTCAAAACCACCAATAAAAATAGAAAACTCCAAGTTCTAAAAGTGCTTAGAAACACAAAACAAACATAATAAACTAATAATATGGAGGGTTTCTCTATTTCTTATGTAAGGTGTACTTTCCTATGGAAATGGGAGAGAAAACACAAGAGAGAGAAAGAGAATGAAGTGATGAAGAGAGAGAAGGAGAGGTTGGCTAATATATGGTAGGGTTGAGGGTTGAACCAAGGGTTCTTATGACTTGTGTTTTCTGCATAAGAGACCTTAGCAGCCGTAGACCGTCGAGGACGGTCCTTTTTCCCCTGTGTCTGCAAAGTTTCAAACAGACTAAAAGAAAGATATTCATAGAGAGGAGACATAAGAATCAAACTAAGAGATTTTACGGATACCGAAATAGCATCTAAAGTGGGGCCTGGTTCAAAATCCACCAGAGCAAAGGGTCTTACCTCCTCTCTTATGTCCTTTTATAAGTTCTGTCTCAGGAACTGCTTCAACTCGCACCCGCTTAGAGTGGTGAGGGTGGTGAGCCACAGTCACCTTGTGCTTAGGAGTAGGAGGGTCATCAAAAGCAGTTGTCTCCTCGGACGTCGGGTCTGAGTCAACCAGCAAAGGCTGAGCCACACCTTTGCCATTCTTGGGCGTTCGTCATTGTTTCGTCGATGGAGGCACAAATATTGTACCCTATAGATAAATCATCTCAGGAACATAGCCCATCGGTGGAGTATTGACCGTACAATAGAAACTCCCTGCGACGAACAATATGTTCGGTACAGCACCAGCCACAGGCAACTTGAACTAAACCTGTGTATCAATAGCGGTGTAATAGCTCCACGCCCGAGCCCCATCAAAAAGACCGCCACAATACCCAAGGGAAGTACTAGGATATCCAGCATGAGTTGGCCATAACTAAATAGACAAAAAAATTGGCAAGGCAGATAAGGCTCCAAGATGACGTCAGCCCGATTTTGATATACCAAGTAAGAGGGGCGGATAGCAAGGAGCCAGTAGTAAAGTTTAGCTGATAACGGGCGATCAGTAGCCCCACTGTCTCGATGAGTAGCACTCATTTTCTTCTTAGTAAACTCAGGGACAGTTGTGAAGAATGTCAAACCATTCAAGTGGGCAAGTTGTCTCCTACATGAGGGCACATCCTCACACTGCCATTTCATCCTCCGATAGCGACGGATAATGGCATCTCCCTCCAACATCCCTTCCTGTGTACCCGGGCACATCAAGGATCGATGGTGCAATAGAAGCCGAACCATCATGTAGTGATAAGGTATCTCTACCCTGTTGAAATCTCTAACTCCTCTGTGATATTTTACCTTTTTGGCAAAACGCTGAAGACCGCGGTGGATGTAGTAGACCATCGAGGCAGTAACACAAGTGGGTGGCCAAAAGCTAGTCACACAGCTGGGAGGATAAGGTTACGACTGATTATTTCGATTGAGCCTGAACCCCCTGCAAACACGCAACTGCGTAGCCAAATCAGTAGGTATCCTGCTATAAGCACCTTATCGGACAGCTCATGGGTACCCATAAGGAAATAACTCAATTTCTCACCTTTTGTAGACGATTCACGATACTTCTAGATTAAAGTCGCGACAACATTTTGGGATTGTGGCCCCAGAACATAAACCTCGTCCGACCCGGGCTCCTCCGAAAAAAGATAGTGCGTCCAGACAGTAATATAGGAGATATCCCCTTCGAAAGCCTTCTCCTCCTTATATATTCTCTGGCAGATGCTATGATGATATAGCAACTCCTGATATACGGCTAGGAACTTCGGATTCTCCTTTTTGAGGTCCCCTAGTTTGTCTTTGATCGGGGCATATTTTTTGTAAGGCACTTTACCCCACGGAAGCCTCGATGTTGAATGCATCTCATGCAAAGCAAGCCCCATCTTACCACCAGGCATTAAAAAAGTCCCTATATGGCAGGTGGACATCACCATCAAGGCAATAAAGAGGCAATGGTTTGTCTCTAAGCCGTAACAGGTACTCCTCACAAAGTAGAATAGATCAGCTTTTTTAAGCTCCCACTCATAGTGCTTCAGCACCAATTTGGTCAATCGACGCCATGAGGGAATGTAATGTGCCCAGCCAAAAGTTTGTAATTGCCTAGGAGGGTACTTCTATCTCTTGGCAACTCGATGGAGGAACATATCTGCAGCATAAACATCCAAGTTCGGTCCCAGTTCACTCCTTATGACACCAGGTGCCAGCCCGAGAGAAGAATAAGAGGATGACTCCTAATGGCAGAAGAAAGCCCCTAGCCTTAGCTGACCCCAGGCCGGATCTTACCAATAAGAGCCTCCCATTGTTCGGGCATCAAGTTTCAGTCCATCTTTCTCCGGCTCATTACTACACGGAAGTCCGATAGTGGCATATGTCGTTCTAAAGTGGGCATAGACATCTCTGTCTCACGATGGATGAAGTTCTAGTTCTCCTTTGACTTCCCAAAGTCAGAAAAAGTCATGGTCATTGCATCCCCAAAAAGTAAGTATAGTTTCTTGAAGGCATAATCCTGTCCAACGGTGGCCTTCCCTGAATTCATTTGACTCAGAATATAAAACTCGCTTTGGTCAGCAATCAACTTATACCTTTCAGACAGGAAACCCCTGTCCAGTTGGGTTTGAATGGTGGCAGTTAGGGCTTCAAAGTTAATACTCGACATAACCCGCTCAAGGTTAAGAACCAAATCACCGGAAGGAGTAGTAAGTTCACTGCAAAGCATAAAAGAGGTGCAATCAGAATACTTGTCAAAAATCATGATATAGACCATGTACACATGACTTTACACATATTCTCCAGGAGTCAGGATTTGACCCGTGCATGACAGATCGACGCATAGCGGGCTTCCACCCATGCAACAATCTATGGTCAGCGCATGAAAGGTCCGCACATTACAAGCTTTCACCCATGCGACAAACTGTGTAAAAAGTCTACGCATGTTTTCTCACCCATATAACAAGACTATGTGAACTGGTCACGCATGTCTCTTCATCCATGTGACAGGCCGTGCAAAGGGTGTATCTGTATTTTAATGAGTCATCATCCCCAAAGGGAACCCTACCTAAAATAGGCTTATGTACGCCGGCGAGAATCTTAGGATGGTCGGCTTCGGCGGTAGGCGCTTTCCACTTCCACTTTCCCTTTTCTTTTTTTTGGTAGCCGCAGCCTCAGTAGCAAGGCCCTTGCCCTTGGCAGCCGAGGAAGAAGAGGCAGCTCGGGAGGCCATAATAGTCGTCAGTGAAGGAGGGAACAACATCAGAAGCAGAAGAAATATATTGAGGAAAGTGAAAGGCTCTCTCTCTAAGCTCTCCTCCTTTTATAGGGGAGAGAACCTCAGAACCCGAGCCGTCTCATTCCACGTAGCAACCTAGGATAAGAGCGATGATTGAGTTCTTGATCTGCCATCATCAACAAATAAACCGTTGCCTCGACAAACGTATATAAAGACAACTCAGAATCTCAAAAGTCTGTTCGAGAATCGAGCAAAATCTTGACATTTAATATAGACTTAACAGCCTGGCAGACTCATCCATACGTCAGCAGAAGTATGCGACAAAGCCACCCAGACAACCTATGCGTTCCAAAGTTCTCTTCCCATGCTTTTTATTCAAAGTATTCCAAACTCGTCCGAGTTTGAAAACATTGAAGGGGGTCTTGTAGAAGCATGAAAAATCTCAGAAACCCCTATGCATCTCAATCCTCATGCGTCAAAGAAGCCCAATATGCGTCAGATTTCAAAATAAGTGACTCGTTGGACGCATAATGTCACATCAGTCAAGTAAGATCATTTATGACTCTGACAGTAATAATGACTCTGAAATGCCTCGACTTCGACGCTGACAGTGGGCGTTAGTGCCCACATCACCGCCATAATTACATTTGTCACGAGGCAGCCATACAACGCCACGTGTATGAAAGACAAAGGTCTATGCATCTCTGGTCCCATGCGCCCCGAACTCAATGTGTTTCATCCGTCTTTGGCCCCATGCGTCACAGACTTCATGCGTTCAATGCGTCTCTGGCCCCATGCGTCTCTAGTTGTCACGCTCCAGTCCTAAAATACGTTGGACTAAAAAAACGTAAGCATGCCAGCCGTATGTATATAGCAATTCCAATATATGGAAAAAATAATACAAACGTACGCTATATTATGAATAATAATTTATAAGTGGTACATATATTATCAAATAAGTCACAATCATACTAAATCTCATCCACAGTCACTAGTCAATAAATAAACTAAACCGATAAATAAAAGTGATCAAGTCTGAATGATCCAAAATGATAGTCGGGTGGAGACAAATCCACTACCAATGGCTATATAAAAAACTAAACTGATAGAGGAGGATGTAACTCTAATATAAATAAAATGTTAAATAGAGTAGCAACTAATAAGTCCATCAACTAAGAGATGATTATTGATGCTCGCAAGGTAAGACCTCCTCGACAAAAAATAATGCGTCAGGTCCTGGCCCATACTCCTATGGATAGTCAAGATCGTCTACCTGGAAAGGGAACATGTCATCAGAAGGACGTAACAAGATACAAAAAATAACATGCCAATTGAATACAATAAAACATGTATGAAGAATAGACAGAAAATATACAAGTACGCTGTACTAGACAATCTATATGAAAAATGCATAATGAGGACAACTTTCCGACGTATGGGCAGGTGTAGGCTACTCTAATACAAACACTATCTCATAACTTATGAATACTAAAACGTACATGTACCACTAATCGACATACCTCGAGGGTAGTGATCATCGTAACACCAGATCAACATACCTCGAGGGTAGCGACTATCGCGACACAAATACCATAGTGCGTCCAGTTACTGCGGTTTACCAAAGTGGGTAGCCCATACGCCTACTAACTGTCCTCTCCGTCCATGATACTATGTGTCAAGTGTGTGTCAACAAATATAATATATAATTTTGACTGAAAGAAAACAAATATATGATCAATTTATAAAAATAGAATAAACATGTAAAATACTGTAAGCAATTTCACAAGGTATACTTGTCTGGTGTTCGGAAAGAGTTTAGACGATGTTCTGACTGTGAACACTTGAAGTCAACAGAAGCACGAAAATGGGAAGATCTAGGAACGTCTTCAAATGTTGTTCAAGTGGATCGATAAATGATCGAGCGAGGAGTGGGAAAATGCGCCACAAAGTCGGAGGAAAACTGTGTGGTGCACAGTTTCTGTGCACAGTCGGGCGCAGTTCAGCCATGCTCCGGCAGCTCCACAGCTGCCAGTGGCGGCGTTGAGGCGTTGGTTGATGGCTAGATTTATCCTCGTGGTCCTGGGGCTCTGTGCGCAATTTGGTGTTGGTCGCGAGCGAAGACAGGGTGGTTGATCGCTGTCGTCGCGGTCAGGGAGGGTTCGACCGAGCGACTGTTTTCCACGACCGTTCAGGCGACGCTGGGAGCGACATGCTGTCATCGACAGTGGAAAACTCGCCTATGAGTCATGAAGGAGACTTGGACGTGTGGGAGTCTCAGTAGGCTTGGAGTGAAACTCGTAACTGAATACACCCACGTTCGGGTTCATCCCAGATGGATGATGAAGGAAGATGGTTACATGGGAAGGCTTGGATTAAAATAACAGAGGAGATGAAAATCGTTGATGATAATGATAGGAGAATCTCTCTTATGTGGATAGGGTTACGCACAGAGAGAGGATGACTTTATATATACATATATATTTTTTTGGGCTGGGAATCCGAAGTTTGTTTAGTTAGATCCTATGATAGGAAGAAATAGGTTTTAGGTTTAAGTAGTTTAAATTATAGTGAGCTCATCTGGCTCTTGTGGTCAGTGAGAAGAGGTATAATCTTTCTGGTTAGATGGATGGTCTAAGACACGATCTACAAATAGAAAATTCAGTGTGGTAGAAAAGAGCCATGTACGAAGATTATACCCCGATCCTTAAAAGATGAGACTGAAATAAATGGATTAAGTTACTAAGGATTGGCTTGATTTGTTTCAGATTAGGTAAGGTGGTATGAATAGGTTCAGTACTGGTTAGATGGACGGTCTCGAGATCAAATCACGAAAGATGTGTGGAGTAGTTGATCCAAATGACATGTAACGTAGCGTGCACAAAATTTCGTGCATATCGTCGGACATTTAAAAAAACAAGTAGTTTAAAGATATCTTATAATATTCTATATGTCTAGCCCGACAGATAAGGAAGAATCCTAGGGGGAATAAGTTTAGGCTAATACAAATGATCTTTATTTACAATATATATATATATATATATATATATATATATATATATATATATATATAGAATAAGGGAGGTGAGGTGGCACATCACTCTCAAAACAAGGGTGGCGGTGATGTGGCACAATCACAACCACACAAACGAGGGGAGGGGGTTAAGTGCAATTTGTCAATTATAAAATGTGTGGTTGGAAATGTGCCACGTCACCGCCACCCTTGTTTTGGGAGTGAGGTGCCATCTCACCTCCCTTATTCTCTCTCTCTCTCTATATATATATATATAATTTTATTTATTTTCATGAATTTTTTTAAATAATAATTTTTTTATTTTAAATATCTTCATTCTATCATAATATTTATTTTATAACAAAAATTAAATTCAAATTCAAATTAAAAATTAGAGTATTTACATTCTACCAAACTTATAAGAATTTTGTCCTCGAAATTAAAACTAAGGCACGATCTACGAATAGGAAATTTAGTGTGGTAGAAAAGAGTCAAGTACGAAGATTATACCCCGATCCTTAAAAGATGAGACTAAAATAAATGCATTAAGTTACTAAGGATTGGCTTGATTTGTTTCAGATTAGGTAAGGTGGTACGAATAGGTTCAGTACATGAAGTACTTGCTCAAGGAATCAATGTTGAGAGAGAATACAGAAAGGAAATAAGTAACACAATATGAAGAGAACTTGCTAGGGTGGAAGATGAGCTGTTACTTCGTGGATACATGACAATCTTGAGCTCTCTATAATCTAATGGTCTAAAATGGTGCCTCTCTACTCTATAAATTCTCAATAGTCACTATTGCCTACATTGTACCCCTCGAAATCGTCAAATTTTAAATTCTCAAATTATTTATCTAAGTCAAGTCAATCGTAATCCTTTTAAAAAAAAAATTTAAATGACAACTTCTAAATCTAAATCAAATTCATCACAATCTTCTCAAAATTAATATTAAAATTTAAATTCAATCATAATCTCTTCTCAAATTTCAAATAATCAAAATTTAAATTTAAATCAAATCTTTATAATATCTTCAAAATTTAAATAACCAACATCAAATTTGAAATCAAGATTCAAGCTATCATAATTTTTTCTAAAATTTAAATAACAAAAAAATCTATTCAATCAAATCTTATTCCGAGTTTCAATTTTTTAAGAATTTCATAGTCATCAATTTCTAAATTAAAATACTATCTACAAAATCTTAAATTAATGATTCAACACTCAAAATCTAATATCCAAAACAAATTCTCAAATTGTAAAATTTTAAATCTAATCCATCAATGTTCAAATTTAAAATTCTATTATTATCCTTAAAAATTTAAATCGATTTTTCAACCTCCAATATTCAAAATTTAAATCATATACTCAAATTATATTTTTTTGATCCAATATATCAAAATTCAAAATTATTTTCCTTAAAGTTAAATCCTTATCAATAAGGTTTTTCTTTATAACTCAAATAAATCATAATCATTCTTTTAAAAATTCTCAAAGTTAAAATGGCTTAAATCTCTCAATCTAATCTTACTTGATTACCTTCTTAACCACAATCTAAAATTTTTACCTATATATAAAATTTTAGCTCAAGTTGACAATGTAATTTTTACCCAACTTATAATTTGCCGATCTATCACACAAGACTATACCTTTAAGAAAAAAATTCTCAAATTATTTAATTATGTTAATCAATCCTCGAAAAAGTTAATGTGTTCATAACACAACTTAAATTTCTCTAATACCTCCTTAGTTGCCAAAGTAATCCACCCTACAATGTAATTGACTCATGAGGTATATATCTAGTACTACCCATCTATCTAGCTTCCATCAAGCACGAGCATTTGTCTTTCCGAAATAGTGGAAGACGAAAAAAATTAATAAAGAGTTAAAGGAAGATGTGATCGAATACAAATACAGGGTTGCAAGGCGATTGAATAATTCAAACGAGAGTTGTCAAGGCAGTTACGGATGAGACCCTATTTTGGTAAATTCCTATTCTCAAGCTCATATTAGTACAATTATGTAACCGATATGATGTACTAGGACATGTCTAGAGGTCAAGTATACTCATCTAATAAGTTGTCAACTATATCACAATCCAAGTAACATAGTCACACGAAGAGCGAACCAAGTACACTAATGTTGATCAGACCATAATACACCACTCTAATTAGAAAAATGTATTAGTGTGGGCCCCCAATAACATATATGTCATGAACAAGCTCGATTAAAGAATAAGGTTGCAAAACTAGGCTATAATCATCAACATAAGTCGAGATAATCCAAAAATATAAGTACGTGGGATTATGATGAATAAAGGTACAAATAGTTCATGTTTATCAAGAATATAAGACTCGTCCGGCGTTTGTGCCTCTACAGTTGCCATACTAACTCCTTGTCTAAGTTTATGTTTGACCAATTAGGGTTCAGACCGCTAGAATTTGTCAAACACTATCTTCTTATGCTAGCATATATTTGGTGTCATTTAATTATACCTCATTAATGAATCTTAGGGACTATGGGATGCTATGTTATAAGACGTGCTATCTAACGTACAAGAATTCAACTAATAGTATAACTGACATATGGGACATATATACTTTGTACTAGTCATCTTTCTAACCTCCCTTAAGCACGAGAAAAATCAGATTTACGTTAGAAAATGATCAAGTAAGATATAAGTCAAGCAGTCAAATAAGAGTTTGAAAATGGAATCAAGCAAGGTAATCAAATATGTGGATGGGATCATATACTCTAGTGCTATATAAAGGTTGCTCGGTACAACAACGTAACCGAAATAATATACTCTCGGCCTGTGTGGTCTACCACAAAAATATGTCAAGTCACAGTCCCAAAATACGTAGGACTAGGAATACGTAAGCATGCCAGCCGTATGTATATGACAACTCCAATATATGAAAACCATAATACATACGTACGTATATTATGAATAATAATTCACAAGTGGTACATATATTATCAAATAAGTCACAGTCATACTAAATCTCATCCACAGTCGCAAGTCAATAAATAAACTAAACCAATAGATAAAAGTGATCAAGTCTGAATAATCCAAAATGATAGTCGGGTGAAGACAAATCCACTACCAATAGCTATATCAAAAACTAAAATGATAGATGACGGAACTCCAATATAAATAAAATACTAAATAAAGAGAGTAGCAACTAATAAGTCCATCAACTAACAGATGATCATTGATGCTCGGAAGGTAAGACCTTCTCGACAAAAAATGATGCGTCGGGTCCTGACCCATACTCCTGTGGATAGTCAAGATCGTCTATACCTAGAAAGGGATCATGTTTTCAAAGGGATGTAACAAGATACATAAAACTGCATGCCAATTGAATACAGTAAAACATGTATAAAAAATAGACTAAAAATATACAAGTACGTTGTACTAAACAAATCTATATGAAAAATGCATAATGAGGACAACTTTTCGGCGTATGAGCAGGTGTAGGCTACTCTAATACACACGCTATCTCATAACTCATGAATACTCAAACGTACATGTTCCACTAATCGACATACCTCGAGGGTAGCGACCATCGTAAAACCAGATCAACATACCTCGAGGGTAGCGACCATCGTGACACAAATATCGAAGTGCGTCCCGTTACTACGGTTTACCAAAGTGGGTAGTCCATACGCCTACTGACTGTCCTCCCCTCACATGATACTATGTGTCAAGTGTGTGTCAACAAATATAATATATAATTTTGACTGAAAGAAAACACATATATGATCAATGTACGAAAATATAATAAGCATGTAAAATACTGTAAGCAATTTGGCAAGTTATACTTGCCTGGTGTCTAGAAAGAGTTTAGACGATGTCCTGGCTGCAAACATATCAAATCAACAGTAGCACGAAAATGAGAAAATGTAAGAACGTCTTCGAATGTTGTTCAAGTGGATCGAGAAACGATCGAGCGAGGAACGTGAAAATGCGCCGCAAAGTCTGAGAAAAATTGTGTTGTGCACAGTTTCTATGCACGGTCGGGTGGCAGTTCGGCCATGCTCCGGCAGCTCCACAGCTGCCAGTTGAGGCATTGGTTGATGGCTAGATTTATCCTCGTGGTCCTGGGGCTCTGTGCGCACTTTGGTGTTGGTCGCGAGCGAAGACAGGGTGGTTGATCGCTGTCGATGCGGTCAGGGAGGGTTCGAACGAGGGACTGTTTTCCACGACCGTTCAGGCGACGCTGGCAGTGACAGGCTGTCATCGACAGGCTGTCATCGACAGTAGAAACTCGCCTATGAGTAACGAAGGAGACTTGGACGTGTGGGAGTCTCATGAAGCTTGGGGTGAAATTCGTAACTGAATACACCCACGCGCGGGTTCATCCCAAATGGATGATGAAGGAAGATGGTTACATGGGAAGGCTTGGATTAAAATAACAGAGGAGATGAAAATCTTTGATGATAATGAGAGAAGAATCTCTCTTATGTGGAAGATAAGGTTATGCACAGAGAGAGGATGACTTTATATATACATATATATTTTTTTGGGCAGGGAATCCGAAGTTTGTTTAGTTAGATCCTATGATAGGAAGAAATAGTTTTAGGTTTATGTAGTTTAAAATTATACCGAATTCAACTGGTTCTTGCGGTCAGTGAGAAGATGTATAACCATTCGGGCTAGACGGACGGTCTTGATATCAAAATATGGGTGATATGTGAAACAGTGGGTCCAAATGACATACAATGTTCATAAAATTTCGTACGTATCGTCGAACATATAAAAAAAAACAAGTAGTTTAAAGTTATCTTATAATATTCTATATGTCTACCTAGAGAGATAAGAAAGAATCCGAGGGGGAATAAGGTTCTGCTCGTAATACAAATGATTTTCATTATATACAAAATATTATATTATATTATATATATATATATATATATATATATATATATATATATATATATATATATAATTTTATTTATTTTCGTGAAAACTTTTAAATAATAAAAATTGGATTCATCATGATTGAAGCGATTCTGGGTCCATATGGACAGTGATCAGTCTGGTAGGAGCGCCTAGTCTTCGAGCTGGGTTTACCCTTGCTATCTGGCTGGTGGTTAAACAAATACCACTGCGTCGACCGACCGACATAGTCCCTGGAACTTCCAAGGCCAAGAAGGAAGACCTGTCCGCTCAAACTCGTTGCCGTATTTGCCCTTCCTTAATAAAATCAGACTAGGAACCAAAAACCAGACGGTCTTTACGGGAGATTTGGTATTAATCCTACCAGTAAAATAACAGAGGTATGCTCTAGGAAAAGATATGAGTCTTTAATCCGTGCCGATCGGGTGTCTTAATTCAAGCGATGGTACAGACGAAGAACGAAACGAAATGAGAGGCCGGGGGCAGGAAAAAGAGTCGAGTTAATAAGGCTCGACGACTGGGTCCCGATCCATCCCGAAGGTTTTTTTCCCTCTCTCGCCCATCATCGTACCCAGCCCAGCTATCGGCTCAGCCCGATTATATTGTACTAATCTACATAAATTGGCGACAAACTGAAAGGGGCGTTTAGCATCCCGACACTTGATAATATCAAATGATTAACGAGTAGTTATAGTTGATTCGTCACCCGTCTAGACTTTCTTATTTTTAGTAGTGTGGGTGGTCGTAGATCAGCTGATGCGAGGTCTCAGGCAGCATTCTTTTGAGTTTTATTTTCAGGTAAGGACGAGAGCCGAAAGGAAAGAATCCCCGGGGCGCTCAAGCGCAGGGACTTGGAAAGCTCTGGGCGTATAGCTGGACTGATAACAAAGGTCCAGTTATGCCTCTCTTAGCCTTTAGACCTCTTTGTCACGCCCGTGACCCGCCCGGGCCGCCGCTCCTCCCTGCCCTGCCCCGTGCGGCCGGGAAGTAACGAACCGGACACGTATCACCGTGCCTCGGCGCGCCGGACGCGAATCACCGCGCCCGTCCCGCGGGTGCGAGGGAGGAAAGGGAGCTAAGCGAATGGCCCGAGTCGAGCTTTCGGGGGACGTGATGCCGCACGGCCTGGGGTTGCGCCCGTGCAAGGCCAATCGTTTAAGTTGATAGTTGGCTATCATCGCATCAATCGAGTTAGCAGCGGAAAGGGACTTGTTGCAATGCAATGCATTAGCCAACTGAGCGTTCGGGACAATCGAGGCAACTTGGGTTTCCTTTAGCAAAGGCACACGTTCGTTCCATACATTATGCCCCCTTATACGATAGCATTCTCGGGACAACAATCGAAACCAGGATTCCGGGTCTTCGGGACTGTGGCACGCCTATCGCTTTCTCGGACGATCCAGTACCTGCGAGCAAGTAAACTGTTGGTGGGTCAGCACTTTATACAAGTACTGGTGAGATAAATCAACTGAACAGAAACAAGCATTCACTCAAACAGGCACTAAGTAATCATGTTATAAAACATTACATTACTAGTGATCTTTCTAGTTTTACCTAGGTTCGTTTCATGCAGTTCGCTAGCAGAGTCATATTACTTGTTTGGAAACATGTTTGGAAACAGAGTTTCATATTGAATATACAAGCAAGCAAACCGTTCATGTTTCAGGGTGTGCGCAGCGTGTCTTGAGCGACTCGAGGGTCTGATGCATAGCTAGACACACGATGCACATTCTTAGGGGCAGTCACTATCCAAGCCAACACAATGACTTAGCTATATGCAGGGCGGTCCCCGAGTATCTCAGGATCGGCAGCTGGTGGAACAGCATACCAATGACTCTTTATCTGATGCTAGAGGCAGCTGTGACTCATGGTTGCTTTGCACTATTATGGTAGCAGCCGGAACACATGCAGTTCAGCTCTCCACCAATAGCCATTGTCCGACCGCGTGCGAATGCATGGAACACTATCAAATAAACTCTAGTATGCAGACGAGACGAACCATCAGAATACACTCATTATTACAGGGAAATCCGACTTATCTCTTGAACACGTTCAGGCACAGTATGGTTCTCTCGAAGCATAGACGATAGTGAACATGTTCATGCACTCTAAGCAGGCGATTCAGGATTCTCGTTAAGCAGGCATTGATTCAAAGACAAGCTAGGTGAGTTCGTTCATTAACATGCAAGGCAGGTTCTATCATTCTCTTAAGAAAATATTGTAAGCAAAAACACAGGTTATTATTAAGGCGTGCAAGAATCAGAGAATGAAGTTCTGCCCACTCACCTTGATATATAACGCCGGCGCAGAGCGGGGCGTTACATACTTACCAACCGATGTAATACCTCGTTCCGCTCAAGCGGACTGCCGATTCAAACGGCAAAGTGCAAACGTGCCGACCTGCCTTGCTCAGCGAGGCAACTCGTTTGAGGCAAGGATATCCAGACTTGGTCACTACAGGAGTTCGGCTTAGGCTTTCAGAGGCTCGCTCGCAGTATCACTCGACCGAGGCGGATCATCGCTAAGGTGGGTGGCTACGGTGAACTTGTCTTTGCTTAGCCAGCACACATAAAATACGGAATGATACATGCTAGTCGCTAGGTGAATCACCCCCTGCATGCTAATAAGAATACAACGCACCTAGCTAAGGGAATAATCCCAACTTGTATTGCTTATGCTAGAACATGGAAATGAAATATTACTTATATATGCAGACTCTCGCATGCTACCTTTGCCTTGGGCAACTAGACCCGCTATGCCTCGAGTAGAACGACTTGTATGTATATTCAGTAGTACACTGTTCTCTCCCTAACACTGCACAACCCTAGATAACTTCGCTCGGAAAGGCCCCGTACGGTTTTGCTCGGCTTACCTTCGGGCCCGAGCGAACTTGAATGCAATAAGTTATACAAGTGCCTGCTTGCTTGCTTTTATATATTGCCTAGTTTCAATGCTTGCTGCATAACTATGCCCAGACCATGAAACGCTTTGCTTGTCATGCATTCATTTAGGTTCTCCTCGGAAGACTACCCGATAGTCGTTCCGTGCAAGAATAAACCTGAATGTATCCGGGACCGTTAGGTCGCTAAGGCAATTCCCGAACCAGGGAACTTGCACCAATCCTGTGATCCAAGAATCCCCTGCTCATTGAGCAATACTGTCCTGTACTGAATCAAATGGCTCGTAGAGCCGATACTCTACATTTAGAGTAATCCTGATCCTGCCTCAACAAGTTACAAATATATATATATCCTGACTTAAACTTGTTCCATGTAGCTCGTTCTATATATATATATTCTGCCCTGAACTTGTTCCTGTACCTGACCTGACCCTGAAGATTAGAGACTTGCATGGTCACAGGACAACTTGGAAACAAGGTTTTAGTTCCGCAGACGGTCGCTGGGGCACTGGCACTGATCTGATCCGGACGAAACTCCTGATAGTCGCCTGCTATAGGACGGAATGCCCTGGGACGTCCTGCTTTATGCGTCGCATGACATTCCGTACTGAGACTAGACCGTCCATTATGGTGCCGTGCCAGTGACCTCATGTTCATATAGATAAGTCATCCTCGCTTAGCGGCTATCCGCGTGCGAGTCACTGCATCGCATCGAGAATAACTAAATAAACACCTGAACGATCTTGTTATATCAACACTTGTGCATAAAGAACACTTGATCATACTATGCAACACACCTGATAATTCCTGTAACCCGTACACCCAGAACGGGACCTCGTACTGAAACGCTTGTGTTTGCATATGCTTGCTCCTGAATGCTTATACCTGTTTCTGCTTGATTTAACTTGGTTTGCCTTGGACAGGGAAGGACAAATGGTAAGTTGGTAAGTCTCGTCGTGTTTCCTCTCATGTCGCACGGCACACTGCCACACGGATTAGGTTATTCAAATCTTGCATGAAACTGATCCTAAGGCAACTAGGAAGACAACTTAATAGTTGGTGCACGGAACCTTTATTACGTGTTTGGATTTGTCGAGCGGGCGAGTAGCCTCCCCACCAGTGCATTCATGTACTGATAACCCACCAGATTGCTTGCAGGGTGCGGGAGAACCTCGTTCGGTGCGGATGCCTCCTTCGTGCGTGCTAAGGCGTGGAGTTCAACTCAGAAGCCTTGGAACGCTACGTCCGAAACTGAAGCACATATACAAGACATAATGTTGGAACGTCGCCTCGCCAGAACATCGCCTGAACCTCGCCTGTGTATCATCCATAAATGTAGCCACTTGGCACGCCTTTATGTTTCGGAGAGAGCTCGAGCGACTTGTAATCTCGGCTATACGCCGCCTGTAACACTTGTTTCAATATGAATAAAAAAGCTTGCTTTACTCCAACTTGTGTTCTCATGCTTTTGTTATATTGTCAACTCAGTGAACCTGTTACCGATCGCCTATGCGTTCATGATTCTGCTGCACTCGGACAATCTGTGTGACTCTGTGGCTTAGAACTCTTACCACCAGCCAATGAACCACGGCCTTGCACGGGCGCGGCTAACGCTCGTGCGGCATCACGCCCGGATAGGTCAGAGCGATCGTTCCGCGGGAGCGCTGGCGCGGTCATTCTCGCTAGCAAGAACGGCCGATTCGCCTGCGGGAGATCGGGGCATGACAGAATGGTATCAGAGCCTGGCTTATACGCCTTTGGACTTCGTTTCTAATATCTCTGTTTCGAAAGCTCGTTCGTGGGTTATGTGCACACACTCTCTCAATGCCTCGATGGGATATTCCAAACAATAAGTCTAAATACTTTCAAAGAGTTGCATTTGAATAGTATGATTGCTTGTAAGAAATTATGTTGCAAGGGCCTTTGTGCCAACCTGTACTAGTCCTTATGGGATTAGATTCGTGCTAGACTCGTGCATTATGTGCAACCTAAAATGCCTATACATGTTTACCCAACTGGTTAGTGCGAAAACGAACATTGCCCGAACGATAAGCTATGCACTCAGCCTTTCGGCTAAGTTGTATAGAATATCTTGCACCAAGACCTTTTGGTGCAAACCAGTTATAAACAAGATTTGGATATCGTTCAGGAATGATACAAGTCAGGCCTAGAGCTGCAAATTGATAGACTTCGTCGGATTTATCGCTTAGGCGAACCATGCTTGATTTTGGGAAATAGCACGAACGAGAACTCTTGTTGGAAGATAAAACCAAATATAGTTGCTTGGATGACTATCAATCCCGAATTTATATATGAGATTAGATTTTATCAGGCGAACCCTGAGAATCGTGCTAGAAATTATGGAACGAGTTAATGAGTATGCTAACAATAATGCGAGCACCGATTAAGAACTCGATGGAATGACTTAATTCCGAGTGGTGGATGGATCATCTAGAAACGTCCAAACGGATCCATAACCCGTGCGATATTCAGACTGAACGATATGAGAATAACTTGAGTAAATGATAAGGCTTATATTGAATAGAAATTCTCGGAAATGAAAACCAATATCTTGGTTAAGAAAAACTTGTTAGAAATTGGAGAATCGTGCGAGCGGTTTCGGATTTAAACAAACGGATCGTACATGAATAAATTATCGCTCGAACAAGTTAAACCGAGAGTGAATATTTGGTTTCGGAATATAAATTTGACTTGGTATCGATAAGCATGGATCGATACAAGCAAAGAAAATATTAGGTTTCTAGGAATGATATGGGCGATAACAGATTCTTGCTTGGAGTTGGAAGAACGAACTCGATAAATGGAACATATCAGAAAAGTAAGACTTGGGCTGGAATATTTGAACTTGGTTATCGAGGAATGCCAAAAGAGTAGATTGTAGAAATATCGAACGATAACATTGAAGTTGGATGATTTTGCAAGACGAACTACAATCACTGCATAAATGGATTTGACTTGATGGAGGATAGATTGGCCTTGAACCTGAAATAAATCATGTTTGATGGTTTTTGTGAACGAATACGTGAATCAGGTGGAACGACTTGGAGAAATAATCTATGGTTTAGAATTGAATCTTGGCTTGGTGGACTAGGTTTGGAATGGATATAATTCTATCAAATATAATGGAGGAGATAGAATATGTAAACCACTAGACTTGTCCTGCAACTTGGATATATATTGGATTTTAGTGAACGGACTCGTCCCCCGTGAAATGAACGTATAAATGAGAGTAGGTAAATCTGTGCTCGATGTTTAGAAATCTGAGTGAACGAGCTCGGGTAGAATACCCTTGTAAATGAACAATGGTTTGACCATAGGAATTTGGGGCGAGCATCGTACGACAAATTTGTACGATGAATCGCGATATGCTTGAACCTGTACCTATGACCTTGTGAGCTGACCTAGTGATAGGCAGACGACCCTGTGCCGAGTGAATGAACCTGTGCTACCGACTTTACCATATTGCTAGCATAAAGCATCACAACTGGGGTAGCAAGACTTAGGGTTAGACTTGGGAACGATAGCGTATGCTAAGTTGACCCGAATGGATGGACGCTAGTCGGTATCTGATTGATCGTGTTTAACGGTAGTGCAAATACTTGGTTGAAATAGAAATGATATGGAAATCAGATTTGATTGACCCCGTTGGAAGTATCCTGGTGATTACATGGAATTGGATTGAGCCCTTAAAATTTTCGCAAGTAGCTTGTCCGATTTTACTATCCCTAAGTTTGGTTGACAGCATGTGTTTGAGGGACGCTTCGAATATGTGCACGATCCAAGACTTAAGAAATATGAAACTCGAGTGCTAAGACTTCGCTATCGCTAAGTTGGTTGACATGCATGTGTTTGAGGGACGCTTCGAATATGTGCACGATCCAGACATGCGATATGCTGATCTCAAAAGCTAGTGCAAGTGAAAATCCTCCTGAACAAGCATAATGACTTGTATATGTTGCCTTAGCCTTAGACCGCTATCTAAGATCGATTGAAACGTGCCTCGTGTCATGAAACTTGTCCCGCGCTAAGGCGCAAATGAGACTGACTCAGTATACACGTAACACGATGTGAGCATCGAGTAGGGGATTATGTTCCAATAGATCTAGTGGTACCGATAGCTACGCTTGGGCTAGATTCAAAAATCCGATAGTATGGCTTGCCCTAAGGAAGTCTCGAGGACGAGACTTTTTCTGAGTGGTGGATAATGTAATACCTCGTTCCGCTCAAGCGGACTGCCGATTCAAACGGCAAAGTGCAAACGTGCCGACCTGCCTTGCTCAGCGAGGCAACTCGTTTGAGGCAAGGATATCCAGACTTGGTCCCTACAGGAGTTCGACTTAGGCTTTCAGAGGCTCGCTCGCAGTATCACTCGACCGAGGCGGATCATCGCTAAGGTGGGTGGCTACGGTGAACTTGTCTTTGCTTAGCCAGCACACATAAAATACGGAATGATACATGCTAGTCGCTAGGTGAATCACCCCCTACATGCTAATAAGAATACAACGCACCTAGCTAAGAGAATAATCCCAACTTGTATTGCTTATGCTAGAATATGGAAACGAAATATTGCTTATATATGCAGACTCTTGCATGCTACCTTTGCCTTGGGCAACTAGACCCGCTATGCCTCGAGTAGAACGACTTGTATGTATATTCAGTAGTGTACTGTTCTCTCCCTAACACTGCACAACCCTAGATAACTTCGCTCGGAAAGGCCCCGTACGGTTTCGCTCGGCTTACCTTCGGGCCCGAGCGAACTTGAATGCAATAAGTTATACAAGTGCCTGCTTGCTTGCTTTTATATATTGCCTAGTTTCAATGCTTGCTGCATAACTATGCCCAGACCGTGAAACGCTTTGCTTGTCATGCATTCATTTAGGTTCTCCTCGGAAGACTACCCGATAGTCGTTCCGTGCAAGAATAAACCTGAATGTATCCGGGACCGTTAGGTCGCTAAGGCAATTCCCGAACCAGGGAACTTGCACCAATCCTGTGATCCAAGAATCCCCTGCTCATTGAGCAATACTGTCCTGTACTGAATCAAATGGCTCGTGGAGCCGATACTCTACATTTAGAGTAATCCTGATCCTGCCTCAACAAGTTACAAATATATATATATATCCTGACTTGAACTTGTTCCATGTAGCTTGTTCTATATATATATATCCTGCCCTGAACTTGTTCCTGTACCTGACCTGACCCTGAAGATTAGAGACTTGCATGGTCACAGGACAACTTGGAAACAAGGTTTTAGTTCCGCAGACGGTCGCTGGGGCACTGGCACCGATCTGATCCAGACGGAACTCCTGATAGTCGCCTGCTATAGGACGGAATGCCCTGGGACGTCCTGCTTTATGCGTCGCACGACATTCCGTACTGAGACTAGACCGTCCATTATGGCGCCGTGCTAGTGACCTTATGTTCATATAGATAAGTCATCCTAGCTTAGCGGCTATCCGCATGCGAGTCACTACATCGCATCGAGAATAACTAAATAAACACCTGAACGATCTTGTTATATCAACACTTGTGCATAAAGAGCACTTGATCATACTATGCAACACACCTGATAATTCCTGTAACCCGTACACCCAGAATGGGACCTCGTACTGAAACGCTTGTGTTTGCATATGCTTGCTCCTGAATGCTTATACCTGTTTCTGCTTGATTTAACTTGGTTTGCCTTGGACAGGGAAGGACAAATGGTAAGTTGGTAAGTCTCGCCGTGTTTCCTCTCATGTCGCACGGCGCACTGCCACACGGATTAGGTTATTCAAATCTTGCATGAAATTGATCCTAAGGCAACTAGGAAGACAACTTAATAGTTGGTGCACGGAACCTTTATTACGTGTTTGGATTTGTCGAGCGGGCGAGTAGCCTCCCCACCAGTGCATTCATGTACTGATAACCCACCAGATTGCTTGCAGGGTGCGGGAGAACCTCGTTCGGTGCGGACGCCTCCTTCGTGCGTGCTAAGGCGTGGAGTTCAACTCAGAAGCCTTGGAACGCTACGTCCGGAACTGAAGCACATATACAAGACATAATGTTGGAACGTCGCCTCGCCAGAACATCGCCTGAACCTCGCCTGTGTATCATCCATAAATGTAGCCACTTGGCACGCCTTTATGTTTCGGAGAGAGCTCGAGCGACTTGTAATCTCGGCTATACGCCGCCTGTAACACTTGTTTCAATATGAATAAAAGAGCTTGCTTTACTCCAACTTGTGTTCTCATGCTTTCGTTATATTGTCAACTCAGTGAACCTGTTACCGATCGCCTATGCGTTCATGATTCCGCTGCACTCGGACAATCTGTGCGACTCTGTGGCTTAGAACTCTTACCGCCAGCCAATGAACCACGGCCTTGCACGGGCGCGGCTAACGCTCGTGCGGCATCACGCCCGGATAGGTCAGAGCGATCGTTCCGCGGGAGCGCTGGCGCCGTCATTCTCGCTAGCGGGAACGGCCGATTCGCCTGCGGGAGATCGGGGCGTGACACTCTTGCCCCGCCATCTCCCGGGATCTGGAAACTCGAAAACAAATATGCTCGGCTGGCTCATCAATGGTTCGCGCGCTGGTAGGTAGGGGCAACTTTATGTTATTCGCTACACTTGCTCTTCCCCACCCCGTAAGCTGACTCTATTACCTGCCGGTTAGCGACACTTTTTCAATCTTTAATTTAATTATCTTCATGCTATCAAAATATTTACTTTATATCAAAAATTAAATTTAAATTTAAATTTAAATTAAAATTGGGGTGTTTACACTGGCCCCATGAGTTCCAGACTCTATGCGTTTCATGCGTGTCTGGCTCCATACGTCCTAGACACCATGCGTCCTAAGCATCTCAGATCCCATGCGTCTAATATGGCAGTACTCTCCGGGCCATGATCTTTTTGTTGCAATTGAGGATATTCTCTACAACTAAGTGCAGGCCACGTGTCAAGATGACAAAGCCACGTACACCTTGAACGAGAACCGACTAGATTTTCAGCAACAACAGATCACAATAAAGACTCCATGTGACAACTTGGCTGTGACATGCGTTCGTAGTTGCAACTACATCATGTTGAGGATGGACACGTGTCAGCTCCAGCATCTATGCGTGCATAGCACATACGTGCATAGGCTCGTCAGTTTGACAACTATAAATAGCAGGGTTGCATACCCACCACACAGACACACAGACAGACACATGGGAGAGAACAGAAGAAAGCATTCTCATTCCCTCGTCGGACCGTCAACAGAGTAAACGAGTCATTACAGTACTTGATCTCCATCGTCACACTCCCTAAAATAAAATATAATTGTACTTAGATTTTTTGTATAAGATTTCTTTGTACTCTTTTATTTGTTAAATACACAAAGTTTGTTTCAACTTTGAATCAATGGCAAATAAATGTAATTTTGTATTAAAATCCCACACCATCGATTATAATGCATATTTTATAATTATAATGTCGAACTCGAGTGACTCTTGTGGTTACCGAGGAGAGATATAAGACCCTTGCTGGGTGGCAGAAGATCAGTGGATCGAGTCACGGGGGTGTATTATTCGTTCCATTTATAAATGGTGGGATTTGAGGGGAGAGGGTAGTGGGCCCAAAGATATGCAATACAGTGTGCACAAAATTCTGAGTGTTACAGCGGACTCCAAGCGTTATGTCGGAGATTCAAAAAAAGAAGACAAACTATTAATTTACTAGTATAACCCTATTTTATATCAATAGACCATATGATTACAAATAAATTATACTTTAAGCATTCCCACTACATCGCTCTCCCGGTTGACTTCTTAATCATTTGCTTCTTATGCATTTGCACCCCCTCCTTTGGTATATATTACAAGTATAATAAGTATACAGATTAGTTAAAATCTATATTACATAAATATACTTATAAATAGAAGTTTAGGAAAAGTGTATATATATAATAATATATAACTTATTACAGTATAGATATATATATAGTTTATGTAACCTTTGATAACTATAGTGCATATTTAAAACTAAATTACAAGGGTAAATTATTCTTAATTACAACTAACCCAAGTTTATAGTTATGAGCTTATATAATCATATATGTATCACTATTAATTTAATTTCAAATTAACAAATAATATATAGATATAAGGAATAAATCGTTTAACTAGAATAACTTATAAATTATAATACATACTAATAACTAGTAGACTATTGGATTATTGCTAGATTTCGACCAGATCCTTGCAAACATAACCTCAGCATAATTGGATATCCAGGCAAGTATACCTTGTCCGAATTGTACAGTATTTACATGTTTTTTTTTTCCAGTCATTATTTTTCTTGTCATATATAGTTTCTTGATATTCTCTATCATATTTGATTTGTCACATGCTGCTCTAGTCTTATTTTTTCGTTTTATGTGCACGTACATTATTTGCTCTTTTTCAAGTATCACTTCTTGTTCATGGACATATTGTGATGATATCTTCTTTGTTCTATGTGTACGTCCCCTTGACTTGACTTGACTCGTACCACTTAGGAGGGATTGAGTTCTAGTTATTGGCCTATGTTCCTCTATGACCGAGGGTGTTCCATGGCATTGCGGTAGTAGAGACTGTCTTCCATTTCTAATTTGGGAGTGTCCTATGACATTACAGTATTAGAGACTTATTATTTCATCGATATTAGAGAGTGTTATTCCATCTCAAGATTGGGACCGTCCCGTGGTGTTACAGTGTTGAGATATTATTGTACCAGGCGCATCATATGGTATGTTGGTATATTAATTTTTGTATTTATTGTACAACTCTCTATCTGCATGATTATTGTATCTTGTTACGTCCTACTGAGGAACTGGTTCATTTACAGATTATTGTTTAGATCGCTTGGTAGAGTAGATAGGTGGTTCTGATTGCGTCTCTATAATTCAGGTATCGCTAGTGATACTTTTATCATTCTTCCATCTTATATACTTTACGATGACATATTCTGATGTATAGCCTAGTTTTGCAAGCTTTATTCTTATTCTCGAGCTTGTTAGGACATGTGTACTACAGGACAGCCGATTGTATTACATATTGTTCATTCTTGATATAATTATTCTTTATGTGGATTAAGATCATAGTTGACTTGTCATATTAGAAATGATACCCTATTATGGACAGCGTATACATATTCGAGTTGGGCTAGAGTCCGCTTGATACGTAGCTATGTTGGAAATCAAGTCTGCTGAAGGGGGCAGAGTTCGGTCCAAACTCGGTCCCTGGCCGAGTTCGGGCCGAACTCGTTGTGGTGTTCCAGAACCTTTGAACCGAACTCGGTCCGAGTTCGGTGTCGGCGAGAAATGCTCGGGTTTTGGAAATTTTATGTTATATTTTGGACCGTTGGATGCTCGTGGACAGCTGGATCTTATGGTTGGTTATTTTTAGGGTTTTCTAACCCTAAAATAGGTTTCTCATCCTATAAATATGGAGGAGGATGGAGGCACAGAAAAAAGCACAAGTTGGAGATTCGGGGTGCTCGTCCACAGAAAATCTAAGAGAAAGCTCGTGCTTTGCTCTTAGGACTTTGTTATCCAAGACAAAAGGAAGAAGGAGATCTAATCGAGGAGTCGTCAACTTCGGTTAGGGATATTGCTATGGGTTGGTGAGTGATTTCAATTGTAATATTCTGCTTTTTTTTCTTGAGTGTGGTGAGAGGGTTGAACCTATTAGGGTAAAGGGTTTAACATTAGTTTTTGCAATCTTGTAATTTTATCTGAGTTATAAAGGTTAGGATTTGTCCAGGTGACGTAGTCACCGCCATATACTTGTCTTCATCTGTGTTGGTGTTAGTAGATTGGTTTGTCATCTCAGGTGGATTGGCAAAGCGCTTCTTCTGCTACGCGACCAACACGTGGTATCAGATCGCTGCGTGTTCGTAACACGTGGTATCAGAGCCAGGTTCTTCTCGAGAGGGAAGGTGCAACTATATCTACGGAGCAGATGAACACTCGTATGATCACCCTCATAGGGAAAAACTGGGCAATTTGGAAGCCAAGGATGGAGAATCTACTCTGGTGCAAGGACTTGCATGGTCAGTTGGAGGACGACAACGCAAAGCCGACGGACAAAGGTGTTGATGACTGAAAACGACTGGATCGGAAGGCTGTTGGATTTATCCGCCAATGGATGGAAGACTCGGTGTTTCACCACTTGTCCATGGAGAGTTCTGCAAAAGCATTGTGGGAGAAACTGCATTCGTTGTACGAAAGGAAGACGGCTGGCAACAAGACATTTCTGATTCACCAATTGCCACGTACTCTTGTTCTAGGTATTTTGGGACTGGATGTGACAACCATCACAATACGCACATTAATCAAGCAGTGATACGTAGAGAAAAAAAATAAGATACATGCACGTAAAATGAGGATATAAGAATAGAGCAGCAGGTGACAAATCATATATGGCAAGGAACAACAAGAAACTATATATGACAAAGAAGTAACAACTGAGAGGAAAGCATGCAAATACTGTACAATTCGTGTAAGGTATACTTGCCCTGGTTCACGTATGGTACTGCTGAGTTTGTAGTTCCCAAGGTCCGATCAATCATATTACACCCAAAGAGACTATTAAATTATAGATTTTATTTACCATGAACTAAAATAGATTTGTATTACTATAATTGTTTATTATGTTTATTATTTAACATAATTTCTAATTGTTTATTCATTATTTTATTTTATATTATTTATTTTTTTGAAAAAATTATTTTATATTATTTATATATTACATTATCACCATCTATTAATATTACCTACAACATTTTGACCTAGATATTACTAGCTGCTTATACTTCCGTTTATCATTATATCATTATTTTTCTCAATTTTGTATATTTGGTGCATACGTGTATACATAGAATTACTAGTTTGAAGAAGAAAGGTTTATAATAAAAGAATTCATTAGAGCTTTAAGTTCAAAATACAATATATTTATTTATTCAAAAGTTGATTACAATAAATATAATTAGCACACGGTTTTTATATACCACTTAATTTCTCTTAAGTAGTGTAAGTTCTAATAATTTTATTAACAATATAGTTTGTTTATACAATTATAAATTTTAGTTACAAAATAAGTTATGTTTACATAATATGATTAGGGTTGGGTTAAACATGCAATTATGGAAGGGCTAGAACTGAAATTAAGAATCAATGGGGGGTTTTGTGAAAAAACTAACATCAACCAATTCTTCTATGGAAGAAGACACAGAGCGAGTAATAATGAGAGACAAAAACTTTTTGTTTATACTCTATCTATTAACTTCTTCTTCTACTACTACCCATTCTTACTCTACTTAATCCTTACGTGAACATTTTTATTTATTTATTATACCACAGTTTATAAACTTACCTTTTAATATCCATACAGTAGAACTGAATTCCAATGCAAGATGTTGTCAATTCGAAACTCGAGTGGTCCTCAATGATATCTACATCATACGGGAAGGTTTGGTTTTTCTTTTCTTTTTATTATATGCATAATGAGGAAACAGAGAGGCAATTGGTGATTTGAGAGAAGATATGCCATATTTAGATGATATAATATATAAAGGATGTCATCTTTATCTACAGGCGCATGCAATAGGTGAGTTGAGAGAAGATTATGCCATATTTAGATGATATAATATATAAAGGAAACAGTATGCGTTCATTTAAGTTGACCAAGTCCTTTTAATAATTGGTTTTAGTTATGATATTTGTTTGAGTTTCTTTTCTTTCAAATTTGAATTTTTCCTTTGTTATTTATATAAGAGATTGTGTAGATGTTTTACCTATCCATATCTAGTTGCTATTTGTATTTAACCATTGTTTATTTTATACACATGAATTTGGTATGTTTGATAGGTTTTTTCATATCTAGTACATCTATTTGTCTATTTTGCTTATTATTAGCTTTTTTTTTCCTTTTACAAGTAAGAATATAGTAATTACCGTTAGAAGTTTAATTTAAGTATTTTAAAATTTGTGAAAAATAGAAAATTCAAAACAAAGGTTTACAGAGTTCTAAGACAAGAAAATTCATGTGAAAATCAATTTGAATCACAAAAACTTCTGAACTCAACATTTTCGAATTCGCCTCCATGATCACTTCGGATTCAAATAATCATAAAGCCTTTTCGTTTTGTACCTTTTTGTAAAATACCACAAATTCAGAAAATGCATCACTTATTTTGCAAGAAAGAAAATCTAAGTAAATCTTGAAAATCATCAACAATTATAAAAATATATAACTTACCGCCAAGACTGGCGACTCTACTGGGTCCAAATAAATTCATGTGTAAGAGTTGAAGAGGTCTAGAGGTACTTACAACGTTGATCGATTTAAAAGAGAATCTGGTTGATTTATTCTTTCATAATCGACACAGACCATATCCTTTTTAAATGTAATTTCTGGCAAGCCTCTTTCCAATTTCTTTGATGAAAGTCTTGCAATAGTATCCATGTTTGCGTGTCCTAATCGCATATGCCATAGCCAACTCTTATCTTTATTGGCATAAAGACACCTACCTATATTTTTAGTATCTTCCGATAGATAGAAAACATAGATATTATCTTCTCTAATACCTTCAAAAATAATCTTACCATTTGATCTATCGTAGATAGAACATTTGTTTTTTAGAAAATTAATACCATCACTACTAAAAATTACGGGATTAGCGACGCTAAAAAATGTCGCTAATTATAAAATTACGTCGCTGAAATAAAATGACGACGTTATTAGCGACGTTTTATAATTATCGCGGCCTAGTTAGTCGCTGACTGAAAATTCGTCGCTATATGTCGCAACTAGCGACGTATCTTAGTGACGTATGAACGTCGCAAAAATTTCACAAATTAGCGACGTTCTGCGGCGCAACGTCGGTATATGAGCGACACACATTTAGTCACAAAATATCGCTGATATTTCTATACTTAATGACGTTTACTGTGTCACTAAACGTCGCTGACATTCTTCCGTTAGCGACGTTTAGCAACGCATGTACGTCGCTAATATTTTTTGAATGTAGCGACGTTTAGCAACGTATTTTAGTTACGTCTTGATGACATGGCATAGATTGCCAAGTCAGCAAATTAGCGACTTTTAGCGACATATTTGCGACGTCTTGAAATAGGGATATGGACGTTTTGATACCTCTCTATGACATATTTGTACGTCGCTAGAATCGGTAAAGGTCGCTAAATTGCTGAAAAAAAAGTTAAAAAAAGATTGTTACATAATAATTTATATAATAATATTCGGCCTGTAGTTTATATAAATATATTCATAGTTTATAAAAATAGATTGTCACACATAAGCAAATTATTAAACACCGATAAATTTAAATCTACTGTCACTGTTGGCCAATGTCATACAAATTTATACATACATAAAAGTCTGAAATAAATAATCTCATGTCACAAAAAGAATATATACAACAGACCCAAAAATTGGCCAATGTCATACAAATTCCAAAAAATGGGTCAAATTCACACAAACTCATTACTATCTGTCCAACCTAGGAGTAATGCTGATCAGGAGAAGGAGGAGGAACACCGCTTTGCAACTGGAATACGATATAGTCCAACTAGCCCTGTGAAAGCGCTACCAATGTCGAACTAGGAGGCAGTATCGTCGGTGGAGTCGATGTCGATGCCAGCGAACTAGGAGGACGTATCCGTTCCAATGTTGATAGACGATCATTGTATGAATCCATGACACCAATAATCTGAGTGATGAAACACTGTGTCTATGATGCCATATCTGTAATGTTCCGCTATGTTGCCTCGGTCATAGTCCTGAGATCCAAAAGGTTTTGCTCGAGCGCATAAAAACGTGCTAAGATCCTCACATCGTCCATCTGCGGGTGGGACTGGGGCTGCTGCAAAATTAGTCTAATCATCTCGTCATGCAGAGACGTAATCTGATGGTCAACTCTCTCCTGATAGACTTGCACCAACTCCTGGGAAGGCTGTAGGGTTTACGCAGGGGCAGAGGGGGTCCTAGAGCCCAGCATCGCAACATAGGCGTCGTAGGATCCTGTACCGTAGTACGTAACCCTCTGAAGTCCACCAGTAGCGGTCTTCCACAGCTCGTTAGCCGACGAAACTGGGTGGGCCGATGGCTGCGAGGAAGTACCGGCCTCTCCCTCGGGAGGTGCAGACACAGTATATTGCGTCGACTACTCACAGAGCCGTAGATAAATATACTTGTTACTAACTACATGGATATTTATTTGCATATTTTCTAAGTTGATTAAAATCAGAGGTACCCGATGATATAAACCAAAAATATAGGATAGTTAATGTAAATAACCCTATTATCTAAGCAACTTATTACTAACTACATGAATATTTATTTGCATATTTTCTAAATTATATTAAAATAAAAAAATATAAAGTAATACTTACATAAGTCTGCGTGGCCCTATCATCGATGAGCTGTCCGCCCTTCCGATGGGTGGCAAGGAAGACGGTCACCATGTTAGCGTCTTTACCCCTCTAGACCTGTTAATTATAAATAGATATATTGTTACTAAAATTAACCATTTTATCCTACTTTGATTAAAATAATATATATATGTTTAAATACTTACCATGCGACAAAAATGTTCCGTCATCAGAATCGACCCACTATACCACTTTCCTGCCTTCTTCCTGGTCGCCTTCGCCTTCTCCGACTTTTCCTTGTACCTGAGATCGTCGAATCTAGCCCTCATCTGAGTCCACTGCTCAGTCGTGATCCAACCTTGGATTGGTTTTCCTAAACGATCACGGTCATTCTAATCATTGATCGCATCTGGAACTAGCTTGGCGGCGACAGAAGAAAATATTTCCTCGATCACCTCGTCCCGGCGTGGTAGGTAGAAATACGCATCCTAGAAGAAGTAATATAGTAAGTTATGTAATATAAATAAATTAGATGATCGACATTAAAACCAAATATATTTTTATCTTGAAGTGCTTAAACCAGAATGCCTTCCTCTTGTCTGAGCATCGAAGTAGTTGATCCAACGAACACCATAATTGTACCTCAAAAATAGCCCCAGGCATCTCTGTACCCTCGAACGACGATATCTATACAGAGATAATTATGTTAATAGAAAAGTTTTATTTATTAATATATATATATATATATATATATATATATATATATATGCGTAAGGAAATATTAACTAATTAACTTACTTTGTACCGTCGGCCTAAATCTTTATCTGATGCTCGTCCGGAGGCGCGCATGGAGGATCTCTCTGATACTGTGAGGGCTGGGCCTCGCCCGTCTCCTCCTCGATCTCTATGGTACCGTCAGAAGTAGGAACGATAGACGGAGGAGTACTAGGCTCTGGCCTGGAACTGCTCATCCCAAAAGTACTATCATGAGGAGGTGCAAGTGGTCGAAAGAGTGAAGTACTTCTCGTCCCAGGAGTACTGTCATGAGGATATGCAAGTGGTCCGTCCCTAGTACCCGGTACTGAAAGAGTGCTGCCCTCGGAGCACGATGTCCTTTAGATGCTCCTCTACGTCCGAACCCTTCGCGTCGTCCTGTTATAACTGATAACAACATATGATGATAAAATAAATACGCATATATATATATATATATATATATATATATATATATATATATATATATATATATATATATATATATATATAATACGAACAAAATTAAATGACGAAGAAAAAAAAATAGACCCGGAGCAACCCTCCATTGAATTGCACACAAAAAGTCTAGATAACCAAAAAGTCTAGAGTTTAGGCAACAATATCCAAGATGTCTATTCCAAAAAAATATAGTACATGTCACAAAACTAAATTAATTTTATTTTATTTTCAATCATGTTCTAAAAATTCATCTTCTTCGTTTTCCTCGTCCTCCTCTTCCTCGACCTCGTTCTCCACTTCTTTACTTTTATCTACTTTGTCTTCCTCTTCGGATAATTCTACATCTTCAACACGATTAGCCGTGTAATGAAAAACTTCCGTTGAGTCCACCTCTACAATATTTGTTACAAGAGGTAGCTCATCCTTCTGATAAGCTATTTTGTCAACGTCAAAGGTATTTCTAGCTTTGGTCATGCATACTGCCTACCAGTCCGACCTCGTTGTTCCTCGTTTAGGATAAGTTGTAAAGTACACGAGTTATGCCTGACTTGATAGGAAAAATGGTTCATAGCTTTAATATCGACGTAGGTAGTTTATATCCACAAGAGCATGCTTGTCTATTTTCCAACCTTGATCTTGGATCGGATCGAAACATTCACACTTGAATAACACGATCTTAGCAGGCTCTGTTCTATAATTATATATCAGCTCCACAATCTTTCATAAGACGCCATAGAAATCATTGCCTATGTTAACATCTTTATAGTTCAAAGATTTGATACACAAACAACTATTTTTAGTGCCCTCGAGATCTAGGAAGTTATCTCTGATCGGGGCAGTTGTTGACTTGAACCTAAACCCATTTACACAATAGCTTGGCCAAATTTTGACGGCATAAATTGGCCCCTTAGCTAGAGTTCTAATAGATTCATTCTCAAGAGTTGCATCTGGACGATCGACCTAAATACCATAAGATAAAAAATTAAGTTCAATATTCCGTTAATTATTGTGTAAAGTGTATATACAAAAAGTAATTATTGAGCTCCTTATATATGCGCTCAACCAAGAAGGAAAATGAAGTCTTATTTCTTATTTTACTTCTTCATCTGTTATATAATGTCTAACTGACCTCAACTCATCATTATATGTACTAAAAATTAACGAAGCAACCGTCGATTTAGCATAACATTATCGATCTTATACCATTACATTGAGATAACGTAAACATGGACGTATTAATTACTTACCCCTCTAGATTCTTTACTTCATGCTCGTCGCAATTGAGTAATATATAAAATTGAGCAACCCTTAGCCCGTGGTCATTCAAATATCTCTTCTTTATTTTCCTCGAAGGCTTTTTAGATGTATTGAATAATTCCAGTATTGCATCATTAGATTCTTGATATCCGTCGTTGTTTCTCGGAGCTCTTGTTTGATTAGTAGCAATATGAGGTTTGAAATACGCCGAGCAAAGTTTGTAAACTCCTTGAGCATATAAACTTTACAAATTGAACCCACAATCCGTGCCTTATTTCTTACCTTTCTCTTTAGGTGGTTCAGGTGCCGCTCGAACGGGTACATCCACCGATAATCGACAGGCCCACGAACACGTGCCTCATAGGAAAAATAAATTGGCAAATGCTCGATAGAGTCAAAGAATATAGGAGGAAACACCTTCTGTGCTTGCACAGTGTTACCACAATGTCCTTCTTTTGCTTTTCTAGACGATCGACGAGCAACTTAGTAGAACAAAGATCTCTGAAGAATATGCTGAGCACTGTCAATGGATCTCAAACAACATGTGGTAAGAATTTTCAAAATACAATTAGAATTAACCTCTCCATGAATACGTGACAATCGTGGCTCTTCATACCCGTCATTTTGTTCTCCTTGAGGTCGACGCATCTTCTCAATTTTGACACGCACCCATCTGGAAATTTTAGGTCCTGAATTCTCCTACGAAGTCTTCTTTATCCTCCTTCTCTAGTAAAAAAATTGCCTTAGGCTGCTTTAACTTTCCATTCCCCTCCTCTATCAAATGCTACACAGAATATCTACATATTTTTTCTAAGTCCAACCTAGCATTTATATTGTCTTTTGTCTTCCCCTTTACGTCCATTACAGTATTAATTATATTGTCAAACATATTCTTCTCGATATGCATGACATCAAGGTTATGTCTGATCAGATTGGTGCTCCAATTTGGCAGATCCCAGAATATACTCCTCTTCGTCCAGTTATGAGTGTGACCAAATCCGTCACACTTGTACCCCTTAGCAGGCTCTCCGATATCACTTGATAAATCATTTACCTCTTCCCATATCGTGTATACAAGACACCTTGGCGGTGGATTGGCCTTCTCGACAACGCTGATACAAAAATCATTCATGTTCCTCCGGTACGAATGATCCTTCAACAAGAATTATCGATGATAGTCGAAGAAGCACGGTTTGCCTTCGTGTTTCAAATGGAAAGCCTTAGTGCAGTCCATGCAATACGGACATGAGAGACGACCATGAGTGCTCCATCTCGATAATATTCTATAGGCCGAAAAGTCATTGATGGTCCACATAAGTGCTGTCCTTATCTGAAAATTTTGCTTTCTAGAAATATCGTACATGTTGGCACCTACTTCCCACAGCTGATCCAACTAATCTATCAACGGCTGTAAATACACATTGATGTTCCTCTTCGGATTGTTCGGACCCGGGATAATAACGGTTAGGAACATATACAGAGTCTTCATGCACATCCAAGACAGTAGATTGTACGAAGTAATGATCATAGGCCAATATGAATATTGGGAGCCTGAAAGTCCGAATGGGGTAAAACCGTCGGAGAAGATCCCCAATCTGATATTACGCGGGTCTGAGGCAAAATATGGATAATTTCGATCAAAATGCTTTCATGCTTCTCCATCATATGGATGATCCAATGCTCCTTCAATTTGTTTTCTCCTGTGCCAACTAATATTTTCTACAGTCTCCTTCACCATAAATAACCTCTGCAACCGCGGCAAGTAGTGGATCGAATCGGTAGGCTTTCTTGCATCGATAAACCTTCCTCTACCAGTGGCCTTGTAGCGATCAGTACCATAAAATATGCATACGTCTACATCCTTATCGTCTTTATAGTACAACATGCACCCGTTGTGACATGCATCAATTTTCTCGTATCCTATCCAGAGCGATCTCACTATCATCTTAGTTCAGTAGAAGTCTTTAGGCAACTTAGCACCCTCCGACAAGATCTCTATAATCAACTCCATCAGTCAGTTGTAGCATTCTTGCGACTTATTAAAATTGGACTTGATGCTCATTAATCTTGTAACCACCTCCAACGGTGAATGATCCTCACAACCAGGATATAATGGAGTCCTTGCATTCTCCAGCAACTCCATGAACTTCACAGCATCGACATTCGATGCCTCCTCAGCTGCATCATGATTGTCCGGATAGAAACTAGGCCCCTCCACGTCAAAATCATGTTCATCCACCCGTCATCGTAAGCAGCATGGTCGTGGACATCCATATAGGGATCTACATAAGGCTTCAACTCCGATGCTAATGATACAAGTTCTCCGTATGTGGTCCACTGATAGTAATTTGGCATAAAATCCTTTGAGTACAAATGATATGTTACTTTCACTTCTAGATGATGTTTCAAGTTGCGATATCTCACACACGGACACTTAATTTTGGTACCATCCATGTACTGAGGGAACGACTTCGCGAACTGCCGGAACTGTTGTACACCCTCTATGAATTTATTCCGCATACCGCACATGTCATTAGGATGACGGTTGTACATCCAGTAACAATATCGTAGATAGTAATGCATATCCATTTTTGGATACTTCTAAAAGATAGATACACATTATTCAAGTATATATCATTCAAATTGTCACGCCTCAATCTCCCGCAAGCTCAATAGTCCCTGCTGAACGTGAATCACCACGTTGCAGGTCTCCTGCAGGACAATCGTTCTCATCGGGACGTGATGCCGTACGAGCCTGGAGTTGCACTCGTACAAGGCGATGTTGTCAAATACCAAAGTTATCATAGAAACGACCAAGTTACAGCGAAAGTCAAGCATTGTGTACCAAGCACACATCAGAGTATACGCAGCGAAGCTCTCGATAGGGTCCAAATAAAATACCACGAAGGTGATTGCTTCAAAGGCGATAAAATACTCTTGCTCTTTCTCTAGCCCACAAAGGTACTTATAGTTCATACATCATATCCCGTATATCCATGCAGCGCCACTACACCCGTGTACCTGAAATAATGCCCACAAACATGGGTCAGTACACAGTCGTACTGGTGAGCGGGGTAACCCACTCGTCTAAGCCGACACTAAGTAAAATAGTGAATGCAAACAGTTATATGGTGATCTTTCTAGTTGAATCCTAGATTTATTTCATGGCATAGGGATGACATATTAAGAAAAGCTGTAAAGCAGTTTAAGCATGCAAGCATTCAACTCAATCCAATCGACAAGCAATAAATAACCAACTCGAAGAAAACTAGCATACAACCCGTCCTACTCAAGCCCAAGCAACTCGATAAGTTATCGAACCAACAACCAAGCCTCAATATCCATCCTCAACCAAAACTTATAATCCAATCTCAAAGTGCACACTCTTGCCGAGGCAAGGTGGCCGCACCTACACGAAGCCCAAACCAACCAAAGAAAAGCAAGCCAACACTTATCTATATGAAGTCACTGGCCAAGCCATAAAGGACATTGATCAGACTAATCAATAGGCAGTCCTACCCGATCCAGCAATGGGCAGCTATCCCCCTCTGGTTCGTATCGAACTACCGGAACCGCGCCCAAGACGCGTTACCCTTGTCTTCTCCATGGCCGAACGGTCCCGGTGCCCCGGAGCCTCTCCCGTTCGAGGAAACAAAACCCTGTGCAACACAGGTTGTCCGTGACATGCAGACACCAAGTAGGTATGACGAGAGGATCGAATATTCTTGCCCCACCAAGCGATCCTAGACTCATTCAACCAAAATATCCATAACCATTCTTCCAACATATAGCCCAAGGCACCAAATCTCAAGTTATCCCTATAGGCACTATGCCGCTTCTCAACACATTATTCCAATTGGTGCAACACCCCATGCTCAGAACAATCTCGTGGCACAATGCCCCAATAGTGGCACCATGCCCTCGCCAATGCAGTTGTTCGGTTTCTAACCACAACTGCTCGCTTTGCAAGACAAAGCGCCCAAGTGATACTCGTGCACGGATGCACGCTCGCTCGCCCGTATTCCCGATGTTCCAACCAAGATGTTCCAACAAAGATATATAATTCCAACTGCTTCTCCAACTGTCCCAAATGTATAATCCAACTCTAGCTCCAACTATCCAACGTGAAAACCAATTCAAGCCACAATCCTATTCAAGCAAACAACGTACACTCTATGCACGCCACAGTGTAGTAATTCCCAAGTTCCAGTCCAAGTGTTCAAGCCTTTACGTGTGTTCCATATTATTAGGCATGAAGGAGTAGAGGAGAAGGGACATAGCCCACTCACAATATTTGATTCTGTTAAGCATCTTGTCCTGCCGATACGACCGATCCCTTGAACCCGTGGTCCGATGCAAAGCACAATAAACTCAACTGGTATGACCGTGCGAGCAGACCGTGCTCTCCAAATCATTCGACTGATTGGACTAAGAAAGACGGCATTATTACTCCAATCCAGCTATCTCAGTACTGCTCTGAACGAACACCTGATTCCCATCAAACTTCGCTAGCCATCTGCACATGAAACCAACTCAATCAATACTTCTTCCCAAAATCCAATAAATCAAATATAACCAGCTATTGTTTTATTCAATCCGACTCAGCATAACGTACCGTACGGTTGTGGGACGTTACATAATATACCACTTAGAAATTAGGTTCATCCACGAACCGTGCTGGTACTTATTCCTATCACATGCCGCTTGTCCAATTCATAACTCTGCTCTATGCAACTCTCATACTCATGATCCTGACTCAGCATCTCACTCTGCTGAACGCTCATACAAATTCCATATTCCCACGTCCTCCTTGCAGCTCAATACGAATTCCTCATATCGCTTAGTTTTAGATCGTACACATATTTAAGGTGTCCCTAAAATACATGCATTTCAGCCGAGCTTTGCGATAGCGAATTTGGACAAGTTACAAGGATATCTTTATGTCCGAGGTATCCATTTGCTTTATTCCCATTTGAACCAATTCTGATTTCCATTCCAACATATTTGCTTTAGCACTATTCTCAATTATGATGATTTCCCACCGACTCAATCAGTTCGTGTTCCAACTCAATCCATCCGACTATTTTTGAATCCGCACTAGCAATATCTCCAAATATATCTCATACATCGAATGATCATCTCAACTGATACTACCCCAACTAGGCGACTTACCCAAATATTAAACTTTGCTTTTAGATCATCTCAGCCAAACACGTCTTCCTTAATCTCAATTCCTCACTGGGTGAACATCTATATTGAGGTTCGTGTGATCCACAAAGATCTCGCCGCCACGCCAAAGGGATAGTGTTGCCATAATTTTAACGTGGACACACTCGCCATAATTTCTAGGTTGCGCATGGAATAGTTCTTCGCGCTGCTTCCACTGCCTCGAAGCAAAGGATATCACCTTTGCCTTCCGAACGAGAACGCTTCCCAGATTAAGTTCTGATGCATCTTATAAATCTGAGGCACATCTGTCCCTTCTAGTATTCGTAAAGATTTGATTTGAACGAGCCGCTGCTTTAACTTCACAAGCTAGTTTCACAATCGTCAATTCATATCAATGCTATTCACCTCCAGGGCACGATGAGTCATAGGCGATGCCATCTACAAAAATCTACGACTCTAAATCTCATCAGTTGACTTAGGCCATTCCCACCATCTCTTTGATCTTCTGGCTGCATCTTCAGCTGAAGGCTATCCCAAGGAACTCTCAAATCCAACACTCAGTAAGTAAGCCAAATCTCCAACACACACTACTCACATCTGCCCTCGACGCATTCCCAAATGCGCCGTCGTAAGGGTCATTCTATGGGTCTACAATATTCATCTCTGATCTGGCGGTCAAGTCGCTAGGGTCAGCTGTCCCGAAGCTACACTCGATAATATCACGATGGACAGTTACTACGAACCATGATATATCTCATCTGCAAATTTGAGCCATAATCCAACCATTCCATCCGAACGAACTTTCGAATCCGAGCACTTCATGCACTACCTCTGATGATCTGTCAACCAATGCCGCTTAACCACCTAGAGTCTTTCTATCTATCCAAGCCAACAAACCGAGAACTGTGATCGTTGAAACCGTATTTCCATCAATTCGTCGTTCTACCCTGAATCCATTAAATTTTTGAATTGCCATGTTCGTTTACTCGCACTACTAATTGTAATAATTTCCGAAACTAAAGACTTGCTCCAACTTCTTATCCGTTTGTCGTGTTCCAAAATGCACGTCTAACTTTCTCGAGCAGTATATTATTTGCTCCAATGTTGCTATTTTATTTAGCTATCTTCAAATGTCCATCCTCCACAATCCTTGCTCTCGTTCCATTCCTTAGCCCCGTCTTAATTTCTTAATGTTTTGATTAGTCCACACATTTTCAATGACTCGTGCATCAGTTCCAACATAAATTTCAAATCCATATTGCCTATACTTGTTGCCTCAATCCGCCTCGATACTGCAAGTTAACTTCCAATCTGACTCAACATCAACTAGACTTGCCTTATGCTCGTTTATGTCTTCCGAAGAATCCGTCTACCCTTGTTGCACCATTTTTGCCAAATTTTACTTCCACTAAACCTGAGTCAAACTTCTCGAGTGCCAATTTCAAAAATCCTTCAAGTCCGTACGAATTCATTGTATTGCCCCTCCAAACCAGCTTGTGTTTCATTACTCAACCAACAGCTCAAATGTGTTGCCCAAAATTGTAGTCCGTGCTCGCTATTATTCAATTGACCCATCGCTCGTTCAAGCGTATCCCAACTGTTTGTTCCTCATGCTCAACTCTCTCTTTGCATTCATGAATGCTCCACCGAACTTCCAAATTGTGCAAGCAAACTCTGATATTCAGCTTTCCATCTGACTATCTCAACTTGTTTTTAATACTTGGTCTGCCTAAATCCTTTAAATTTCTAAACACTCTTTCCATCTGTTTATTCCGATCTCGTCCATCTCTCAAGTCCAACGATACTTCCATTTGCACAAGTCCGTTCTCGATATGCTCAACTCAATATTCGCTTGCTCCATTTTTCATTCTTTCCAACTCAGCCGATGTGCACCAACCAACTTATATTCCTGTTACCCGAGTCCGTTGAGAAAATTCCCATTGATGTCTATCCAAAATATTTCAATGCCTTGCTCACTATGTGGTATCCCATATACCACTCTGAATCAAGTCGCTACTCGCATTACGATTTCTTTGCACTGATCCAAGATTTGTGCTAGCCATCCCTTATGCGTGATCCTGCCATCCCTAACTCAAGTCTGACATAAAACTCAGCCAATGCTTGAACCATCCAACTCTCTCCATCAATCTTGTTATGCAACTTGTGCTATGTTCCATTCTCAATACATCCAGCGATTCCCAAACTGTCTGATACTTTCGTAATACGAGCAACCCGTGCAACGATCTATCTCAAGTAATCCAACCCAATGCCCAATTGTTCCCTACATTTATTGTACGAGCAACTCGTGCAACACTATCTGATATTCCTAAGCCAAACTCAAACCTGGTCAACCAATGCACCACACGAGCAACTCGTACAATGCTCTCTATAATATACCCAGCCAAAATTAAAACTTTTATCGAACATATTCGCTACACGAGCAACTCGTGCAACGATCTATTTCTCAATCCAATGCTTCTACTCATAATATGCCATATAACCAATCTTGTCTGCCAACCAACTGATCCACTGATGCAATCAAAAACACCCTGAACGACAAGCCAAGCCAAGCCAACGACAGCTCTCAACTTGTTGCACAAATACAACAACGCCTAACGAGGCTAAGCGATCTACCGAAAATAAACAAAAGCAACGCAACAAAGCACAACATGCAGCCACAACCAGCAATATATAGACTTATTGCATGAAACATCCAATGCAGCACCGAGTAGAGCCAAGAGCTAAATGACATGCGGAAGCTATTTAGAGTTTGTGATGAAGCGAAAGACCAAGTCCGAGAAAATGATCCAGGCGCTCTGATACCAATATGTCATGCCCCAATCTCCCACAAGCTCAATAGTCCCCGCTGAACGTGAATCACCACGTTGCAGCTCTCCCGCAGGACAGTCATTCTCATCGGGACGTGATGCCGTACGAGCCTGGAGTTGCGCTCGTACAAGGGGATGTTGTCAAATACCAAAGTTATTATCAAAACGACCAAGTTGCAGTGAAAGTCAAGCATTGTGTACCAAGCACACATCAGAGTATACGCAGCGAAGCTCTCGATAGGGTCCAAATGAAATGCCACGAAGGCGATTGCCTCAAAGGCGATAAAATACTCTTGCTTTTTCTCTAGCCCACAAAGGTACTTACAGTTCATACATCATGTTCCGTATATCCAAGCAACGCCACTACACCTCCGTACCTGAAATAATGCCCACAAACGTGGGTCAGTACACATCCGTACTGGTGAGCGGGGTAACCCACTCGTCTAAGCCGATACTAAGTAAAATAGTGAATGCAAACAGTTATATGGTAATCTTTCTAGTTGAATCCTAGATTCATTTCATGGCACAGGGATGACAATTTAAGGAAAGATGTAAAGCAGTTTAATCATGCAAGCATTCAACTCAATCAAATCGACAAGCAATAAATAACCAACTCGAAGGAAACTAGCATACAACCCATCATACTCAAGCCCAAGCAACACGATAAGTTATCGAACCAACAACCAAGCCTCAATATCCATCCTCAACCAAAATTTACAATCCAATCTCAAAGTGCACACTCTTGCCGAGGTAAGGTGGCCGCGCCTACACGAAGCCCAAACTAACCAAAGAAAAGTAAGCCAACACTTATCTATATGAAGTCACTGGCCAAGCCATAAAGGACATTGATCGGACTAATCAATAGGCAGTCCTACCCAATCCAGCAATGGTCAGCTATCCCCCTCTGGTTCGTATCGAACTACCGCACCGTGCCCAAGATGCGTTACCCTTGTCTCCTCCATGGCCGAACGGTCCCGGTGCCCCGGAGCCTCTCCTGTTCGAGGAAATGAAACCTTATGCAACACAGGTTATCCGTGACATGCAGACTCCAAGTAAGTATGACGAGAGGATCGAACATTCTTGCCCCACCAAGCGATCCTAGACTCATTCAACCAATTATCCAACCAAAATATCCATAACCATTCTTCCAACATATAGCCCAAGGCACAAAATCTCGAGTTATCCCCATAGGCACTATGCTGCTTCTTAACACAGTGTTCCAATTGGTGCAATACCCCACGCTCAGAATAATCCCGTGGCACAATGTCCCAACAGTGGCACCATGCCCTCGCCGATGCAGTTGTTCGGTTTCGAACCACAACTGCTCGCTTTGTAAGACAAAGTGCCCAAGTGATACTCGTGCACGAATACTCAACTGGTATGACCGTACGAGCAGACCGTGCTCTCCAAATCATCCGACCGATTGGACTAAGGAAGACGACATTATCGCTCTAATCCATCTATCTCAGTACTGATCTGAACGAACACCTGATTTCCATCGAACTCCGCTAGCCATCTGCACTTGAAACCAACTCAATCAATACTTCTTCCCAAAATCCAACAAATCAAATGTAACCAGCTATTGTTTTATTCAATCCGACTCAATGTAACGCACCGTGTGGTTGCGAAACATTACACAAATAAAGGCAAAGATGGATACAAATGTATGTTCATCAAAGATGGACATAAATAAAGAAGGATATGGGTGTCGTCATGTGTCTCTTATGAGCCATTACCTAGCTAGACATCTAATAAGAAATAGGTAAATGAACCTAGAAGGCATGCGACCTTTGGCTCTACCTTACGCTCTAGTGCCGAAAGCCATGAGACTTAAATATGTAGGAGAAGAGAAGACATGTTTCAGTCTCATGGCTTCCGATACTAGAGCGAAAAGTTGAGCCAAAGATTTCAAACTCTAGTAAATGGATGACTCAGAATAACAATCAAGCCTCTACATGCATAATTTCAGCAAAAACATACCTATTATATACAAGAACACAACCATCATGATCATAATACTTTCTAACACCAACCACTACTAACACTTCTCCTTGACATTATAATATTCTCTATTAGAACCTAAATTAATTCATGACCTTTACACTATATTAATGCATAAGTAAAATGTCCTCCGACTTGATTCCCCTATACATATATAGAAACCCTATTTAGGATGGTCACACATAACATTTATCAATTAAGTTAAATTAATAGCTCAAGATTTGAATTAATTAGAATTAGTCAGCTAAATTATATATATAAAAAGTTCAAAAAAACTTCTTTATTATATAAAATTTGGAATCCGTCACTTGAACACAATCAAGTCTAATCTCGTGGAGGCTCTAAAGAGGCCGAGCGCGTCCGGCACACCGTGGACCGTGTATGGTCTAACCCGCCGCCGGACCCGAGCACCCCCCTCCCCGGCCTAGAGTCTAGACCGGTTCATCAAGCTCGATATCCTGGACCGCGAGTCCACAACCATCATGATCATAATGCTTTCTAACACCAACTACTATTAACACTTCTCCTTGACGTTCTAATATTCTCTATTAGAACCTAGACTAATTCATGACCTTTACACTACATTAATGCATAAGTAAAATGTCCTCCGACTTGATTCGCCTATACATATATAGAAACCTTATTTAGGATGGTCACACATATCATTTATCAATTACATTAAATTAATTACTCAATATTTAAATTAATTAAAATTAGTCAGCTGAATTAATTGCTCCACTAACTAAGAATTATCATTCAAAACTATGAGTTTATTGCATATAAATACATAGAATAATATATATATATATATATATATATATATATATATATATATATAAAGTTTGATATAAGTTCTTTATTATATAAAATTTAGAATCTGTCACTTGAACACAATCAAATCTAATCTCATGGAGGCTCTAAAGAGGCCGAATGCGTCCGGCGCACCGAGGATCGTGTATGGCCTAACTCGCTGCCGGAACTGAGCACCCCCCTTCCCGGCCTAGAGTCTAGACCAGTTTATCAAGCTCGACATCCTAGACGGCGAGTCTACGGCCCGGGCCAATACCCTATCCATGTGTGTGTCGTATCTATGTCAATGTCGTGTATGTGTCAGTATTGTATCTGTGTCAGTGTCATGTATGTCAGTGTCATGTCTGTGTTAATGTTGTGTCACTGTGTGTTGTGTCTTGTCCGTGTCTGTGAGAGAGAAAGAGAGAGAGAGAGAGAGAGAGAGAGAGATAGGGTTAGGGTTTACCTAGAGGTAGCCGAAGATGTGGAGAGGAGAAGGAGAAGCCCGAGGTCGTCGGAGGGGAGGAGCCGTGTGAGTGGAGCAGCTGCGTAGGGGAGGAGCCGTGCCGGAGGGGGGCGCTCAGAGGGGAGAGCCACTAGGGGGGGTGCGATCGGAGGGAGGGGCTGTATTTTTAGGTTTTAATTTTTTTTGGGTGAGAATGAGGGGAAACGAAAAAGCCAACCCTATATTAAACAATTTAGCAACGTCTAAATAGACATAGCTAAACGTCACTATAAATTGAAAATGTAGCGACGTTCAGCTACCTTTACCGATGTATATTTTTTACAATAGAAAATTTTGTCTCTGCATGTCCCAAAAAAGTCACTATTTATCAAAAATGTAGCATCGTTCAGTGACCTATACTGACGTTTATTTTTATAATATAAATTATTGTCGCTAAACGTCGCTAAAATCACAGATAGCAACGTTTAGAGAGACTGTTTATTAGAGTCGCTAATATTACAAAAATTAACGACTTCAATAACTTATGTCGCTGAAGGCGTCGCTAATAGCGCAAATTTTGGTAGCGCATAACCGTTGTCATCCAGGTGACTAATGCTTAGTAGGTTATATTATAATTCTGTTACTAAACACATATTCTTTCTTACAGGAAAGAGAGAAATACTATAATATAACCTTTTAGATTATATCGATGGAGACGTATCCTTCTTTCTTCATCGATAGCATCGTAAATAGGATAGCATCACCAGTCATATGATGTAACAGTCACGCATGCATGATTGGACATGGGTTGTGAGCAAGAAGGTTTATCGTTTCTTGCATGCAAAGGTCGGTCCACCTACAATACAAGTTGAATATGTAACTGTCATGTCTCGTGCCAGCATGATCGGACATAGGTTATGAGCGCATCAAGCCTACGTCGCAGTATCAGAGGTAGTCAGTTGTCTAGACCTCAATAATCATCAAAATATAGATAATCATCAATCTCGCTCAATTACATAGACTAAGCAAGGAACACTACCTACTTACGCACATGATCACCATAGTCCACTAGTATAATTTATGTACGTACATCATACATGTCAATATCTTTTCGGAGACAAATTCGGTAAAGTAACCATATACATGCCTCATCAAATAAACATAAATTTTATATATCTAAAAATAATCCAAACTGTCCTCTAGGATCCGCCAAAGCCATTATCCATGCTAATCTGTCATCTGGTTATCAACGATCTAGTCAGAAAAAGGGCAAGTAAACTACACAATGCTTAGAAGTATAATAATGAAATAAATATAAAAATAATAATGAACAAGTACAGTAAAGATCAATATGCATGAGAGAAATAACATATACCTACTACACCTACTACGTGATTTAAATACCTTCGTTGTGATGGACAACTAGAAATAATCTGGCATCAAGCACATGACGTTTGACCACTACTTGACACGGTTTGAGAAAGGGGTCATTCAAACACGAATCTTATATTTTTCTACCGACACAAAATAATGATCATGACACGAGATGCAATAGACACGACATGAGATACAATGAACACAACACAAAAATTATCGTGTGTCCTACTGTGTCATGAATCATGCAATGGACTAGAATACTTCAATTTGAAGAAATCTATCATATATAATACTTGCAATGAATAGAAAAATAGAGTTAAAGTTTGAGAAATGTATAAAAAACTTGCCTCCATCCAAAGCTGTAGTTGCTCTTAGGTTCACCTACAAGTCCAAATGAAAATATTAGATTTTAGATACAACCTTTTTAGGGATTCTTAGTTATTGAGCCCTAACCACTCCTAGACTTGATTTTTACAAATTCTTTACTAACTAATTATCTTCTAAACAATTATTAACTAATAAATTCTTAAATAATAATTCTTGATTTTTAAATTAGAGTAAAGACTATTCATATGAAAGACTATTCATATGAAGACCATATTTAATCAACTAAGGCTTAACTTTGTCCAAACCCCTGATTTACTTTATTTCCTGCAGCTAGACCAAAGCCCACTGATCAGGCCCTATATGATTCCAAAATTAATTCCCATCAGCAGAATTTATTCCCATGAATCTTTATAGGACTTAAAAAACCAAGTAAACTCAAACCTTATGAAGATATATTCATTCATTCACCTAGAATTTTGTACGACCTAGTTATTTATCAAATCCAATTAACTATACTAAAGGTCCGACCTAAAAGTCTTAAGGCCCTCATCCCTGAAGCATGCTGACTCATTAGAAGTACTGCACTGTCTCAATTCCCCTTAGTTCATTCCCTTTCCCAATGAAGTGAGAAGAAAAATAGTCAGAGGTGATGAAGAGGAAGCTCACTTCCAAAGAGAAAAAAGAAAACCTATTGTCTGTGCTTCTGTCATGATCCGCACCCGAATATTCAAGCACGAGTATGTGGGTACGTCCAGCCCATATCGCAGCATCAACAGTAGAACGTTGGCTCAATAGAATTTATCTCAACTATACAAGAACAACTAGTACTTCATAACTCAATCACAATATACTAATGAAAATATGATAAGAAAAGCAATCCAAAAAACTAACTAAGAAGTGAAACTAGAGCATAATAAGAGAAGAAGAGATACTAGTCTAGATCGCTACAAAGATCACCTCATGGTCCACAGTGCAATAGCAGTCTCGACTATAGCGTCGCTGTGAGTCCAGGAACGTGGGACACAATAACTCCTAAAAATATTATCCAGTTAGGATGGAACGAGTACAACTCTAACAGTAGTTCTAATATATGATAAAAACTATAAACTAGTAGTATTAACGATATACATGGTGAGGAAAACAATAAACTGATATCATGGCATATCAGGTAATAAAAATTAAGTAGACAGAGAAAATATGGTATAAATCAAAATATGAAGTAGATAGTAAAGAACTATAACTAAGTAAATATTTTCAAATACTAGTTTCGATATGTGATTGGCCTGAAAAAATACATGGTCTAATAAGATATGGCTCAATCATGCGTGAAGAGTTTGATTGGCTATCCACAAGGTCTATACTACCACAAGGTCTAAGGGTATGATCACATATCTAACTAGCACTTTTCTACCCCAAACTAGTATACTAGATCCAATCATGACATGTTATGACACAAAATTATAATGCAAGGTTTAAATACTGGCACCATGATCAAGGGCTGCACTTACCCCCCCCCCAGCGACCCGCAAATGAGAACCCCGCTGTCCTATATATACGCTATATATAAATCTCTTTCCCATTGAAACCCTAAACCCATCTCCAACCAAACTCGACCCTGCGACCAGAGCTGCGACCGTTGCCGCCCAGAGTCTAGCCCAGAGCTGCCGGAGTTCCTCACCGAGCAACCGCCCTCCGTGCGACCGCGCACAAACCGCTGCAGAAATTGACTGCGACGTACCTGTGTTCAAGCCCTGTTTCCCGTCTCCTCGCTCGACCAAACTCGACCCCGTCTTCACCGGTATATTCATGACTTAACCCCCTTCCATATCTATATGTTAGTTGACCTCGAATAGCGCATAAACCTAGGCAAAAATAGCGACCAAGTTGGCAAAAAATGACAATTTTTGGGTATCGCAGAAAACTGCGGTAACTACCTATGTTCACGGACTCGTATCTCCCACCACTGAGATCCGAATTCAGTTTTTCCTTTTGGTATACGAAGACCACCTAATCTAGTTAATTTTTTGTCAAATACAATAATTTATTAATTGCTGTGTGTAGAATTAAATTAGTTGGAAAATCCTGAAAACCTATTTTTTTCCAAATTTCAGAAATTGCAATACGGAGTGCGTCCCGCCAAACGGGACCGCTCCATCGTGTACCAAATGTACCAAAAGGTGCGTACTGTATACCCAGACGTGTAGGCTTTTGCGAAAACTGATTTGGATGCGTGTGCGCGTCAAAATCAGCCCGTATCCGCGAAAAATTCTTGTGTCATAACTTTTGTAAAACCTCGCGCCACTTAGTGCACGCTCGTTAGATTTTTATGAAACTTGTGCCACTGGACTCGTGGTATCGCGCTGGTCCTGTGACCCAATTTTCATGCAATTCTGAGGCAGTTGACCAAGTCGTCAATTGGCGGGCCCCACGGTTGACTTTTTGGGCAAAATTGTGTTCGGCTCACCGGAATCCACATTTGGATATACTGTTGAGTTCGTACTGACTTTTAGAGTTTGTTTGACCTATAATTTTTCTCTTTTAGAGATTATTACCCTCGGCACGCTTTTTGGTGCAAAGTGGGCCACACGTGGACCCCGCTTTGACCCAAAATTACTATTTTGCCCCTGTATCCAAATTGGACGAAAGGGTAGTGATTTCTAGCTATCTCGCTTATTCCAGAAATGTTGGTGATGTCTATTTCAGCATCCGGAGATGTTTGTTCAGAGCCATTGGTTTCTGATTCCGTGTCCTTGATATTTGGATGCTTACACTATACAGATTTCTTGCCAGGTAAGTATACCTTGCCATTGTATTGTATTTACATTCCATATGATACATGCATGTTTTATTTCTGTTTATTATAGTCATATATTTTTAACTGCTATATAAAATGCGCATCCAAGGAAACTTGGGTGCAACGACGGTGTCGTCGTATTATGTTTTTATTTATGTATATGCATTGGACCTACTTTATGAGACCACCCCATTATCATGAGGCATATTATGTTTCATTGGCCATGACACTATTCTTACATGAGTGTGAGTCACATCTAGGACACGGACTTGCGTACTCGGCTGGCCACTGGTACGTAGAGGTCGTACGACGGATAGGGATAACTGCCGATAGAAACTTTGTATGCTAGTAGACCTAGCAGTTATTTAAAGGTATTATTGTGTCATAGACGTGACATGCTTAGAGCATGGGGTGGGAAGAACAACAAGTAAGGCATTTGGTCTCCTTTGCACTTTTCCCTTGTTCGCTCGGACGCTCCACCGGAGCGACGGGTGGTGATGACCATTATATATTATATATTATCAGGTGGCCTCTGGCGTTCAAAAGACGACATGCTTTGTAGGCCCTTGGATCTCCAAGAGAACTATGCCAATCCTATTTTTAGCCAGATAGCCCACTTGGTGGAATGTTGTTCTCAAACTGCATTCACTTAGATGGTTAGGCGACCCATTGGATGTTTACTTTTCAGTACTTTATTGCCATATTATTATGTATCTTGTTACGTCCCTCTGAGGACCTGGTCCCTTTCCAGATATAGACGAGCAGGAGTATCCATAGGAGTATGGACCTGGACCTGACACTACTTATCAAACTGAGGAGGTCTTACTTTCGGATTATATGTGATTCATTGCAGCTGTTTAGAGATTCAAGTTGCTATTCTGTTAGAGACATTCATTATTATATTAGAGTTTATTCTCTTGTCTCTTTAGTAGTTTTAGTATAGTCGATTTACAGTATATTTGTTTCCATCCGACTATCATACTTTGATACTCATCTTTAATATTCAGTTATTTATTCCCATTTATCTATTATTTATGCTATGGATGAGATATAGATTGCGTGTGACTTATCGTGACAGTATATTACCAGTGGTGGATTAGATATTCATGTACAGTGTACGTGTGTATATGGTTTCCATATATTAGAGTTTGTATACATACGGCTGACGTGTTACGTATTCCTAATCCTACGTATTTTGGGACTGGGGCATGACATATTTTAGTGGTGGCCTATGCAGGTCAAGAATATATTTTTTTGATTACGTAACTGTGCCGAACAAGCCTGCGTATAGGAATAGAGTATAAGGATCTCATCCATGCTTGACTAAAACTCATCCTTCCTATTTAAATGCTTGCATCCTGTTTGATTCCTGTACTTTTTCTAATCATTTCGTACATCACCTGCAGAGAGATGGATACGCAAAATGGATGTACTGCCGCCGATGGCGACACACCTTCAGGAGTCAATGGTCAGACTCAAGGAGGGACCTCAATGATTCCTAGACTTCTGGGACCAGATGGACAGACTCATAATCCAATTCCATCTGATCTTCCCGCTTCACCTAATGGGAACCTTCCAGCTTTATCGATACCGCAGGATGGCCAGACACAGCTGCTCTAATTCTTCCAGATGATAATGTAGAAACAACGATAACAGGCCGCCACACTAGCTATAGAGCAGCGGCAGCAAGCAGCAGAGCAGAGACAAGAATTTCTGGCAGCACTTGAGAGGATGGCTGCACAGGCTACTGTACCAGCTCAAGCACTAGTTCTAGTACCTCGAGCTAGAGTTGGTTCAGTAAAGGACTTTATACAGATGGGTCCCAAGCCGTACAAAGTTACTGAGAGCCCAGAGAAGACTACCAACTGGATCACCCACACTCAGAAGCTATTAGAAGCATCACAGTTACCTACGGACCTATAGATGACAGGTGTAAGATGGTAATGCTCATCACTGGTGGGAATCAATAGAATGCCAGTTGGGTACATACTAGACTTGGGAGCAATTCTTGGAGTGCTTTGAAAGGAAGTACTTACCGGACACCGTGAGAGATGCATTGTACAATCAATTTCTTCACCTAGAGCAGGGAAACAGAACAGTAGACGAGTATGACGCCGAGTTTAGTCGCCTTAGTAAATATGGTGCTGCCTTGATACCAGATGACTTGGCTAAGGCTAAGAGGTTTCATCGCGGACTGACTCAGGAGCTCCAACACTACACTAGCTTATAGTCTCGGATCTCTTATGCTGAGTTACTGACAGAAGCCAGATTACAAGAAACCATCAGCAGAGGAAAAGAAGGTCAACTGAGAACACAACAAGGATCAACAAGGACACAGCAGGGACCGACAAGGACACAACAAGGAGGACCTATCGGACGTCCTTTAGCTCATCAACAGCAGTACCAACACAGAGCAGGACCGTACCAAAATACGGAGAAGCCCCAATGCCATTATTGTGGGAGGCGCGGACATATTTTGAGAGATTGTCGGACCCGTTTGGGTCAGTATATGAGATGTGGCTCCGGACAGCACCAGGCGAGAGACTGCCCAATGCAGCAGACACTTCCACCGCCAGTACAGAGATTAGCGCTTCCAACACCGAAGCCAGCACAACAGATAACTAGACCAGGAGCACCTCGACCCCCAGCAGCATGAGGATTTCAGCAAGGACCACCGCTACCTACCCAGGTGGATCAGTATATAAGGGCCAGACATGGACAGCCACAGAGGAATAGGCATGCTTTTGTATTAGAAATGGATGACATGGATCAGGAGGTTGATGTCATAGCCGGTATTACTCTTGCTTTTACTTTTTCTACTGTGACATTATTTGATACGGGAGCCACCCACTCATTCATATCATCTAGTTTTATTGCCAAACACAACATTGCCTCTACACCTTTATCTAGTTGTGTTATAATTCTTACTGGAGGAGGAGTTGTACCTGTTAGTAGAATTTATAGATCGTGTCCTATAGTGATACGTGGCAGAGAGATAAACGCCCGACTCTTAGTCCTTTCTATGCCAACTTTTGATATTATGCTTGGAATGGACAGTTAAGCAAGTACCACGCTTTCTTTAATTGCTTTGGAGGAAGCATTCTTTTTAAGGTACTCGGCCAGCCTGAAGTTGAGTTTGCATGAGGATCCACAAAAATCCTTGATAGTATGCAGCTCGCAATGGACGACGTTGTTTATCACCCCATTATTTCAGAATTTCAAGATGTCTTTCCAGAGGAATTGCCAGGACTACCCCCAAACAGAGACGTAGAGTTTTTAATTGAATTAGCACCGGGAGCAGCACCCATAGCATCGTATGTTTACAGACTGGGGAAGAAGGAGATGGACGAGATGAAGGCACAGTTGAAAGAACTAGAGGAGAAAGCTTTTATCCGACCGAGTGCACTACCCTGGGGAGCACCAGTGTTGTTTGTACCAAAGAAGAATGGGTCAGTACGTATGTGCATTGACTACAAAGCCTTAAATGTAGTAACTATGAAGAATAAATATCCCTTGCCACGCATTGATGACTTATTTGATCAACTCAGTGGAGCCAAGGTGTTCTCGAAGATAGACTTGAGATCGGGATATCACCAAGTGAAGGTACAAAAGCAGGACATTCCGAAGACCACATTTAGGACAATGTATGGACACTACGAGTTTCTGGTCATGCCATTTGGATTGACCAATGCTCCAGCTATCTTTATGGACTTAATGAATCGAGTCTTCCACCAGTATTTGGACCAGTTCGTAGTCATCTTAATAGATGATATACTTGTCTATTCGAAGAGCCACGAGGAGCACGAGAAGCACCTGCAAATTATTCTAAAGATATTAAGAAGAGAGCAGTTATATGCAAAGCTCAGTAAATGTGAGTTCTTCTTGGACAGAGTTTTATTTCTTGGGCATGTCGTTACGGGAGATGGTATTTCTGTTGATCCAGAGAAGATCTCGGCAGTTGAGACATGGCCTGTTCCTAAATCAGCATCAGAGGTAAGGAGTTTCCTTGGACTTGCGGGATATTATCGACGGTTCGTGGAGAACTTCTCAAGGATAGCAGCACCTATGACTCGGTTGACTTGTAAGGATCAAGAATTCATATGGACCGATGAGTGTCAAGCCGCTTTCGAGGAGTTGAAGAAGCGACTGACTACAGCCCCAGTATTGACTATTCCATCAGGATCAGGAGGCTACGTGATCTACAGTGACGCTTCAGGAAAAGGCTTAGGATGCGTATTGATGCAGCATGGCAAGGTGATTGTATATGCATCTAGACAGTTACGAGTGCATGAGAAGAATTATCCAACTCATGACTTGGAACTTGCAGCCGTTGTATTTTCTCTGAAGCTATGGAGATATTACTTATATGGGGAACGAGTGGAGATCTATACAGACCACAAAAGCCTCAAGTACGTCTTCACGCAGAAGGAGTTAAATATGAGGCAACGTCGATAGCTTGAGTTGATGAAAGATTTCGAGATAGAGCTACATTATCACCCAGGCAAGGCTAGCGTTGTAGCAGACGCGTTAAGCCGGAAGCCAGCAGCTTATTTCTTGATAGCACAGAGAGAATTATTGGAGGACTTACAAGAGCTTGGCATTGAAGTAATTTTACCCAGAGCAGATGGGACAATAGCCAACTTGTAATTACAATCATCATTAGTAGAGAGGATCAAGACAGCTTTGCCTACAGATGCCAGATTCAGGAGACTGAAAGAAATGATAGAGGCCGAAGAGCAGACAGGATTGCACATTCATGAAGACGAGATATTACAATGTGGTGATCGTCTATTTGTTTCCAATGGAGAGATTCGACAGGAGCTAATGACAGAAGATCGTAGTTCAATATATTCTATTCATCCTGGAGGCACCAAGATGTATCATGACTTACGACAGCACTTTTGGTGGCATGGAATGAAAAGAGAGATAGCTCGCTTTGTAGCTAAATGTCTAGTATATCAACAAGTAAAGGCGGAGCACCAGAGAACAGTAGGATTATTGCAACCACTTTCGATTTCAGAGTGGAAGTGGGAGCACATCACTATGGACTTCGTCACGGGCTTTCCCAAGAGTCCAAGTGGTAGAGATACAATATGGATAATAGTGGACTGACTCACCAAGTCAGCAAATTTCTTACCTTTTAGAGTTGGCCAGTCTACAGAAGCTTTGGCTAACTTATATATGAGAAAGATCGTGAGATTGTACGACATTCCAGTCGGCATTACATCAGACAAGGATTCGCGCTTTACATCGCACTTTTGGAGGAGCATGCAAGAGAGTCTTGGAATTCGTCTGAAGTTCAGTACATCTTATCACCCACAGACAGATAGGCAGTCAGAGCATACTATTTAGACACTGGAGGATATGTTGAGGGCTTATATTTAGACTTTGGAGGACCATAGAAGGACCACCTACATCTTGTGGAGTTTTCTTACAATAGTAGCTATCAAGCGAGTATTCAGATGGCTCCGTTTGAAGCAATGTATGAAAGAAAGTGTAGGTCTCCTGTGTGTTAGAGTGACGTGGGAGAACGTCAGATTCTGGGACCAGAGTTGGTAGTCAACATCGTAGAGACAGTTAAGAAGATACAAGGGCACTTGCGAGCAGCGCAAGACAGGCAGAAGCAGTGGGCCGACCTTCATCGTCGTCCCTTGGAGTTTAAAAAGGGCGATCATGTCTTCTTGAGCATATCACCTACCAGAGGCACATTCGATTCGAAGGATGTGGCAAGTTGAGTCCAAGGTATATTGGAGCATTTGACGTGCTAGAGAGAGTGGGAGAAGTAGCATATTGACTTGCGCTACCACCTTCACTTGAGGGATTACATGATGTATTCCATGTGTTGCAGCTCAGGCGATATGTGGCATACATCAGTCATGTTCTTGACCATTCGGAGATCACCATTGGGCCGAGCTTGTCATACCAAGAGAAACCCGTGAGAATCCTTGATTGTCGAGAGAAAGTGTTGAGGAACCAGTCTATTCCCTTGGTTCGCGTGGCATGGAAGCATGGCACGCCAGGAGAATCTACTTGGGAGTGCGAGGATGACATACGCAAGCGTTTTTCGAACCTATTCGTAGACCAAGGTATGAAATTACTTTGTTAATTTATATCTTATACCATCCTTGACTTTCTATCGTGGCTTAGTTTTAATTTCGAGGACAAAATTTTTATAAGTTGGGTAGAATGTAAAACCCCTAATTCTAAAAACCGTATTTACCTTTTTAATTAATTATTTAATTGAATTATAGTAATTATGAGCTAAACAGAGGAAATAGAATTTATTTAATTTTTATTTTAGGTGTTTGTGCATTTAGAGAATTTATGGAGCAATTATAAATTTTTTCTAATTTATTCCATGTAGGAGACCCTATGGACAGTTGATAGATTAATTGTACGCACTAATACAAATTTCTAGAATTTTCTACATATATATATATATATGAAATAAGTTATTAAAAAGAAATTAGAAAAGAAAAGAAAATAGAAATAGAATTGAATTAGAAAAAAAAAAGAAAACCAAATGGATATAAAACCTAACGGATCCTAACCCTAAACCCCAATTCCTACCGAACCCGCTATCCCTAATCTACCCGTACCCTCGCCTTAGAAGCAAATAAGCAGCAGCAGCGGCTGCACTTACCCCCCCCAGCGACCCGCAAATGAGAACCCCATTGTCCTATATATACGCTATATATAAATCTCTTTCCCATTGAAACCCTAAACCCATCTCCAACCAAACTCGACCCTGCGACCAGAGCTGCGACCATCGCCGCCCAGAGTCCAGCCCAGAGCCGCCGGAGTTCCTCGCCGAGCATCCGCCCTCCGTGCGACCGCGCACAAACCGCTACAGAAATTGACTGCGACGTACCTGTATTCAAGCCCTGTTTCCCGTCTTCTCGCTCGACCAAACTCGACCCCGTCTTCACCGGTATGTTCATGACTTAACCCCCTTCCATATCTGTATGTTAGTTGATCTCCAACAACGCATAAACCTAGACAAAAATAGTGACCAAGTTGGCAAAAAACGACAACTTTTGGGTATTGCAGAAAACTGCGGTAACTACCTATATTAACGGACTCGTATCTCCCACCACATAGATCCGAATTCTGTTTTTCCTTTTGGTATGTCAAAACCACCTAACCTAGTTTATTTTCTATCAAATATAATAATTTTTAATTGCTATGTGTAGAATTAAATTAGTTGAAAAACCCTGAAAACCTACTTTTTCCTAAATTCCAGAAATTGCGATACGGAGCGCGCCCCACCAAACAGGACCGCCCCATCGTGTACCAAGTGTACCAAAAGGTACGCACAGTATACCCAGACATGTAGGCTTTCGCAAAAACTGATTTAGACGCGTGTGCGCGTCAGAATCAGCCCTTATATGCGGAAATTCCCCGTGTCGCAACTTTTGCAAAACTCCGCGTCACTTAGTGCACGCTCGTCAGATTTTGACAAAACTTGTGCCAATGGAATCGTGGTATCGCGTTGGTCCTATGACCCAATTTTCATGCAATTTTGAGGCAATTGACCTAGTCGCCAATTGGCGGGCCCTATAGTTGACTTTTTAGGAAAAATTATGTTCGGCTCACCGGAATCCATATTTGGCCATACCGTTGAGTTCGTACTGACTTTTAAAATTCGTTTGACCTATAATTTGTTCCTTTTAGAGACTGTTACCCTTGGCATACTTTTCGGTACAAAGTGGGCCACACGTGGACCCCGCTTAGACCCAAAATTACCGTTTTGTACCTATGTCCAAATTGGACGAAAGGGTAGTGATTTCTAGCTATCTTGCTGATTTTGAAAATATTGGGGATGTCTATTTCAGTATCCGGATATGTTTGTTCGGAGCCATTGGTTTCTGATTCCGTGTCCTTGACATTTGGACTCTTACACTATATAGATTTCTTGCTAGGCAAGTATACCTTGCCATTGTACTGTATTTATATTCCATATGATGCATGCATATTTTATTTCTGTTTATTATAATTATATATTTTTAACTGCTATATAAAATGTGCGTCCAAGGAAACTTGGGTGCAACGACGGTGTCGTTGTATTATGTTTTTATTTATGTATATGCATTGGACCTACTTTATGAGACCACCCCATTATCATAAGGTATCTTATGTTTCATTGGCCATGACACTATTCTTATACGAGTGTGAGTCACATGTAGGACACGAACTTGCATACTCGGCTGGCCACTGGTACATAGAGGTCGTGCGACGGATAGGGATAACTGCCGATAGAAACTTTGCATGCTAGTAGACCTGGCAGTTATTTAGAGGTATTATCATGTCATGGACGTGACATGCTTAGATCATGGGGTAGGGAGAACAACAAGTAAGGCATTTGGGCTCGTTTGCACTTTTTTCTTGTTCGTCCGGACGCTCCGCCGGAGCGACGGGTGGTGATGACTACTATATATTATATATTATTAGGCGGCCTCTGGCGTTCAAAAGACGACATGCTTTTTAGGCCCCTTGATCTCCAAGAGAACCATGCCAATCCCATTTTTAGCCAGATAGCCCACTTGGTGGAAAGTTGTTCTCAAACTACATTCACTTAGATGGTTAGGCGACCCATTGGATGTTTACCTTTCAGTACTTTATTGGCATGTTATTATGTATCTTGTTACGTCCCTTTGAGGAACTGGTCCCTTTCCAGATATATATGAGCAAGAGTATCCACAGGAGTATGGACCTGGACCTGACGCTACTTATAAGACTAATGAGGTCTTACCTTCGAATTATATGTGATTTATTGCAGCTGTTTAGAGATTCTAGTTGCTATTCTGTTAGAGGCATTCATTCTTATATTAGAGTTTATTCTCCTCTTTCTTTAGTAGTTTTAGTATAGTCAATTTGTAGTGGATTTGTTTCCATCCGATTATCATACTTTGATACTCATCTTTGATATTCAGTTATTTATTCCCATTTATCTATTATTTGTGCTGTGGATGAGATATAGATTGCGTGTGACTTGTCGTGACAGTATATTACCACTGGTGGATTGGATATTCATGTACAGCGTACGTGTGTATATGGTTTCCATATATTAGAGTTTGTATACATACGACTGGCGTGTTACGTATTCCTAGTCCTACGTATTTTGGGACTGGGGCGTGACATAAATATAACACAATGTACGAGGTCTAAATATGAAAACAATATCTCATGACTAGGGATCCAATATATATACCAATCCGTATACTATCGTATCAGAAATTAAATATAACATCTCTAGAAACATGTATCATAGTAGCTATCGAGTAAGAAAACTATCAAAAAATATACTCGCCTGTGGTCCTGAGCTAAAAATACCAATCAGAGTTAAAGTGACCTATATTATGAAATTATAGTGTCAAAATATGAATTTAAATATAAAAAATAACCTTAACTAGCCTTAATTTAGGTTTCTAGGTCAATTCTAGGTCATTAGGGCCAAACTAGGTCAATACCTATTTTTGGGTCTTCAAATACCTATTTGGTTGGCCCATTATATTAGCTAATACCAAGCTATTTCTAGGTTTTATAGTCATACTCTATAAGTATAGGTATTCTAGGTATTATATATTATATATATAGCTATCTAGACTCATATATACTAGTATCTCATTATACCTTAGCTATTTACCTAGTACCCTAACTTATTACCTAGTATCTCACCTATTACCTTGACCAATACCCAATATCTTACCCATTTCTAGACGCTTACCCTTAAATCCAAGTTACTACCCAATTCTAGTTCTAACACTTGGTACCAAATAGGATACCCACACTCAACTTACCTTACTTCACTATACTTAGTACTCAAATACCACACTTACTCTACCTATGATACTCTAAGATACCAAGTATCTCATTGATAACATATCCAAGATACTCATCCCACTATCTCAATCAACTACACTTAACCCTCAAGTATTTACTTACTTTTACGTCCCAGTACCGGAATACGGAGACAGACATGGTCAGTTTTCTCATACAAGGTATAGAGCATCATATGACGGTCACAGCTGTAGAAAGACAAGGGGGTGCATGCTATAATCAAGTTTCCTAGGGTCTTTGAACAACTATGTCTCAATCATTCAAGCAAGTAACAACAACATAGAATATTTGAGATAAAGTCGTAAGGCGTCCCAAACGATCCATCAGAATATTCTAGAAATTTAGCCATTAAAATATTAGGCTAAAAGAATATCAATAGTCACACAACTGAGATCAGCTGTAGTCTGATTATATTACAATTGTGTAAAATAAACTAATATCCAGACAAGCCGGCTAACAAGTGCCGGTGGCTAAATGTACAAAAGAGAAGAATGTACAATTCGAGCAGTGATCAAGAAACCCATTCGTGTCCTTCATCAACCATTCGTCTAATGTAAGTCATTGTAGGAAAGATAAGCTGGATCCTCAGGTGCTGGCTTTAACCCTGGCCATGCAAAACCACTAAGGTTAGACCCCAAATAGAAAGTACCACAAGTAAGTACGAATGAAGAAAAAAAAAACCAGATCAAGCATATAGTGCGAGAAACAAGAATCATTGGCGCATGCCCAATCTTTGGGATAACATGGCATTCTTTTACCAAAAAGGATAAAAAATGCCATGCTACCAAAGATAATGTACGTTCCATGATTATGGTCAAGATAAGGTTTTTTGTCATAATTCGGTCCATATTCCATCATAGCATAATGATCCAACTCCCCAGCCAAACAAGAATAGAAGTTGAGTACCACACTATTACAGTCCATGTTCCTAAGCTACTAACAGAGTTATAATCACAAACAAGTCAAGTTAGAACGGCCAAACAATGTTACAGCTTGTTATGTGGAGTCTGGGGTTATCCCAGATATAATAAAAAGCATCCTCAGATCATGCCATGTTGAGCAGGGCTAACCGAACCAATATTATACAAGTAAAAAATTATGATCGCACCAGTTCCATATAGGACCACCTCGCTAATTGTCGGACCAGTCCACCGTAGGGCCACCGCACTAATTGATCAGTAACAGTTCCAACCTTTCTACAGGAAAAAATATTGGCTCGGTCTTAAATATAAAAGGTTGATTATTACACTCTTCTACATACAGATGATATACAATATCCGTGGTGGCCAGCCTTGCACACCATAAAAATTATCACGGGACGGCCCATCACGCACGATCTCGGGATAGCATTTTCTCCCCATGTCTTTTTTTTTACCTAATTAAGAATACAGTGATATATAATTTTCTGTCATGGCCACACAAATATTTCCCTTAATGATATCGTACAGAGTACAGACACATTTGATACGAATCCATTTAATATAAGGAGGCAAGTATGGATTCACCCAAATATAGATGCAACATTAAAGTAAGCAATAACCTAGCCACGCTATGGTTCTGATCCATTATCATTTGTGCCAAGAATTCAAAAATATAATATTATGCACCGAGCATGAATCATCATGTCATGTTCAGTGTACATGTTGGCCAATGTCCCACACTCAAGTGTATAATAAGTCATTATAAACAAGCAAGCATGAAAAACATATTAGCACGAATAAAATAACCTAGTCAGGGTACCCAACTTATTAGTTGGTCATATGAATCTCATATTGATCAAGTCAGGAGTTATAATTAGTCAGGAATCCAATATTTCATGTGATCAAGTCACGGTTATAAAGGCCTCATTAATTCTTCAAGTTCTGGAATCATAGATCATCAATCTAGAATAGGCATCGAGTGCACAACTGGACCTATGCATGCATAATCAATCACAAGAAGTCCTAGGTTGTCGTACTTTGCAAGTGCTAAATAGGCTAGTCAGGAATAGTGGCATACTATACGCGAGCAAGCAACTATATGATGCACAAACCTATAGCACTAGGTCACAGAACTCATGGCGCCAAAGTCTATAACATGGCGCATAAAGTGGATTCGGAAATAGGCACATTCTCCACATGCAAGCAAATTGGCACACAAAGTCAATAATAGGCAGGATGGCACACAAACAAAGAATTACTAGAATAGGCACACTATTCGAGTGCAAAACAACCACAAGATAAAACACGAGTCTCCAAATGACACGACAGTTGAGGGCACGATAGTCGAGGGCCTCGGGAATCGAGATGCACCAAAGTCAAGGCTCGCTCGTCGAGGCTGAACCGAGCAAGAGTGAGCCAAGAGATAACAAGTGCGCCGGGTTATCAATCTATTAAAAGTGCACGAAGGGTTATATGTATAAGAGCAGCGTACTTTTGATAGTTAATGCACAATGTGTCAATTGTATGCCAGTCAAAAGGAAGTTGGTCAGAAGTGTGCTGAAAGGTAGACTGGCACACTTTTGCTTGGTTCGTTCGTTGGTAAATCAATTGTGCGCCAGAAGTTGAAGTCTTCCAAAATTGTGCCAAGAAGGATTTTCCAAAAAAATTTATCCCCTTCACATACTTTTGTAAGAAATTAGCAGTACCCTTAAAGTACGCACGAGTATGGAATGTGGGTCACACTCAACGTGCGCCCATAGACTGCGGGTCACACTGAACGTGCGCCCATGGACTGCGGGTCACACTTAATATGCTCCCATAATGCAAATTCTCCTGTGTACTTCTTATCATTATTTTTTTCTCCAACGTACCCACCATTGTTGCACTCAGATCTCAGGCTTGAGACTATGATAGTGCTTCATTCCTCAAGCAACAAGAACCAAAAATCAAAAAAAATCCTAAGCTCGAAATCAGGAAACAACTTCTTTTGAAAATCTTATTTTTAGGGGGGATGATTCCCTAGAAAAAATATACTCATGAAAACCCTCATAATAAAAATTAAGATAAAACCATTAACCATCTCAAATCTAAAAACTTCAAGAACTATAATCAGAACACTACTAGGAACTAATTATAATAAATAAATACTAAAACTATAGCCGACCATATTTCTTCATATTTGCATGATGTACTTGCCTATGAAGAAAACCAGGAGCAAAATCAAGAAAATAAACAAGTGAGGAGATAGAAAGAGAACAAGAATATATATATATATATATATATATATATATATATATATATATAGGCAAGGGGTGGATGGTGAACCATTGGATCTCTCTAATAAATCCAGGCCACACACACACTCACCCTACCTACTACCACCACACAATCAATACTAGCCAACGTGCGCCAAGCTCCATTCAACCGTACACTTGTAGAATACATGAAGTGTGCTAATAGTGAGAAAAATTCAAGTACGCTAACTTGAGTATATTCCAAGTATATCGGGATAGGGGAGTGACATCTCTACCTACCTTAGAAAAATTCTGTCCTCGAAATTTTCAGGACTAAAGCAACTATAGACATCAGGACAAGCACATCCAGCTACAAGCAATCACAGAGAATATACAAGCAAGCCAAATAATATATATATATATATAGCAATATTAATAACACTCTAGTAAGGTGATCAATGACAACGGAATTAGAAAAAGGCATATGAAAAAATATACCTTGTGAGTCAAATGAGTGCGGATATCGAGACTGAAAATCGTCCTCGCATTCCCACATTGACTCCCCCAAAGAGTGGTGCCCCAAGCGACACAGACAAGGCAGATAGTCTTATTCTTGAGTACTTTCTCTCTTCGGTCGAAAATGAACATTGACTATTCCTCGTAAGACAAGTCGGTACCCACGACTAGCTTATAATGGTCGAGGACATGGCTCGGGTTCGAGGCATTCATAGGCAACTGAGACACATGAAATACGTCATGCACCTCACAAAAAAAAGGTGAAAGGGCAAGGCAAAAAATAACATCCCTTACCCGCTCGAGAACGTCAAACGGCTAAACGTATCATGTACTAACTTTCTGCGAACCCTGAATCTAATGACTCTATGGGTGGACAAAATCCACAAAAATACGTGGTTATCGACACAAAACTTTAGAGCCCTATGATGTTGATCTGCCCAATGGCTATGTCGATCCTGCGCAACTCGCAGCTGATCTCTGGTCTGTTTGACAACTTCCATAGTCTGATTGATCAATTCTGGACCTAACATCTTTCTCTCACCAATGTCATCCCAAGCTAACGGTGACCTGTACTTCCTTCCATATAATGCCTCAAAAAGTGCCATATGGTTGTTGGCTTGATAACTATTATTATATAAAAATTCTACCAAGTGCATGTGTTTCTTCCAAGATCCACCAAAGTCTAGGGTACAATCTCGTAACATATCCTCTAAGCTTTGGATAGTTCTCTCGGACTGCCCATCTGTTTGAGGGTGGTATGGCATACTGAATCTTAACTTGGTAACCAATCTCTCGTGCAAGCTCTTCCAAAAATGAGAAGTGAACGTTGAATCTCGGTCTGATACTATGCTCTTTGGTACACCATGTTGCCTCATAATCTCTCATATATATATATATATATATATATATATATATACCAATTATTCAATAGACTGTCCAATTCTGAAAGGAAGAAAATATGCCACTTTAGTACGACGATCTAGTATTACCCAAACTGCTTCTCGTCTAGTTGAGGATCTAGGTAAACCGATCATAAAGTCTATAGTAACATGCTCCCATTTCTACTCTAGAATTGGGAGAGCGTGTATCAATCCTGCTGGCCTCTGCTGCTCTGACTTCACTTGTTGACATATCAGGCATCGGGATACAAAATTTGCTCTCTCTCGCTTTATCCGTTCCACCAAAAGTGTTGCTTAATATCTTGGTACATCTTCGTGCTGGCAGGATGGATAGAATACTTGGAATTGTAGGACTCGATCATAATTTTTTGTCATATATCCCCACTCGACACATAGAGACGAGTTCCAAATCTCAACGTCCTATCGCTGCGAATAGTCAACTCTTTCCTAAGTACCGACTCATATTATGCTCGTAACTCCTGGATCCGTGAATCTCCTGTTTGAGCTTCCTTGATCCTGTCTACCAAAGTGGACTTTATCTGTAAACTGGCCAAGACTCCCTTATCTTGTGAAAATACTATCTCAATGCCCATCTCTCGAAGGTCTTCTAGGATATGCTTCTGCGTCGTCGGAAAAAATGCCACCTCTCTAGCTAAGAGCATCTGCTACTACATTATCTTTGCCAGAATGGTATTGAAGTTCCTGATCATAATCCTTTAACAATTTTAGCCATCTCCTCTGCCTCTTGTTCAAATCCGTCTGGGTGAATATGTATTTCAAGCTCTTATAATCTATAAATATCTCTACCCGATCATCGTACAAGTAATTCCTCCATAACTTGAGCGCAAATACCATTGATGTCAACTCCAAGTCGCGAGTCGAATAATTCTTCTGGTGATCCCGAAGCTGCCGTGATGCATATGCTATCACTCTCCCATGCTGCATCAAAACACATCCAAGACCCTTCCCTAATGCATCATAATACACTGTGAACCCTCCTGAACCTAGTGGAAGTATCAGGATCGGTACCGAGATCAACCACTTCTTTAGTTCTTTAAAAGCTTCCTGACATTCCACTGACCATACAAACTTAACATCCTTTCGAGTCAATCGAGTCATTAGTGCAAAAAATCTTGCAAAGTCTGACCCAAACCTTCTGTAGTACCATGCTAATCCAAGAAAACTACGCACATCTGCCACGGTCTTCAGAACTGTCCAATTCACTCTTGCTTCAACTTTCTTGGGATCCACTAATACTCCTACTCCCGAGATGATGTGTGCCAAGAATAAAATGTGATCTAACCAGAACTCGCACTTGCTACGTTTCGCATACAACTGGTGCTCCCTCAAAGTCTGCAACACCTTTATGAGATGCTCTTCACGTTCTTCTTTATTACGGGAGTACACTAGGATGTCGTTGATAAATACCACCATAAACTGATCTAAATAAGGCATGGAGATACGGTTCATCAAATCCATGAATACTATTGGTGTATTGGTTAATCCGAATGGCATCATTAAGAGCTTATAATGTCCATATTATGACCTGAATATTGTCTTCGGTATGTCTTCTTCCCGTACTCGATCCTAATGATATCCGAATCAAAAATTAATATTAGAGAATACTTTAGCTTCACTCAACTGATCAAACGGTCATCAATCCTAGGCAAGGGATACTTGTTCTTTACTATCACTATATTCAACTGTCTGTAGTCAATACATAATTGTCACGCCCCAGTCCCAAAATACGTAGGACTAGGAATAGGTAACACGCCCAGCCGTATGTATATGAGCTCCAATATATGGAAACCATATACACACGTACGCTGTACATGAATATCCAATCCACCAGTAGTAATATACTGTCACAATAAGTCACACATAATCTATATCTCATCTACAGCACAAATAATAAGTAGGAATAAAGAGTTGAATAATAACTGAATAACAAGGATGAGTATCAAGTCTGATAGTCAGGTGAAAACAAATTCACTACAAAATGACTATACTGAAGTAGTAACAAAATATCTAAACAGTGGAAATAATCACAGCTACTCTGAGGGTAAGACCTCCTTAGTCAAGTACGTAGCGTCAAGTCCAGGACCGTACTCCTGCGGATACTCCTGCTTATCCATATCTGGAAAGGGACCAGGTCCTTAGAGGGACGTAACAAGATACATAATAACATGCCAATAGGTACTGAAATATAAACATCCAATGGGTCACCTAACCGTCTAAGTGAATACAATTTGAGACTAACTTTCCCAACGCGTGGGCTATCTGGCCATAATGGGATTGGCATGATTCTCTCGAAGAATCAGGGGCCTACAAGCATACCATCCTTTGAACTGCAGAGGCCGTCCGCAATATATAGGGTCACAACCACCCGTATCTCCAGCGGAGAATCCGTACGAACTAGGGAAAGTATAAAGGAGCCCAAACGCCTTACTTGTTGTTCTTTCCACCCCATGCTCTAAGCATGCCACATCCATGACACGATAAAACCTCTAAATAACTGCCAGATCTACTAGCATACAAAGTTTTTATCAGCAGTCATCCCTAATGCACGGCCAATACCTACAGGAGGCCAGACCTGTCACGCAGTCCGTGATCTATATGAGACTCACAACTCGTGTAATAACTGTGTCACAGCCAATGAATCTAATGATGCTCCATAATACTGGGGTGGTCTCATAAAATAGGTCCAAAATCTACATAAATAAATCATCTATATAAGCAAAATAAAACATGTATGTATCAGCTGGAATGTAAATAATAGTACAATGGCTAGGTATACTTGCCGAGCAAGAATTTTGTATAGCAGGCGTCCACAACAGTATTTAAGCTTTAGTGAAGGAAGAATTGTAGTTAGGGTTTGGAAGAGTTGTAATATATATAGAGATAAGATGCGGTGGGGGTTACTTAATGGTTAAGAAACTACTACCGTTGCTATTTCTTTCTTTCTTTATTTGGTCTTTCATTGGTTTTGATTTCGGTTGAGGAAAGATTAGTAATAATAGGTAAAGAGGCGGTAGGGGATGAGTCACATGCGGGAAAAGGGAATGAATATATGCGGGGGGTTACTTTACGCACGGAGAAAGGAATTAAGCGGTGGAATTGATTTACGCACGGATGAAAAAAAATTAAGCGGTGGGGTTGTTTTCTGATAATTCTCTTCTTTACGCGTGGAGAAGGGAAGAGCAAGATATGTTTTGCTACTGCTGCTATTTCATATTTGTTTTACGCGAGTTAGGATGCAAGCGGGTAATGGGTTTAGGAGTTTGGGTTTCGGGTAGAGATCCAATAGAAATTCTATTCTAATTATTTATATATATATATATAGAAAATTCTAAAAATTATATTGGTGTATACGGTTAAGCTAGCTACTGTCCAAAGGGTCTCCTACATGAAATAAATTAGAATTTTTTTTATAATGGCTCCATAAATCCCCTAAGTGCATAAACATCTCAAATTAAATAAAATCTATTTCCTCTATTTAGCTCATAATTACTATAATTCAATTAAATAATTAATAATAAAGAAATACGATTTTTTAGAATTAGGGGTTTTATATTCTACCCAACTTATAAAATTTTTATCTTCGAAATTAAAACTGAGCCACGGTAGAAAGTCAAGAATGATAGGGGATATAAATTAACAAAGTAAATTTATACCTTGGTCTGCGAATAGGTTCAGAAAAAGTTGGCGCATGTCATCCTCGCGCTCCCAAGTAGATTCTCCTGGCGCGCCATGCTTCCATGCACGCGTACCAAGGGAATAGACTGGTTTCTCAATACCTTCTCTCGGCGATCAAGGATTCCCACGGGTTGCTCTTCATATAACAAGCTCGGCCCAATGGTGATCTCCGAATGGTCGAGAATATGACTACTGTCTGTCACATATCGCCTGAGCTGTGACACATGGAATACGTCATGTACCCCCTCAAGTGAAGGTGGTAGTGCAAGTCGATATGTCACTTCTCCCAGTCTCTCTAGTACGTCAAATGGTCCAATATACCTTGGACTCAACTTGTCGCGCCCTCCAAATCGAATGGTGTCTCTGGTAGGTGATATCCTTAAGAAGATATGATCGCCCTCTTTAAAATCCATGGGACGACGATGAAGGTCTGCCCATTATTTCTGCCTGTCTTGTGCTGCTCGCAAGTGTTCTTGTATCTTTTTAACTGTCTCAACGGTGTTGACCACTAACTCGGGTCCCAGAATCTGACGTTCTCCCACATCACTCCAACACACAGGAGACCTACACTTCATTCCATATAATGCTTCAAACGGAGCCATCTGGATGCTCGCCTGATAACTATTGTTGTAAGAAAACTCCACAAGGTGTAGGTGATCCTCCCATGATCCTCCAAAGTCTAATATACAATCCCTTAACATATCTTCCAATGTCTGAATAGTACGTTCTGACTATCCATCTGTCTGTGGATGATAAGATGTACTGAACTTTAGACGAGTTCCAAGACTCTCTTGCATGCTCCTCCAAAAGTGCGATATAAAATGCGAATCCCTGTCTGATATAATATTGACGGTACGCAGTGCAATCTCATGATCTGCCTCATATATAAGTCAGCCAAAGCTTCTGTAGATTGGATAACTCTAAAAGGCAAAAAATGGGCTGACTTAGTGAGTCGGTCCACTATTACCCATACTGCATCTCTTCCATTTGGACTCTTGGGAAAACCTGTGATGAAGTCCATAGTGATGTGCTTTCACTTCCATTCTGGAATTGGAAGTGGTTGCAATAATCCTACTGTCCTCTGATGCTCCGCCTTTACTTGTTGAGATACCAAACATTTAGCTACAAAGTAAGCTATTTCTCTTTTCATTCCATGCCACCAGAAGTGCTGTTGTAAATTATGATACATCTTGGTACCTCCAGGATGTATAGAATATATCGAACTATGAGCTTCTATCATCAGCTCCTGTCGAATCTCTCCATTTGGAACATACAGACGATCACCACATCGTAATGTCCCGTCATCATGAATACGTAGTCCAATCTGCTCTCCGGCTTCTATTCTTTCCTTTAATCTTTTGAACCTGGCATCTGTAGGCAATGATGCCTTAATTCTTTCTACTAGTGATAATTTTACTTGTAAGTTGGCTAGTGTCCCATCTGTTCTGGGTAATATCACTTCAATGCCAAGACCTTGCAAGTCCTTCAATAATTCCTTCTGTGTTGTTAGAAAATAAGCTGCTGGCTTCCGACTTAACGCGTCTGCTACAATGTTAGCCTTGCCTGGGTGATAATGTAACTCTATCTCAAAATCTTTTATCAGTTCGAGCCATCGATGTCGCCTCATATTTAATTTCTTCTGCATGAAGACATACTTGAGGCTTCTGTGGTCTGTATAGATTTCCACTCGTTCCCCATATAAGTAATCTCTCCATAGTTTCAGAGCAAATACAACGACTGTAAGTTCCAAGTCATGAGTTGGATAATTCTTCTCATGTACTCGTAACTGTCTAGATGCGTATGCAATTACTTTCCCATGCTGCATCAATACGCATCCGAAGCCTTTCTCTGATGCGTCACTGTAGATTACATATCCTCCTGATTCTGATGGAATAGTCAATACTGGTGCTGTGGTTAGTCGCTTCTTCAACTCCTCGAAAGCTGCTTAACATTTGTTCGTCCATATGAACTCTTAATCTTTGCAAGTCAACCGAGTCATAGATGTTGCTATCCTTGAGAAGTTCTCCACGAACAGTCGGTAATATCCCGCAAGTCCAAGAAAACTTTTTACCTCTGCTGCTGATTTAGGAACATGCCATGTCTCGACTGCCGAGATCTTTTCTGGATCAACAGAAATTCTATCTCCTGTAATAACATGCCCAAGAAATAAAACTCTGTCCAAGAGGAACTTATATTTACTGAGCTTCGCATATAGCTGCTCTCTCCTCAATGTCTCTAGAATAATCCGCAGGTGCTTCTCGTTCTCTTCGTGGCTCTTCGAATAGACAAGTATATCATCTATGAAGACGACCACGAATTGGTCCAAATACTGGTGGAAGACTCGATGCATTAGGCCCATAAAGATAGCTGGAGCATTGGTCAATCCAAATAGCATGACCAGAAACTCGTAGTGTCCATATCTTGTCCGGAATACGGTCTTCGGGATGTCCTCCTTCCGTACCTTCACCTGGTGATATCCCGATCTCAAATCTATCTTTGAGAACACCTTGGCTCCACTGAGCTGATCAAATAAGTCATCAATGCATGGCAATGGATATTTATTCTTCACAGTTACTGCATTCAAGGCTTTATAGTCAATGCACATGCGCACTGATCCATCCTTCTTTGGTACAAACAATACTGGTGCTCCCCAGGGTGATGCACTTAGTCGGATGAAACCTTTCTATTCTAGTTCTTTCAACTGTGTCTTCAGTTCATCCATCTCCTTCTTTGCTAGTCTATAATAAATATGGGATGCTATGGATGCTGCTCCCGGTATCAATTCAATTGAGAATTCTATGTCTCTGTCTGGGGGTAGGCCTGGTAATTCTTCTGAAAAGACGTCTTAGAATTCTAAAATAATGGGATGATAAATGACATCGTCCATTGTGAGCTGCATACCATCAAGGATTTCTGTGGATCCTCGTGTAAACTCAAGTTCAGGCTGGCCGGGTACCTTAAAAAGAATATTTCCTCTAAAGCAATCAAAAAAAGCATGTTACTTGCTCAGTCAGTTCATTCCAAGCACAATATCAAAAGTTGGCATAGGAAGAACTAAGAGTCGGGCGTTCATATCTCTGCCACGTATTACTATAGGACACGAACTACAAATTCGACTAAAAGGTACAACTCCTCCTCCGGTAAGAATTCTAACACATCTAGTTAAAGGTGTAGAGGCAATATTATGTTTGGCAATAAAACTAGATAATATGAATGAGTAGGTGGCTCCCGTATCAAATAATGTCATAGCAGGAAAAGTAAAAGCAAGAGTGATACCTGCTATGACATCAATCTCCTGATCTATGTCATCCACTTCCATTTTAAAAGCTTGCCCATTTCTTTATGGCTGTCCCTGTCTGGCCCTCGCAAATTGATCCTCCTGTCACGACCCGCACCCGGTGTAAGGGCACTAGTCGGAAACAACGCCCAGCCTACGCCGCAGAATCGGCGGTAGAATGCTGTCTAGAAAGTCTATCTAATATAATGAACCACCAATAATGATAGAATACTCAATCACAGAACTAAGATAGAATGAACACGAATCAGATAAGAAATGAATAGTCACAATACAACTCATGAGTCTAAAATAATACATCAATGAGTCTGAAGAAAGAACAGAAATAAGCTGGAGACAAATCCAGTACAAAGAATACTACAAAACTATAAAGCTACAACTCCAGGGTCAACTGTCTCAGTTGGGATAAGTCCCTCTTGAGCCAGGGTCTCAGAATCTAAACCCACAACATCCTGGGGTCCATAATAGGTAGGGTACTCCTCAGTGTCATCTGGAAAAATATATCCAGTCAGGAAAGGAGCAGAGTACAACCCTAACAGCAGTTCTCAAACAATGATAAAAACTATGTAACAGTAAATAGCTGTGGATAAACAAGATGCATAAATAGAGACAAGAATGTAGAGACAATAAGGAAATACTGAAAAGAAATACAATAATAAATAATATGCTGATGGAACAAGAATACTAATGACTAAGTGTGTGAGTACTAGCTTTAACATGTGATCGGCTTGGGAACTTGCACAAGAGTATAATGGCCTGGTTAATCATACGTGCGGTGTATGATCAACACTCACAAAAAATAAGACATGCACAAGGAGGGTATGATCACATATCTACACTAAAATACTCTCCACCCCCGACTGGTATAATAGATCCAACCACGGTACGTTATGGCACTAGATTCCCCAAGAAGATAGCTAGTCTCCCCGAGAATCGGTGTCTGTACATGTACAAGATAACCAATGAAACAATACTTGCACCATATACACCATATACCAAGGAATAACATCTCATGACGAGATCCGGATATACCAATCCGTGTAACCATAGTGTCGAGAGAAACATGTATATCTACACTAGATACAACGAACATAGAGGATATCATAAATGAGAAACTATCAGAGAATGTACTCGCCTGAAGTCCAATGAACAGTCTCACAAATGTCTGACTCGGTGCCTGGAAGACCTAGATATGGAATACCACATTAATACAAGGTCCCGGAAAGAGAATAAGTCAAACTAGTCAACTACTAGGTCAATAAATAAATTCTAAGTCAAAAGTCAACTATGGTCAACTCTAAAGTCAACTAAAGTCAAACCAAGGTCAACCTCACAAGAAATCTATAAAATAATATAGAGATAAACTACAATAATTTAGGAATCAAATAGATTCCAAAAGAATCTTACACAAAGTATATTAATAATACAAATAATATATATCATAAATAATATATATGCAAACCAATATTCATACAATTAAAATACTATATTATAATAATTATTATACCTCACAAAACACATATATATATATACATATATATATATAACAATAATATATATAATATAAATAAAAACTGCCAAAGCGTCACTGAAAACAGGGAGTTAAAACAAAGATTTAAATAAAATAGCTTATAGTGACAGTCTTGACTGTCACTGAAAACTGTCGCAGAAAACTGAATAAATAACACACTGCTGATCGGATTTCTGACAGTTAGAAACTGACGCAGAAAAACCGTCGCGAAAACTCGCTGTGTTTTCCCGCCGCTGCATGGGTATTAATGACAGTGGCGGCTCTGTCATTAATACCCGCCGCCACTGCTACAGCGGCTGCTGCTGACCCGATCAAAATAATGACAGTTCAACTGTCATTAAAACCTACTGTCACTAAAACACAGGAAATATATATATAAATATATATATATAAATCTATATAAATCAATATAAATAAATATATATATATATATACATATATAAAACAATTAAATAGATATATATATACTTATATATATATACACATAAATTTGCACATTAAAATATTAATAATTACAAAACACAATGCACATATTAATGTACATAATTAACATGGCTAGAAACACAACTAAAATATTTACATTAATATCCAAACAATTACATAATAATTATAAATAATATAATTACACAATTAAACATACAATATATTTTATAATTTATATTATTAACAAGTAGTACATATATATTTGCATGTAAGAAATCTATATATATTATATTGTACATAATATTAGCACACACAAAATATAGATCCATGCTACAATAATTACCATAATAAATACACAAAATAAATATATAATATCTATATATATTTACTAATTATAAAATAAGAATTAAACCACAATTAATTAGATCTATGCAAAAATACACACAATTGGAGAGTATCTCACCGTATCCCACTAGATCTAGGATACGCATGCGACACGAGTCCAACACACAACCAATTGCACCCCGAAGGACACAAACAAATCACAAATAATATTTATGAATAATTCAAAGTGTCAAAAATAGATCTATGTGTCCGTGTCAAAATACGACATGTTCAAAGCCCCGTGTCGGAGGAAAACCCCCAAATGACATGTATCACCAAATAGTTGGGATACGAACCACAAGTATCCCAATATGGACATGACACTAGCCTGAAACACAAAGCTTATTGTCCAATTGATCTATAGGATCAATTGACACACACAACAAAATGTAAATTCGGAATTCCAACAAAATTGACACAAAAAGTACCATAACTTTCTCCATGGGTCTCCTATGAACACAAAACAAAGTCCTATGGGTACTACATACATATAGGTTGATTTTACATGATTAAATCTTAGATTTAGAAGCTATTTAAATGGGAAAATCTGAATTATACCTATTGGGAGATGGATTCCCAACGAAACCTCCAATTGAGATGAACTTGCTTCCAAATTGTAGATCCTTGCTCCTCTTTGTAGATCCTTGCTTCCTTCTTCTAGATCCTTGCTTTCTTCTTCTCTAATGGTGAATTGGGAAGAATTTGGAATGAATTTGGTAGGGAATTGGATTAGGAATGGAGGGAATTTGGTAGTGGGAGAATTCTAGATCTAGATTTGGAATGAAATGGGAGGAGAGAGAAATTTCCCCCCCTCCTATATAGGCCGGCCATAGCCCCTCCCCCAAGCAAATTATAAAATGTCCAATGTACCCCTTGGGGCCTCTCATGAAGAAATAATTAAGGAAGGAAGCTTCTAGTCTAATCATTTAATTAATTTAATCCATCTCATTAACTATGGGCTTTCTAAATGGGCCAAGTCTAACTAATTAATTCATGTTGGTCCATGGGTCCAAACTAAACTAGTTGGGTCCACTAGAAATAAGTCCAAAATAATTTAATAATATCTAACAACAATTAAATAATACAACAATTAATTATTTACCATGCACAATATTTATTTAAATAGGAAATTACTAAAATACCTTTTTTCCTAAAATGTGGTAGTGACAAGTCTACCCTCCTTAAAATAATTTCGTCCTCGAAATTCAAAGACGAAAACTACCCCCAGAAAATCACAGAACAGAACTAAAGAATTACAACTATTTAATGAACAGAACATAACAATGAACAGAACATAAGTAGAAATAACATACCTCAGGGTACAAACAAATATGGATAACGCTCTCGCATGTCATCCTCTCTCTCCCAGGTACTCCCCCGGAGAGTGATGCCTCCATGCGACGCACACCAAAGGAATAGTCTGGTTCCTCAGCACCTTCTCTCTCCGATCCAGAATTCCAACTGGCTGCTCTGGATAGCTAAGAGTAGGGCCCACCTCTATCTCTGAGTGATCCAATACATGACTAGGATCTGCCACGTATCGTCTCAACTGCGACACATGAAACACGTTGTGCACTCCCTCCAATGCAGGTGGCAAGTCTAGTCTATAAGCAACTGCACCGACCCTCTCTAGAATAGTGAAAGGTCCAATGAATCGCGGACTAAGCTTTCCGCCTCCACCGAAGCGAATCGTGCCTCGTGTCGGAGAAATCCTCAGAAACACCAAACCACCCACCTAGAACAAAACACCACCTTAAGAACTTATCTATGACAAACAACCAAGAACAAGCACACAAAATAAAATCTAAACTATACCTCAAACTCCAAGGGTCTCCGATGGCTATCGGCCCAATGCCGTTGTCTGTCCTGTGCCACTCGAAGTCTGTCTCTGATCAACTGAACCTTCTCTGCTGCATCCACAACCATCTCTGGCCCAAGCAAAACTCTCTCTCCAACATCGTCCCAAGACAAAGGAGTACGACACCTCCGACCATATAGAGCTTCAAAAGGTGACATCTCTATACTGGCCTGGTAACTGTTGTTGTAAGCAAACTCTACCAAATGGAGATGGTCCTCCCAAGAACCCCCGAAATCTAGTACACAAGTGCGCAACATATCCTCGAGAGTCTGAATAGTCCTCTCTGACTGCCCATCTGTCTGGGGATGATATGCAGTACTGAACTTGAGCTGAGTGCCCAAACTCTCCTGCAAACTCCTCCAGAAATGAGAAGTGAAACGACTATCCCGATCTGAGACTATGCTGACGGGAACTCCATGTATCCTAACGATCTGCCTCACATACATCTCTGCCAGCTTCTCCGTAGACAAACCTACCTTGAAAGGCAAAAAGTGGGCCGACTTGGTCAATCTATCAACAATGACCCAAATCGCGTCTTTCCCTCCTGGAGATCGTGGTAGTCCGGACACAAAATCCATAGTAATATGTTCCCACTTCCACTCTGGAATGGGTAATGGCTGAAGTAAACCTCCTGGCCTCTGCCTCTCGGCTTTCACCTGCTGGCACACTAAGCATCTGGATACAAACTGTGCCACTTCCCTCTTCATGCCATACCACCACACACTCTCTCGCATATCCCGATACATTTTGTTAGCACCTGGATGTATGGAATACTGAGAGCGATGCGCTTCCTGCAACACCTCCTCACGCAACTCCCCACTAGGCACACACAATCTAACTCCATGCCTCAAAGATCCATCCTCTGCAATAGTGAAATCATCCTCTAAACCTGCTCTCACCTGAGCTCTGATACTCCTCAGAGATACATCATCATACTGTGCCTCCTTGATCCTGTCCATCAAATCTGAGTGTATCTGCAATCCCCACATCTACATAGCACACCCAGGAACAATCACCTCAATGCCCAAGCTCTCCAAGTCTTCCAACAGATATCGATCCTGCGTCAAGAACATAGCTACCGGATACCTGCTCAAAGCATCGGCAACTACATTGGCTTTCCCAAGATGATATTGCAAAGAGATATCAAAATCCTTCATCAATTCCAACCACCGACGCTGCCTCATGTTCAACTCCTTCTGCGTGAAAACGTACTTCAAGCTTTTGTGGTCTGTGAAGATCTCTACACGCTCTCCGTACAAATAATGTTTCCACAACTTCAGGGCGAATATGACAGCTGCCAACTCCAAATCATGGGTAGGATAGTTCTTTTCATGAGGACGCAATTGCCTGGATGCATAGGAAATCACTTTTCCATGCTGCTGAAGAACACAACCTAAACCCTTTCCCGATGCATCACTATAAATAGTGAAACCTCCGGACCCTGATGGCAACGTCAAAATAGGAGCAGACGTCAACCTCTTCTTCAACTCATCAAAAGCAGCCTGGCAATCTTCCGTCCAAACAAACTCCACATCCTTTCTTGTGAGTCTGGTCATCGGCTCGGCAATCCTCGAAAAATCTTGCACAAACTTTCTGTAGTAGCCTGCCAATCCCAAGAAACTCCTGATCTCTGCTACTGAACTCGGAGTCTTCCAAGATTCCACTGCTGAAATCTTCTTCGGATCCACTGAAATACCATCACCAGTCACAACATGCCCCAAGAATTCCACCTTGTCCAAGAAAAACTCACATTTGGACAACTTTCCATACAGCTTCTCCTTCCTCAGCACATCCAACACAATCCTCAAATGCTCCTCATGCTCCTCTGGTGTCCTCGAGTATATGAGTATGTCGTCGATGAACACCACCACGAACTTGTCAAGGTACTGGTGGAACACCTTGTTCATCAAGTTCATAAATACCGCCGGTGCATTAGTCAAACCAAACGGCATCACCATAAACTCGAACTGACCATACCGAGTTCTAAAAGCAGTCTTCGGTATGTCCTCCGGCTTCACCTTCACCTGATGGTAGCCTGATCTCAAATCTATCTTAGAAAATACCTTCGCACCACTCAACTGATCAAACAGATCATCAATCCGTGGCAAAGGATACTTATTCTTGATAGTGAGATTATTCAAAGCCCTATAATCAATGCACATGCACACCGATCCATCCTTCTTTGGTACAAACAATACCGGGGCTCCCCATGGTGAAGAACTCGATCTGATAAACCCCTTATCCTGCAATTCGTCCACCTGCTTCTTCAACTCGACCAGCTCGCTGTTGTTTACTCTATAGACATGCTGCGAAATCGGTTCTGCACCTGGCACCAAGTCTATAGAAAATTCAACATCTCGATCTGGCGGCAATCCTGGCAATTCCTCAGGAAACACATCCAAGAATTCTGCTATCAACGGATGTGGCAACTCTTTGTCTTCCACCATTGCTCCACAAATAATGCCTTCTTCCTGCTCCGCAGCTCCTCTAGCAAACTCGAACTCTGGCTCTCCTGGCGGACCAAACAAAACTCTACCTCCTCTACAATCTATGCTAGCACGGTGCCTACTCAACCAATCCATCCCGAGTACAATTTCGTAGCTCGGAAGTGGCATTACAAGTAGACACGCACTCAACTCCCGGCCTCCCAGAGTAACTCTCCGATCTTTGCAAATATCATTAACCAGGATAATGCCTCCCCCGGTCATGATCTTGCAAGTCCTAAGCAAAGACTCAGCTACCAAACCATGCTTTAGAGCAAAAGAAACAGATACAAAACTATGGGAAGCACCACTATCAAACAAAGCTAAAGCTGGAATGGAATCAAGAAGAATAGAACCTGCGATGACATCTCCGGTGGGTTCCTCCTCTTCGACTGTCATAGCAAACGCTCGTCCCTGCCGAGCACCTCCCTGCTGCTGATGCTGGACAAAATGTTGTTGCTGTGTCGGAAGCGGTCCCCTCGGTTGTGCTGCAGGTGGTCTCATCTGTGCCCTCAGAGCTGGAGCTGCTCCCTGAACTGCACGACGAGGACACTCCCTCAATTGATGCCCTTCAGTACCATAATACAAACAAACTCCTAGCCTCTTTCTGCAAACTTCCCAGATGTGGCCGGGCTTCTTACAGAAGTTGCATGGAGCTTGCTGTAACTGTCTCTGCTGCTGAGGTGCCTGATGAAAAGGCGCTTTAGCTGGAGTCTGGTTCTGTTGTGGCTGTTGGAAAGGTCTGGACTGGAAATGAGGACGTTTGGCAGATACTGCACTGCCGTTGGCCCCCAGAAAAGAATCACGGTCTCTCTTGGTCTTCAAACCCAGATCCCGCTCAACCTTGCGTGCCTCCGCAAGTATCTCCGAGTATGTCTCATAAAAAGACGAAATGAGAATCTTCACTTCCCAGTTTAGACCCTCTCGGAAACGAATAGCTCGAACCTCCGGCTCTCTCACCAAGTACTCTGCAAATCGGCTCAGTCTACCGAACTCTGCAGCGTATTCCTCCACAGACATGCTTCCCTGAATGAGACTCTCAAATTGTCTCCCCAAATCAAGCCTGTCTATCCGGGCGAAAAACTTCTTCTTGAAAAGGTCCCTGAATACCTCCCAAGATTGTCCTACGTCAACTAGAACCGGCTCATTCCTGAACCAGGTACGAGCGACGTCGAACAGTTGAAGTCCTACCGCCTCAACCTTCAGATCTTCAGAAAGATGGGACACCCTCATAAGATGCTCAATGTCCTCGAGCCAATCATCAGCATAGACGATGCCCTCCGTCCCTTTGAAAACCCTAGGCTCCAGTTTCTTGAAGTCCTGAATGTTGCCTGGCCGAAGCTGAGCAACTTGAGGAACAACCTGTTGCTGGATCGGAACTCCTCTCTCAACTACAGCACGAGCAAGCTGATGAGCACTCTCGATGCCCTGCCGTAGAACGTCGGTCTGCCTCTGATGTGCCTCCGACTGAGCCCTCTGTGCCTCGAGCATCTCACGAAACAGAGTAAACATCTGTGACGCCTCTGCTGGCACAGGAGGTGGAGATGGAAGCCCCTCAGATACAGCTGGCACAGTCCTCTAAGTGGGTGGTGGACCTCCGAAAGCAGCTGACACTCCAATCACCGGAGAAGTGACTGGTGCAGGCCCTCGGGATGTCGCAGACCTCTCAGAAACTGCTCTCCCCTGCTGTGATCTAGTCTTAGGCGGCATCCTGAGACAAAGCAAAAGAAAGAATCAATATGGCACAAGATGTAAGATATTCAAGGAAAGGACAGTTTAAGAGATCAAGTATCAACGTCAAAGGAGAATAGTTGAATCAAAAGAATTTTCCTAGATGTGATTGAGTATCTCAGCCTATATCCTATATCCTATTGCAGGCTCGCAGTAGTACAACTAAGTTGTCGCACTACCACGATATCACATACTTGTGAAGCTCGACCTGCATGGGCCACCACCAAAAATGTGTCACGACCCGCACCCGGTGTAAGGGCACTAGTCGGAAACAACGCCCAGCCTACGCCGCAGAATCGGTGGTAGAACGCTGTCTAGAAAGTCTATCTAATATAATGAACCACCAATAATGATAAAATACTCAATCACAGAACTAAGATAGAATGAACACGAATCAGATAAGAAATGAATAGTCACAATACAACTCATGAGTCAAAAATAATACATCAATGAGTCTGAAGAAAGAACAGAAATAAGCTGGAGACAAATCCAGTACAAAGAATACTACAAAACTATAAAGCTACAACTCCAGGGTCAACTGTCTCAGTTGGGATAAGTCCCTCTTGAGCCAGGGTCTCAGAATCTAAACCCACAACATCCTGGGGTCCATAATAGGTAGGGTACTCCTCAGTGTTGTAAGCACCTGATTTTCAAAAAAATATTAAAATTGAGATTTTTCACAATTTTCTAGAATTTTCTGGGAATTTTCCGTAATTAAAATCAGGGTTTTGAATTATTACCAAATTTTTAATTGATTAAACAATATTAAAATACCATGAAAATAACATTTTTGGGTGTAAAATGGAAAACTGGACTTAGGATAATTTTCCTGGATTTTTTTGGACCTCAGACCTATTTTTAAATGCCTAAAAACTATTTATTTAATTAATTAATAAATTATCTATTTATTTAATTATTTATTAATTATTTTTATTATTTAATTATTAATTAATTATTTATTTTTATTTTTCCTTGGGCCCGGCCCGGCCCAGTGGGCCGAGCCCAGCGCCCAGCCCAGCCCGCTGCCTTTCCGGGTCGGGTCGGGTCAGGCAACCCGACCCGCTAGCCCCCGCACCCGCGCGACTCCCTCTCCCCGTTCCCGCGGCCGCCGCCGCGTTTTCCGGCCGGCCACGTTGCCGTCCCCGCCTCAACCCTCGGCCCACGACCCCCTCTCCCCTCCGCCTCGCCCGGAGCCAACCCCTCGCCGCCCCAGCCTATAAAACCCTACCCCGACCTCATCTCCCCAAACCCTAAGACCACCTCGCCGCCGTGCGCCACCGCCCGCCTCCGACCGACCTCGCCGCAGTGCCCGCCCCGGACCACCTTCCTCCTCCCACCGCCCAGCCGCTGCCCGTCGACCACCTTCCTCCTTTCTCCTCCGCCCCTCCTCGACTCCAGCACCCCGCAACCGCAGCAGCAGCCGCAGCCGCCGCTGCCGGCCGCCCCGAGCCACCGCCGCCCCGTGGACGCCGCGCCGCCCCTCGGCGAACGGTCCCCCGCCCTCGCCGACGCCTCTCCGGCCGCCCTCCGTCGTCCACGGCCGGAAAACCTCCAGAAACCCTAACCCTAGCCCTAATTCTCAGATTCGTGTCGGCGTGTCGGACACGACACGGACACGAGAATATCCGGTTTTTTGAGCCTCTTCAGGTACTCGTATCTTGCACCCTGTATCTCCGTTTTCAATTCCGTAAATTGCGTTGGGAAGCCTGTATGACCCTCTCGGTGTCCGGACAAACTGTTCGGGACATCGCGTCCTGTGGTGATCGCACACCGCGATCCAAAAACGGGAAAAACCAGACCCTGTTTCACCCCCGGAACTGAGTACGCCCCGCCAAACGGGACGACGTGGTCGCGTGCGGTCTTCACAGATACGTGCGCACCGTCGATACGGACGTGTGAGATTTCGTGGAAGCTGATTCGGGTGTGCGTGCACACCGGAATCAACGCGTATCCGCGGACATCGTCCCGTATCCGGCTTTTCTGCAATTTACCCTAACTTCGTACACACTCGTCAGATCGAGACGAAACTTGCGCCAACGGACTCGTAGCGATACGCTGGTCCTGTGGGTCAAGTTTGGTTCGATTCTGAGAACGTTGACGAAATCGCGTGTCGTGGGCCCCACAGGCCCCGCTCGATGGGCGATTTTGTGTTCGGCTCATCGGAATCCAAATCTGGAAGTTCCATTGGGTTCGTATCAGCGTTCCTGACCTGTTGACACTAAGTTTGGTGAATTTGGAGACCTTTGATCCGGACACGTTTTTCGGTGCAAAGCGGGCCCACCGGCGGACCCCGTTTCGGCCCGAAACTGCCGTTTTGCCCTTGTCTCCAAATTGGACCCAAGGACAGACGTTTCTAGCTATTTGATATCTTCTGAGCGTGATGGTAATGTCTATTTCAGCTTTTGGACTCATCTCTGGACTTTTTCCCCAAGAACTAAATTAATCGGATCCAAACAACAGGCAAGTACCTGCACTTCAAGTTAATCTTTATATATTGTGATAATTAATTCCCTACCATACATGTACCCTTGATGTTTACACCTAGTGTTAGAAATGTTGAATTTCATGTCTTGAATATTGGTAGTTCCTGTCTTGTTTTTCATGTCGGGTGGGAGAATACCTAGAAGGCATGTAGTTTACCCTTTCCCCTGTATTGTCTAATAGCTGTTGGTACACGACTGTCCATCAGCCGGATCTCGATTGTATTGTCTAATAGCCGTTTATGACGGCCAGATTAGCCTTATAAATCCCTACATGCCAACTAAGTATTCTAAAACAAACACAAGTTCACACAGATAGTTCTGGTCATGTTATATTTCTCGCTGGCTATTGTAGTTCATTTCCTGTTTCATTTATTTCTGTTTCTCATATTCCTGTTTACAGCTAACTTTGAGATAATAATGTTCTGCTAATGCTGTTTCTCAACATGATATCCAATATTTAATTGTCATAAAATATTCAGTTTAATCTTGTTGTGCACTGTGTACTTTGCTCCTTTCCTGACTGGATCTGTTGTTTAGGCGATGAGGAGAACCTTGCCCCCACCTATTATAGCCCCTATGAGGCAGCAGGTGATACAGTTGCAGAGCCAGTTCCCGCACAGGAAGCTACTCCTGCTGACTAGTTAGCAGTAGTTATCTTAGATTTGTTCTTTATCTTAGCAATCGGGTTTGTTCCCGATTTCATTCTGATTCCTGTACTAAAATATTTGAATCTGTTGTCACATTTATTGCAATTGCAATCTTAAGTTTCATTTCTCATTATTTATTATCTTGCCTATGTTATTTGTGAATGAGCTAGTTAGTAAATCTGGATTTGACCTAGACAGCGTACTACCGCCGATTCTGCGGCGTAGGCTGGACGTACCCACACACTCGTGCCCGAACTTCCGGGTGCGGGTCGTGACACGTTTTTATGGTGGCCTATACAGGTCAAACGACTAAATTGTTCGGTTTTAACTTAGGGACCGAACATGCCTGCAATAAGATTGAGGATTCTAGGAAAAGCTCATTCACAGTATAGGGTCCTTATTTTAATTCTGGATATCACTTCTGATCAATTTTTTCTATCGCCCTTGATTTCCAAATAATCTATTCTGATCTCCCTATCCCTTCATCTTTCAGAATGGTTCAGACAAGGAACACAGTAGGAGGCACATCAGAACCAGCTGAGCAGAATATGCCCGAGACTCTTGCACTCCCGCCGCCTCCATCTGTCCCCGCAGTTACCCTAGATGGGGCACAACTGCTCGGAGTATTCCAGGGACTAGTGGAATCCCAGAAAGAACAGACGGCACTTCTGCGGACCAGCCTCGCAGAAGCTCTTAAGCCCCAGGAGTCGTCACTCAAGAGGCCAGGGAGTGCCAAAGACTTTAAGAATCTAAGACCCCTGGAATTTTACGGAACTGAGGGCATTCTCTATGCCTATGAGTGGATAGAGAACGTCGAGAGACTCCTGAAGACTGCTCGGGTTCCTGACGATCTTAAAGTGGAGTCTGCAAGCCTGCAACTGTTCGATATAGCTCGGACCTGGTTTAGAGATGAACCTCAACTATCTGCTCCTGACCTCACCTGGGAGGACTTCAAGAGACTGTTCAAGGAGAAATTCTACCCCGAAGTGGCTCGAGAAGCTCTCGAAAGTCAATTCGAGAGACTGGAACAAGGTAACCTATCTGTAGATGAGTATACTGCTGAATTTAGCAGGTTAAGCCACTTTGCGGAGTACATGGTTCGTACCCCGGAGGACAGAGCCCGTAGATTCAAGAAGGGGCTATCTCCGGATATTCGCCTTGCTGTCACCACCAGCCGAGCTCGCACCTACGAGGAAATCTTGAGCGTGGCACAAGGCGTTGAGAGAGACATGGGGCATAAGCTAAAGCGAGAAAGAGATACCGGAAATACGGGACCCAACAAACGCCCTTTTTAACAACAACAGCAGAGGGCCCCGCAACAAGCTCAGCGTCCTCTCCCTCGAGCTCCAACACCCCAACACCAGGCCCAGGGACAGAACCAACAAGCTGCTGCTTGTAACTATTGTCATAGACCAGGCCATACTTAGCAAGTTTACAGAAAGAGGCTAGGTGTTTGTCTACTTTGTGGCTCAGCAGCACATCAAGTGAGGGACTGTCCCGCTGCTCAAGGACGCGGACAGGCTTACGTAATGACCGTGGAGAACGCGCAAACTCTGGAAGCAGCTAATGCGCGTAAGTGATTCGTAGATATCTTTTCTAGTATTATTTTCGTGCCTATTGGTTCGTGACCTCAGTCCCAACCTAGTAATTTTGAACTTGCTAAATACCTGGTATGCTTTTAATTTGATAACTGTTTTAGAGGATTTTGCTATTGTGCTTATTTTGTGTCATTTTGTGAACTTCAATAATTTGCACCTCCTTTTCATCATCATCTAGCGCACTTAATTTTGCCGAACTTGACTTATGCTGCTATTTTATAGCCTAGTTTTGCAAGCTTACCCTTTATCGGGCTTGTTCATGACACATGTATTATTGAGGCCTGATCAACCCCACTAATACAAGTGTCTACTCAGAATCAGTGTACTATGGTCTGATCAACCTTAGTGCATTTTGATTCGCACTTCGCATGACTACTTATGTGGATTGAGGTATAGTCGACTAGTCTACTTGCCCCCTAAATACGTCCGAGCATATCGTATCAGCATTACCAGAATAGAATCTCGATCCTTAACCGCCTGACAATTCCCATTAGAATTCCTGAAAAACGCCTTGATCCCTATACCCCTGTTCTACCACCTCGCCCTTAAACTCTTTATTATTGATTCTCGTCTTTCCTCGTCTCGGGAAGACAAAGACCTGTGGTTGGTATAAGATGATTTGTAGTGCTAGACATACCCCTCAGACCGGACGAATTGATGATAACCCTTTATGACTAAGACAAGACCCTATGTGCTGTGTTTTGTGTTGCAATACCATGATTTATTAAGTTGGGACCTAGCTTTACTAGTTGTACAACCTTAGAGGATATGGGTAAAACTATAAGTTGGGTAGCGACCGCAATGTTCACCTGAGAGAAACCGTTGGACTGTAACCAAGTGAGTTTGGACAGAGAGAACCCTCCCATAATTTAAATTTCGAGGACGAAATTTTATAAGTTGGGTAGATTGTAAGCCCCTGATTTTCAAAAAAATATTAAAATTGGGATTTTTCACAATTTTCTAGAATTTTCTGGGAATTTTCTGTAATTAAAATCAGGGTTTTGAATTATTACCAAATTTTTAATTAATATTAAATAATATTAAAATACCATGAAAATAATATTTTTGGGTGTAAAATGGAAAACTGGACTTAGGATAATTTTTCTGGATTTTTCTGGGCCTCAGACCTATTTTTAAATGCCTAAAAACTATTTAATTAATTAATTAATTAATTATCTATTTATTTAATTATTTATTATTTATTTTTATTATTTAATTATTAATTAATTATTTATTTTTATTTTTCCTTGGGCCCGGCCCGGCCCAGTGGGCCGAGCCCAGCGCCCAGCCCAGCCCGCTGCCTTTCCGGGTCGGGTCGGGTCAGGCAACCCGACCCGCTAGCCCCCGCACCCGCGCGACTCCCTCTCCCCGTTCCCGCGGCCGCCGCCGCGTTTTCCGGCCGGCCACGTTGCCGTCCCCGCCTCAACCCTCGGTCCACGACCCCCTCTCCCCTCCGCCTCGCCCGGAGCCAACCCCTCGCCGCCCCAGCCTATAAAACCCTACCCCGACCTCATCTCCCCAAACCCTAAGACCACCTCGCCGCCGTGCGCCACCGCCCGCCTCCGACCGACCTCGCCGCAGTGCCCGCCCCGGACCACCTTCCTCCTTCCACCGCCCAGCCGCTGCCCGTCGACCACCTCCCTCATTTCTCCTCCGCCCCTCCTCGACTCCAGCACCCCGCAACCGCAGCAGCAGCCGCAGCCGCCGCTGCCGGCCGCCCCGAGCCACCGCCGCCCCGTGGACGCCGCGCCGCCCCTCGGAGAACGGTCCCCGGCCCTCGCCGACGCCTCTCCGGCCGCCCTCCGCCGTCCACGGCCGGAAAACCTCCAGAAACCCTAACCCTAGCCCTAATTCTCAGATTCGTGTCGGCGTGTCGGACACGACACGGACACGAGAATATCCGGTTTTTCGAGCCTCTTCAGGTACTCGTATCTTGCACCCTGTATCTCCGTTTTCAATTTCGTAAATTGCGTTGGGAAGCCTATATGACCCTCTCGGTGTCCGGATAAACTGTTCGGGACATCGCGTCCTGTGGTGATCGCACACCGCGATCCAAAAACGGGAAAAACCAGACCTTGTTTCACCCCCGGAACTGAGTACGCCCCACCAAACGGGACGACGTGGTCGCGTGCGGTCTTCACAGATATGTGCGCACCGTCGATACGGACGTGTGAGATTTCGCGGAAGCTGATTCGGGTGTGCGTGCACACCGGAATCAACGCGTATCCGCGGACATCGTCCCGTATCTGGCTTTTCTGCAATTCACCCTAACTTCGTGCACAGTCGTCAGATCGAGACGAAACTTGCGCCAACGGACTCGTAGCGATACGCTGGTCCTGTGGGTCAAGTTTGGTTCGATTCTGAGAACGTTGACGAAATCGCGTGTCGTGGGCCCCACAGGCCCCGCTCGACGGGCGATTTTGTGTTCGGCTCATCGGAATCCAAATCTGGAAGTTCCGTTGGGTTCATATCAGCGTTCCTGACCTGTTGACACTAAGTTTGGTGAATTTGGAGACCTTTGATCCGGACACGTTTTTTGGTGCAAAGCGGGCCCACCAGCGGACCCCGTTTCGGCCCGAAACTGCCGTTTTGCCCTTGTCTCCAAATTGGACCCAAGGACAGGCATTTCTAGCTATTTGACATCTTCTGAGCGTGATGGTAATGTCTATTTCAGCTTTTGGACTCATCTCTGGACTTTTTCCCCAAGAACTAAATTAATCGGATCCAAACAACAGGCAAGTACCTGCACTTCAAGTTAATCTTTATATATTGTGATAATTAATTCCCTGCCATACATGTACCCTTGATGTTTACACCTAGTGTTAGAAATGTTAAATTTCATGTCTTGAATATTGGTAGTTCCTGTCTTGTTTTTCATGTCGGGTGGGAGAATACCTAGAAGGCATGTAGTTTACCCTTTCCCCTGTATTGTCTAATAGCTGTTGGTACACGACTGTCCATCAGCCGGATCTCGATTGTATTGTCTAATAGCCGTTTATGACGGCCAGATTAGCCTTATAAACCCCTACATGCCAACTAAGTATTCTAAAACAAACACAAGTTCACACAGATAGTTCTGGTCATGTTATATTTCTCGCTGGCTATTGTAGTTCATTTCCTGTTTCATTTATTTCTGTTTCTCATATTCCTGTTTACAGCTAACTTTGAGATAATAATGTTCTGCTAATGCTGTTTCTCAATATGATATCCAATATTTAATTGTCATAAAATATTCAGTTTAATCTTGTTGTGCACTGTGTACTTTGCTCCTTTCCTGACTGGATCTGTTGTTTAGGCGATGAGGAGAACCTTGCCCCCACCTATTATGGCCCCTATGAGGCAGCAGGTGATACAGTTGCAGAGCCAGTTCCCGCACAGGAAGCTACTCCTGCTGACTAGTTAGCAGTAGTTATCTTAGATTTGCTCTTTATCTTAGCAATCGGGTTTGTCCCCGATTTTATTCTGATTCCTGTACTAAAATATTTGAATCTGTTGTCACATTTATTGCAGTTGCAATCTTAAGTTTCATTTCTCATTATTTATTATCTTGCCTATGTTATTTGTGAATGAGCTAGTTAGTAAATCTGGATTTGACCTAGACAGCGTACTACCGCCGATTCTGCGGCGTAGGCTGGACGTACCCACGCACTCGTGCCCGAACTTCCGGGTGCGGGTCGTGACACGTGTCATCTGGAAAAATATATCCAGTCAGGAAAGGAGCAGAGTACAACCCTAACAGCAGTTCTCAAACAATAATAAAAACTATGTAACAGTAAATAGCTGTGGATAAACAAGATGCATAAATAGAGACAAGAATGTAGAGACAATAAGGAAATACTGGAAAGAAATACAATAATGAACAATATGCTGATGGAACAAGAATACTAATGACTAAGTGTGTGAGTACTAGCTTTAACATGTGATCGGCTTGGGAACTTGCACAAGAGTATAATGGCCTGGTTAATCATACGTGCGGTGTATGATCAACACTCACAAAAAACAAGACATGCACAAGGAGGGTATGATCACATATCTACACTAAAATACTCCCCACCCCCGACTGGTATAATAGATCCAACCACGGTACGTTATGGCACTAGATTCCCCAAGAAGATAGCTAGTCTCCCCGAGAATCGGTGTCTGTACATGTACAAGATAACCAATGAAACAATACTTGCACCATATACACCATATACCAAGGAATAACATCTCATGACGAGATCTGGATATACCAATCCGTGTAACCATAGTGTCGAGAGAAACATGTATATCTACACTAGATACAACGAACATAGAGGATATCATAAATAAGAAACTATCAGAGAATGTACTCGCCTGAAGTCCAATGAACAGTCTCACAAATGTCTGACTCGGTGCCTGGAAGACCTAGATATGGAATACCACATTAATACAAGGTCCCGGAAAGAGAACAAGTCAAACTAGTCAACTCCTAGGTCAATAAATAAATTCTAAGTCAAAAGTCAACTATGGTCAACTCTAAAGTCAACTAAAGTCAAACCAAGGTCAACCTCACAAGAAATCTATAAAATAATATAGAGATAAACTACAATAATTTAGGAATCAAATAGATTCCAAAAGAATCTTACACAAAGTATATTAATAATACAAATAATATATATCATAAATAATATATATGCAAACCAATATTCATACAATTAAAATACTATATTATAATAATTATTATACCTCACAAAACATATATATATATATACATATATATATATAACAATAATATATATAATATAAATAAAAACTGCCAAAGCGTCACTGAAAATAGGGAGTTAAAACAAAGATTTAAATAAAATAGCTTATAGTGACAGTCTTGACTGTCACTGAAAACTGTCGCAGAAAACTGAATAAATAACACACTGCTGATCGGATTTCTGACAGTTAGAAACTGACGCAGAAAAACCGTCGCGAAAACTCGCTGTGTTTTCCCGCCGCTGCATGGGTATTAATGACAGTGGCGGCTCTGTCATTAATACCCGCCGCCACTGCTACAGCGGCTGCTGCTGACCCGATCAAAATAATGACAGTTCAACTGTCATTAAAACCTACTGTCACTAAAACACAGGAAATATATATATAAATATATATATATAAATCTATATAAATCAATATAAATAAATATATATATATATATATACATATATAAAACAATTAAATAGATATATATATACTTATATATATATACACATAAATTTGCACATTAAAATATTAATAATTACAAAACACAATGCACATATTAATGTACATAATTAACATGGCTAGAAACACAACTAAAATATTTACATTAATATCCAAACAATTACATAATAATTATAAATAATATAATTACACAATTAAACATACAATATATTTTACAATTTATATTATTAACAAGTAGTACATATATATTTGCATGTAAGAAATCTATATATATTATATTGTACATAATATTAGCACACACAAAATATAGATCCATGCTACAATAATTACCATAATAAATACACAAAATAAATATATAATATCTATATATATTTACTAATTATGAAATAAGAATTGAACCACAATTAATTAGATCTATGCAAAAATACACACAATTGGAGAGTATCTCACCGTATCCCACTAGATCTAGGATACGCATGCGACACGAGTCCAACACACAACCAATTGCACCCCGAAGGACACAAACAAATCACAAATAATATTTATGAATAATTCAAAGTGTCAAAAGTAGATCTATGTGTCCGTGTCAAAATACGACATGTTCAAAGCCCCGTGTCGGAGGAAAACCCCCAAATGACACGTATCACCAAATAGTTGGGATACGAACCACAAGTATCCCAATATGGACACGACACTAGCCTCAAACACAAAGCTCATTGTCCAATTGATCTATAGGATCAATTGACACACACAACAAAATATAAATTCGGAATTCCAACAAAATTGACACAAAAAGCACCATAACTTTCTCCATGGGTCTCCTATAAACACAAAACAAAGTCCTATGGGTACTACATACATATAGGTTGATTTTACATGATTAAATCTCAGATTTAGAAGCTATTTAAATGGGAAAAATCTGAATTATACCTATTGGAAGATGGATTCCCTACGAAACCTCCAATTGAGATGAACTTGCTTCCAAATTGTAGATCCTTGCTCCTCTTTGTAGATCCTTGCTTCCTTCTTCTAGATCCTTGCTTTCTTCTTCTCTAATGGTGAATTGGGAAGAATTTGGAATGAATTTGGTAGGGAATTGGATTGGGAATGGAGGGAATTTGGTAGTGGGAGAATTCTAGATCTAGATTTGGAATGAAATGGGAGGAGAGAGAAATTTCCCCCCCTCCTATATAGGCCGGCCATAGCCCCTCCCCCAAGCAAATTGTAAAATGTCCAATGTACCCCTTGGGGCCTCTCATGAAGAAATAATTAAGGAAGGAAGCTTCTAGTCTAATCATTTAATTAATTTAATCCATCTCCTTAACTATGGGCTTTCTAAATGGGCCAAGTCTAACTAATTAATTCATGTTGGTCCATGGGTCCAAACTAAACTAGTTGGGTCCACTAGAAATAAGTCCAAAATAATTTAATAATATCTAACAACAATTAAATAATACAACAATTAATTATTTACCATGCACAATATTTATTTAAATAGGAAATTACTAAAATACCTTTTTTTCTAAAATATGGTAGTGACACCTCCTGTCTAGGTAGTGGTGGTCTTCGCTGAAATTCTCCTGCTGCTGGAGGTCGAGGTGCTGGAAGCGCTAGTCTCTGTACTGGCAGTGGAAGTATCTGCTGCTTTGGATAATTTCTTGCCTGGTGCTGTCCAGAACCACATCTCATACACTGTCCCAAACGGGCCCGGCAGTCTCTTGAGATATGCCCACGTCTTCCACAATAATTACATTGGAGCTTATCCGGAACCTGGTATGGTCCTGCTCTATGCTGATACTATTGTTGCTGAGCTAAAAGACGTCCGATAGGTCCTCCTTGTGGTGTTCTTGCTAGTCCTTGCTGCGTTCTCAGCTGACCTTACTTTCCTTTGTTGATGGTTTCTTGTATTCTGGCTTCTGTCAGTAACTCGGCATAAGAGATTCGAGACTGGGAGCTAGTGTAATATTGTAGCTCCTGAGTTAGTCCACGATAAAACCTCTTAGCCTTGGCTAAGTCATCTGGTATCAAGGTAGCGCCATATTACTGAGGCGACTAAACTCAGCATCATACTCGTCCACCGTTCTGTTCCCCTGCTCCAGGTGGAGAAACTGATCGTACAATGCATCTCTAACGGTGTCCGGGAAGTACTTTCTCTCAAAGTACTCCAAGAACTGCTCCTAAGTCTGGTATGTACCCAACTGGCGCTCTATGGATTTCCACCAGTGATGAGCATTATCGTCTAGAAGCGTTCTTACACCCGTCATCCACAGGTCTGCAGGTAGTTGTGATGCCTCTAATAATTTCCGAGTGTGCGTGATCCAGTTGGTAGTTTCCTCCGGGCTCTCTATGCCTTTGTACGGCCTCGGGCCCATCTATATAAAGTCTTTTACTGAACCAACTTTAGCTTGATGTACTGGAGCTAGTATTTGAGCTGGTATAGTAGTCTTTGCAGCCATCCTTTCAAGTGCTGCTAAGAACTTCTGTCTTTGTTCTGCTGCTTGCTGCCTCTGCTTTGCAGCTAGTGTGGCAGCCTGTTGTCGCTGTTCCTGTATTATCATCTGGAAGAATTGGAACAGTTAAGCCTAGCCATCCTGCGGTATTGATGAGACTGGAAGGTTCCCATTAGGTGGAACCGGAAGATCAGATGGAACTGGATTATGAATCTGTCCATCTGGTCCTGAAAGTCTAGGAGTTATTGAGATCTCTCCTTGAGTATGTCCATTGACTCCAGGAGTTGTGTCACCATCAGTACATCCCTTCTGTATATCCATCTCTCTGCAGGTGATGTACCTACTAATTTAGAAGAAGTACAGGAATCAAACAGGATGCAAGTATTAGATAGAATGTAGAAGCATAAAATAGGCTGGGGAATGGTCCGCGTATTTTACAGTCAACCCCCCCAACATACATGAAGTCTCTCCTGCATAAAATAGGGCTTCATGGTGGTTGGCGTAAAACAGGTTGATAAGCTTCCTGCGTAAAGCAGAGCTTCAAGATAGTTTGGCGTAAAGTAAGACTTCAGAGCTGTCCGCGTAAAGCAGAGAATCGAGGTAATTTAGCATAAAACAGAGATTCAAAACTGTCGGTGTAAAACACAGTTTTAAGCTGTCTGGCGTAAAGCAGAGGTTCGAAGCTATCTGCGTAAATATTATCGGCGTAAAAAGTCTGTGCGTAAAGTCTGCCGGCGTAAAGTTGGCGTAGAAAATCTGCGAGTAAAATATATGCTGCGTATAGCATATGCTGCGTAAAGTCTGTGCGTAAAAGATCTCTATACTTCCTGTGTAAAGTTTTCATAAAAGGTCTGCATAAAATCTATCTGCTTAGAGTCTGCGTAAAAGGTTTCCTGCGTAAAGAGATATGTAAAATCTGAAATACGTTGCAGCGTAAAGTCGTACGAAAAACTCTTCGTATTCCTCGGATGAATTTGTCAGACAAATCAGTGAACCTGACCTCTGACAAAAGTACTGCACGATGATCGAGAGATCGGCTATGATGATGATTTGCAAAGAGACCCAGGTTGTCGTTTAGTGACATATTGATACAAGTCATTTTTACGCATTCAAAAGCAAAATTGGAGTCTTCTGAATACGCTGCATATTCTATATGGGCAGAAATGAGTTTTTACGCTCAAGCCTGAAATGAGTTTTTACGCTCAAGATAGGACAAAAGCCTACGTCAAAAGTTATTTCTTGCATAGGGCTCGAGGTATATCTCTGCATTTAATGCACGAGATTTGGTCATGGCTGGGGAAAGCTAAGATTGTGACAATTACGCTCACCTCACCGTCCTTACATTTTACGCCTAATCAGGCTATTCTACGCTGCCTTATATTTTACGCCTAATCAGGCCACTCTACGCTAGTTATATATTTATTCAGGAATCATCAAGTTTACGTAGGGGTAGTTACCTACGTGGCTTGTATGATGTGTCATACGCAGGATTTAGGAAGACTAAGGGAACGTGGGTAGCAGTTGTCATTACTGTAGCGTAGAGGAGGAAATTTTCTTCATAGTTTGGCCTTTATGCCAACTAGAGTCTTTTGGCTTTTACGCCAACTAGGGTAAAGGGTCTGGTCACAGGGTAAGAGTCTTTGGCGTAAACTTTGGTTATCCAAATATAGGATGGTTTGAAAGGAAGAATGAGATTTCAGTCAATCATGGATGAGATCCTTATACTCTATTCCTATACGCAGGCTTGTTTGGTACAGTCACGTAACCAAGACAATATATTCTCGACCTGCATGGGCCACCACCAAAAACATGTCATACCCCAGTCCTAAAATACGTAGGACTAGGAATACGTAACACGCCCAGCCGTATGTATATGAACTCCAATATATGGAAACCATATACACGCATACGCTGTACATGAATATCCAATACACCAGTGGTAATATACTGTCACAATAAGTCACACATAATCTATATCTCATCCACAACACAAATAATAAGTAGGAATAAAGAGTTGAATAATAACTGAATAACAAGGATGAGTATCAAGTCTGATAGTCAGGTGGAAACAAATCCACTACAAAATGACTATACTGAAGTAGTAACAAAATCTCTAAACAGTGGAAATAATCACAGCTACCCTGAGGGTAAGACCTTCTCAGTCAGGTACGTAGCGTCAAGTCCAGGACCATACTCCTACAGATACTCCTGCTCGTCCATATCTGGAAAGGGAGTCCTCAGAGGGACGTAACAATATATATAATAACATGCCAATAGGTACTGAAATATAAACATCCAATGGGTCGCCTAACCGTCTAAGTAAATGCAATTTGAGAACAACTTTCCCAACGCGTGGGCTATCTGGCCATAATGGGATTGGCATGATTCTCTCAGATAATCAGGGGCCTACAAGTGTACCATCCTTTGAACTGCAGAGGCCGCCCGCAATATATAGGGTCACAACCACCCGTATCTCCAGCGGAGAATCCGTGCAAACTAGGAAAAGTGTAAAGGAGCCCAAACGCCTTACTTGTTGTTCTTTCCACCCCATGCTTTAAGCATGCCATATCCATGACACGATAAACCTCTAAATAACTGACAGGTCTACTAGCATACAAAGTTTCTATCAGCAGTCATCCCTAACGCACGGCCAATACGTACAGGAGGCCAGACCTGTCACGCAGTCCGTGATCTATATGAGACTCACAACTCGTGTAACAACTGTGTCACAGCCAATGAATCTAATGATGCTCCATAATACTGGGGGGGTCTCATAAAATAGGTCCAAAATCTACATAAATAAATCATCCATATAAGCAAAATTAAACATGCATGTATCAGCTGGAATGTAAATAATAATACAATGGCAAGGTATACTTACCGAGCAAGAATTCTGTATAGCTGGCATCCACAACAGTGTTTAAGCTTTAGTGAAGGAAGAATTGTAGTTAGGGTTTGGAAGAGTTGTAATATATATAGAGATAAGAGGCGGTGGGGGTTACTTAATGGTTAAGAAACTACTACCGCTGCTATTTTTTTCTTTCTTTCTTTGGTCTTTCATTGGTTTTGATTTCGGTTGAGGAGAGATTAGTAATAATAGGTAAAGAGGCGGTGGGGGATGAGTCACATGCGGGAAAAGGGAATAAATATACGCGGGGGGTTACTTTACGCGTGGAGAAAGGAATTAAGCGGTGGAATTGGTTTACGCGCGGATGATAGAAAATTAAGCGGCGGGGTTATTTGCTGATAATTCTTTTCTTTACGCACAGAGAAGGGAAGAGCAAGGTAGGTTTTGCTACTGCTGCTATTTCATATTTGTTTTACGCGAGTTAGGGTACAAGCGGGTAATGGGTTTAGGAGTTTGGGTTTCGGATAGAGATCCAATAGAAATTCTATTCTAATTATATATATATATATATAGAAAATTCTAAAAATTATATTGGTGTACACGGTTAAGCTAGCTACTGTCCAAAGGGTCTCCTACATGGAATAAATTAGGAATTTTTTTATAATTGCTCCATAAATCCCCTAAGTGCATAAATATCTCGAATTAAATAAAATATATTTCCTCTATTTAGCTCATAATTACTATAATTCAATTAAATAATTAATAATAGAGAAATACGATTTTTAGAATTAGGGGTTTTACAATAATTGGGTTGATCCATCCTTTTTTTTACTAACACTACCAGGGCTCCCTATGGTGACCTACTGGTACGAATAAATTTATTCTCCTTTAACTCTTCAACTTGTTGATATAACTGGTCAAGTTCAGAAGGCGACATCTGGCAAACTTTATGAGATATATGCTTTGTTCCTGGCATTAACTCTATAATGAACTCTACCTCCCGATCCGGAGGCAATCCTGAAAGTTCTTTGGGAAAGGCATTCATGAATTCTTCAACTATCTTGGGTATCGATTCTCCTTTCGTTGCTACCACCGTAACTACTTCTTCTTCTTAGCCTCTTGTAGACTTACAAACGTAAACTCTTCCAAACCAGGGATATGAAATAACACTCTACCCCAATGATAATCTATCATAGCATGACTGTCTCTCAGCCTATCCCTGTCTAAGATAACGTAAAAGTTACCCATAGAAAACTCAATCAACTTCGCAGGTAATAGGTGGTCGCTAACTACGATTGGATAGTGAAATAGCGTGTAAGGAAATTCTAGAGGGAGGGTGAATAGAGTTATGTGTCTATAGTGACCAATTAAAACTAATTAAGGCTAAGTCCAAAAAGCAACTACTAACAGAGTAAATAATCAGAGAGATAATAATGTGGAAAGTAAATAAAGTAAGGAAGAGCAAATGCAAACACCAAGATGTATATCGGTTTTCCTTGTGGAGGACTAGTCCAGTCCAGATAACTCAAGCTCGGAGTTTGAATCCACTATCAGTAAAATACAAGTTTTGATCCGAAGGCTTGCCACTTTACAACATGAGCTTTTGATCTGAAGCGCTCGACTACTTTAACTTTACAGAAGCAAAACTTACAATTTTTTATGTGAGAACACTTTACAACTCTTGCACAACTTCTAGATGAATCGTACCAAGGTACCTTGGAGATTAGAAAGTTGTGGCTTAGAGAAAGGCTTAGAATGTATAGAGCTTAGAAGATTGAAAGCTTGAGAGATTATTTGAGATGAGAGAAATCATGCTCTATTAATATTAGTCGGGGGGGGGGGGAGGGTTCAGAGTTCGGCCCGAGTTCTGTCCCCTAACATTTAAAAATTTGAACGTTGGACAACTTGTAACTAGGTAGAACCAAAAATCAGGTTGCTGATTTTAAGGGGACCGAGTTCGGCCCAAGTTCGGTCAGGGACCGAGTTTGACCCAAGTTCGGTCGGTCTCAGACCAGAAGCTCTGTTGGTTCGGTTTAATTTTGTTTGGTTTAGTTCATTTTGGGTTTAAGGCATGTTTGTTTGGTGGAGCTGTAGAAAATATGTTGAGTAGGTTTAATGCCACAGTGTGACTCAACTTACATTGTTTCCTAGATTCAAACAAATATAGAAAATTACAGACTTTGAACTTTACAACAATGATGAAACAATAGTTTTGCCAATGTCTATTGATGTTATGTCCAGCAGTCGATGTATCTTATTAAGTCATAGCAATTATCAGTATGTTAATTATTAAAATCAGGTTGACTATGACCCAGTTTGGGTCAACAATCTACCCCATTTTGAGAATTGACAAAATAATATTTGTATTTCTCAATGTTCATACCTGAACACATGTTGAAGGAAGCAGAAAGATATTTCATGGTTTGAAAAGGTCGGCTCCCCCACACATGGTGAATGTCGTCCAAGACAAAGTCCAACTAAAAATAGACATATATAGCCAAGCACAAATATCCAAACACACACAAATATCATAGAATATAACATATGCTACTTCTCCCCCTTTGTCATTTGTCAAAATGGAATAGCTCCCTTTTAAATGAACAATTATAGACAAAGTAAAGAAAATAAAATAGCACGTATACTTGTAACAGAACAAAACATGCATGAAATAACCAAAGATAATAAAGACTGGTATATTAAGAAGTCTAATACAGTTGCAGAGTACAATCATTCAGACATAAAATAAATAGTGCCAAATTAAAGTAAACCAAAAATAAAATTAGCATCATCCAGTAAGTAGTCAGCCACAACCATCAAAGAGCAGAATCAACAGGAGGATGAGATAGACCAGCAGGAGCAGTACCAGAAGGATCGCTGGAAGAGCGATGAGGGTCGATGAAAGCAACATCCAGATCTAAGTACCTCATGGCCCATGAGTCATCAATTCGTACCCTTCGCGAGAAGGGTCCCCACCCATAGGAAAAGGCATAGTGGGATGCCTTGCCATGTTCTACTGGATGTCATGGATGGTATTGCTCAGGGCAGAGAACTGAAGAGTGGTCCGGTAGTCCATCTGGGCATAGCGATCTTCTTCCAACTTGAAGCGCTCGCGCATCATGTCCTTGATAGAGTCCAAGGTGGCAGTAGGATCGACTGGAGGGGCCTCAGAGTCAGATGTGGATTTCTTAGCTGGAGCTGGAGGTAGAGGAGCAGGAGCAGTGCAACACGCTCTAGAAAGATAGACATGTGCATTGATAAAATAATAGTCACCCAGCGGGATTTTAAAGCAAAAAATATCATAGGCAGGTACATGGCATAAACAAGTGTCCTATTCATTTTTCTCGCACGGATCATACTATCCATCATTGTGTGTGGAAAGTTGAAAGGAACAGTAAAATGGAAGTGATAGAGGGATGATATCTCTAGATAGTTAACTTCATCAGTAGATCCAGTTTTGGGTAAAATGGCAGAAAAGATAATCTGATAAAATTTATAGAAATGCTGGTTGAGATACCTAGCATAAAGGTGACTAGGAGGATAAGGATGGGGAGCACATATCATGTCATTAAAACTTTCTAAGTCGACTGTATCGACAAACTTGAATTCGCGGGCGTCGACTAGGCTTTCCCAAGTATTTGGATCGGAAAGTTGTAAAAACTCTGCTAAATTGAAGGCATCAAATTCAATGTCAATACCGCCTACTCTAGAATAAATTTTACGGTCATCATGTGTGAAATTGCAATAAAATATTTTAATAGCATTGAGATAGATTCTATTTGATGCGGTGACAAGATCATCTAAGCACAAATCTTGAATGATAAAGAAAAATTCTAAAAATATGGTGAAGTTGATTGGATTTTTTGAACAAACGTTACGTGCACTAAAATAATCGAACCATTCTTTAGAAGCATCTAAAGAAATAAAAATGTGTGTATCATATATATTGTCATTGGAAGGATGTGGAGAATTAAACAATGGATGCAGTAGGTCCTCAATAGGAGGAAGATTGGAAGAGGAAGCTTCATCTTGTCTCTTTTTTTCCTCTAGAAAGAAATCTAGGTGACATTTAGAGAGAAGAAAGGAGAGAGAGAGAAAAATATACCTCAAGAGAAGTAGTAGATAATGGAAGAGAACTATGATTTATTCCCAAAACATGAATCTTGGAGAAGATTACCACAAAAAACTTGAAGAACTAGGGCTAGGGTTTGAGAATAATAGGTTGGAGGAATGAGAAAGATGATTTTTAGGTTTAAAAACCTGACTAGAGCGGCCAAAGTGTCGGGCTGCTCTATACAAGCAATGTTGATCAAGTCATGATCGGACGACTATGGTTTGCCAAAGGTTCTGGAACGAACAGGACCGAGTTTGGTCTTAGACCGAGTTTAGTCCTAGATTGAGTTCGGGCCGAGTTTGGTCCTTGTGGGTCCAGAACTTCAGTGAATTTAGCCAGAAAAATAATTCAGAAAAACAGAGAATTAAGCATGAACGACCAGAAAAGATAGTCAAAAATTATAAATTTTAAAGTTTTAAATTCCACGACAAAAGATAAAATGTGCGATAATAATGCAAAAACATAATCCAACACATGTGTAATCATATCAGGTTAGCTGTAGGGTTCGGTTCTCAGCTAGGAGTGGTCTGTAGAAGCTTAGATACCGTGTCGCTTAAGGCTGTTTATGCCACTATGACAGAAGGACCCATTCGGCTTGTACCTAAAATAATATGACATATGTGAATCATAATTTTGTACGTGTTGTTGCAAATAACATCTATTGTATGGCATTTTCATCCAAAATTCTCAATTTCCATCGAAGAAAGTTAAAATGATCTTCGGCTAGTGGCTTACTAAAAATGTCTGCTAGATAATGTTCAGTATTAATGAATTCTAAACAAATGTCTCCTTGCAATTGGTGATCTCTTAAAAAGTGGTGTCTTATTTCTATTTGCTTAGTGTGTGAGTGACATTCTGGGTTCTTAGTCAAATTAATAGAGCTGGTGTTGTCACAGAATATAGGATTGTGCTTATAAGTTAAATTATAGTCTGCTAGGGTTTGCTTCATCCACAAAATTTGAGCACAACTATGTCATGCATTTATGTATTCAGATTCAGTAGTAGAAAGTGCAGCAAAATTTTATTTCTTACTAAACAAGGGACTAAAGCCTTACCTAAGAGATGTCACGTGCCGCTGGTACTTTTACGGTCGACTTTGCATCCGAAAAAATTAGCATCCGAATAACCAATTAGGTCAAAGGATGTGGTTTTGAGATACCATAAGCCCACTGTTAAAATGCCCTTAAGGTATCAAAAGATACGCTTAGCTGTGCTCATGTTTGATACCTTAGGGTTAGCATGATAATGAGCACACAAGCAAACACTAAACATGATATTGGGACGACTAGGAGTTAAATAAAGTAAATTACCAATCATACCTCGATACTTACGTTGGTCGACTGGTTTGCCGCTTTCATCAAGATCCAGCTTAGTTGAAGTAGCCATCAGAATATCGATTGGTTTTATGTTTTCCAGGTCAAATTTTTTCAGCAGGTCCTTTGTATACTTTGACTGGTTGATGAAAACTTCTTGTGAGTTATGTCTGACTTATAATCAGAGGAAGAAGTTCTGTTCCCCCATTATGCTCATTTCGAACTCACTCTGCATACACTTAGCAAATTCTTGGCATAATTCCTCATTAGTAGACCCAAATATAATGTCATCAACATAAATTTGCACCAATAAAATTGTGTCATCAATTGATTTTATGAAAAGTGTAGTGTCAATCATTCTTTTTGAAAACCTTTTTCAAGAAAGAAAGAGCTTAGAAGCTCATACCAAGCATGAGGGGCTTGTTTGAGGTCGTAAAGATCTTTCTTAAGCTTGAAAACATGATCAGAACATTTATAATTTTCAAAACCAGGTGGTTGTTTTACAAAAACTTCTTTAATAAAACCATTAAGAAAAGCACTTTTTACATCCATTTGGAAAAGTTTAAAATTTTGAAATTTTGCAAATGCACAAAGCATGCATATCGATTCAACTCTCGCAACAGGAGCATATGTCTCATCGTAGTAAATACCTTCCTCATGGTTGTATCCTTGAGCTACGAGACGTCCTTTTTTACGTGTGGCAGAACCTTCCTCATTAAGTTTGTTATAAAAAACCCATTTAGTACCAATGATCGGATGATCATTTGGTTTAGGAACAAGTTCCCAAACCTGATTCCGTCCGAATTGGTTGAGTTCTTCTTGCATTGCAGACATCTAAAATTCATCAAAAAATGCTTCTATAACATTTTTAGGTACTATTTGTGATATAAAAGCTATATTGGCTATATAATCTCTATTTGCTGAACGAGTAATTACACCTTTTGATACTTTACCTATTACTAAGTTCTCTGGATGGTCTGGCATGAATCATAACTTCTTTGACAAGCTTTCCAGATAACTTGTTCCAGATGTTGTAACGTCTGGGGTAGAGGATATTGGTTGGACGTGTTCATCATCATCATCATTGGGAGCTGCTGCTTGACTGTTATACTCATCAAAAATGACATTAACCGATTCTTTAATAATTAATGAGCGTTTGTTGAACACATTGTATCCCTTACTCTTGGACACATATCCAAGAAAAATATCTTCGTCAGCTTTGGCATCAAACTTACTTAAGTTGTCTTTGGTATTCAGGATAAAGCAGCGACAACTGAACACTCAAAAATAAGAAATAGTTAGAGTCCTACTAAACCAAAGCTCATAGGGAGTCTTCTTCGATATAGGTCGAATCAGAACCCTATTCAAAATATGGCACGCTGTATTTACAACTTTTGCCCAAAAATATTTTGAAAGAGAACTGATTTAACCTGACTCTAGCCATATCGCCAAGAGTTCTATTCTTCCGCTCCACAATACCAGTTTGTTAGAGAATTATAGGATCAAGAAAACTTATGATCAAAACTATTCAAATTATAATCCGTGTTTTTGAATTCGCCACCATGATCACTTTGAATTCGAGTAATCATGAAGTCTTTTTTGTTTTGTACCTTTTTAGCTAAAATTTTGAAAATAGAAAGAGCATCACTTTTATTTGAAAGAAAAAAAACCCAAGTGTAGCGAGAAAAATCATCAACAATAACAAAAACGTAGAGTTTTCCATCAAGATTGACTACTCTACTAGGACCAAATAAATCTATATAAAAAAGTTGCAAGGGTCTAGATGTACTTACAGTGTTGATGGATTTGAAGGAAGATTTTTTTGCTTTATTCTTCTCACACTCGGCACATACCGTATCCTTTTTAAAGTAATTTCTGGTAACCTTTTTACCAGCTTCTTGGTTGAAAATCTTGATATGGTATCTATGTTTGCGTGTCCTAAACATATATGCCACTATAATCTTTCGTCCTTGTGAGCATAGAGGCATCTACCTGCATGGTTAGTATCTTTCGAAAGATAAAAGATATATATGTTATCTTTTCTTATCCCTTTAAAAATGTTGTCTCCCGATGATCTATCATATATAGAGCATTTATTTTTCATAAAGTTAATACCCTAACCATTGTCAGCAAGATGACTGTTGCTGAGTAAGTTATGCTTTAATTCTATTACTAAATCGACATCCTTAATGAAAGGTGAGGAAGAATTACCTATTGTACCGTTACCAATTATATTTCTTTCAAATTGTTGCTGAAGGATACATATCCTTCATTCTTCATCAATAGTGTTGCAAATAGATTAACATCTCCAGTCATATGTCGCAAGCATCCACTATCGATAATCCATTTGCTTTTAGAATATAAAGGAAGGTTCACCTACAATACAAGTAGATGTGACCTTTGGTACCCATGTTCTCGATGGTCCTGAAATATTAGTCTTCAGCACCCATGCATATAAATTAAAATCTACTAATCTCCTAATTCTATACTATAATGATATGTGTCCATGTTTACTACAATAATGACAGGTAGCATGTTATGTTAGGAGCATGATAGTAAAGGTGTCTTTGTGTTGGTGGATGACATATTTTATGTGAATAGGTGTACAAGAAAGCATGATTGTGTGTCGTATCTGTTTGTTTGGCTTTCTTGGGCTGTATAGGCTTGTGACGTATCACATGTCTAGTATATATATTTTTAGTGTAAGACTGAGTTTGAGGTTGAACAACTTGTTTGCCCAGCCTGATCTCTAACTTTTTAGAGGTAGTATACACTTCATCATACTTGGCAGTTAAAGCACTAATTCTGACTGATGCCTTATTGTACTTTTTTTCTCTGCCATAAACTCTTCATTGAGTTTAGCAAGATCTTGTGTCTATTTCTTAACAAGTGTTTCAGCATCGTGTAAGCTTAATTTTAACTTGGATAACTCCTCAGTGTCCTTCGTGGGTAGTATTTCTCTTATATCATTTAATAAGCATGATAGCCTATGTATCTCAATCTTATGAGTGTGAATCTCACTTTTGTATTTTTATATTTACTGAGTACTTTCTTATGATCTTCAAGAAGATAACTGAAAGCATCCTATAACTCATCAAAAGTAAAATCATCAAGCTAATTTTCTGTTACCTTGTCAAAGGTTGCCATAAGGCAACAGTTTGCAGCTTCTTGGGGAGTTTTCTCTTCTTCTAAGTCACTGGCCTCACTTTCATGCCATATGCTGGTGTTGGCATACTTCCGATAGGATGGATTCTTATTTGATATCTCATACTGATTCTCCTTCTTTATTGTTGGGCAGTCTTTCTTGATGTGTCCCATCTTCTTGCAATCGTAGCAGATAGGCTCTTCATCATCATTTTCTTGATGTTCCTTCTTCCTTTGGTTGAATCGCAAAAACTTATTAAAATTATGGACCATCAGTGCTTGATCATCACCTTCAGAATCATCATAGTCTGTTTCATTGTTGAGAGCTGTTACTACCCAATTTTAGAAAATAGGGTTTTATTTTTATTTTTATTTGGTAAATTATGTATTGTATATAATTAATTATAATTATATTTAATTAGTGATTGTATTATTTTTCTATTGATTGTTTTAGGGTTTTGGCTAGTCTGGACCCATGTCAGACCCTAGTGGACCCATGTCTGACCCAACCCACACCCTTGTGAGACCTATTTTTGGATTTAGAATTATTATTATATTTTATTTTAGTTAGTTGGAGAGATTGGGAGTTAGTTTGAGTGCTTTTGGAACCCCGAACCCAAAACCCAAGTTAAGGAGGGCATTTTGGTCTTTTGGAGACTATGTAAACCTACTTTTCTACTTGGCCGACCCCCCTATCCAGATCTGGACCAAAACCACAGCAGCCCTCTTCTTCTCCATTTATTCTTCACTTCTTCTTTTTCTTCTTCTTCTTCTTCTTCTTCTTCTTCTTCTTCTCCATTCTCCACTCTTCCTTCTTCTTTCCTTCTTCCAACTTCAAGGGTGTAAGTCTTTCTTCTCTTCTTTCTTCCATTTCTTTCATTTGTATAAACCCTAACCCTACACTTTTTTCTACCCTAGGTGTGTAGAGCCTAGACTTAGTGTGGAGGCTAGATTTGGAGGCTTGGAGCTTGTGGGAGGTAATTTCAAGTGAATTGGAGACTTTGGCCTTGGGATTCCAACTTCCAAGAGATAAACCCTAGATTTCCTTTTGCTAATTGCTCTAATATAGTACAATTAGTGGTTTATAAGCTTCTTAGACCCTAAGGCTACCCGTGGAAGGAAGTTGGAACAAGTTTGGTTGTGTTTGGAGACTTTGACACTAGGTTTTGTGTCAATTTCGGATGAAATCCGAGATTGGCCCAATTTTTGGTAATGTCCTAGGTTAGACAGACCTAGGTTGACGTTGTCGGGTGTCTTGAGGGTTAGTGGGTGTCTTCGTTCGGACACGTGAAGTCGTGTCGCGGAGAAACGGGCGTTTCGAGCATTTTCGGGGTTTTCGTCATCGTCGGTTCTATGTGCGTGCGCATTTTCACCACGGACCTAGAATCGACGAGTTAGCATTTATTCGAGGATTTAGACATCGTTTAGAACCAGTGGGTAAATTTTGGGCCGATTCCGAGTTGGTTTGGTGTGCGTTTTAGGAGGTTTTCCGAACCGCACACCGCGTGTTCGTCGAAATAACCGAACGGCCATTTCGACTTGGTTTCTTAGTTTCGGGCTTGTGCACGCATTGGGTTAGCTTCAAGAAGTGTGTGCTAGAGTTCTCGGGTTATATTTTATATATATATTTATGTGTTTGTGTGTGTAGGGGGTGGTTGTGCGCGTGTTGGTGGGGTGTTATGAGTGTTGTATTTGTGTTGTGTTGTGTTGTGTTGTGTTGTATTTTGTGTATATATGTCTATATATATATATATATATATATATATATATATATATAGAATAAGGGAGGTGAGATGGCACCTCACTCTAAAAACAATGGTGGCGGTGACGTGGCACAATCTCAACCACACAAACGAGGGGAGGGGGTTAAGTACAAATTGCCAATTATGAAATGTGTGGTTGGAATTGTGCCACGTCACCGCCACCCTTGTTTTTAGAGTGAGGTGCCATCTCACCTCCCTTATTCTCTATATATATATATTTGTATGTATGTGTGTCTCTATATATATATATTTGTATATATGTGTGTGTAAGTATATATGTTAGTGTGTGTGTGTATATATATATATATATGATTGTATATATATATATATATATAGATATATGCGTGCGTGTTTGTGTGTGTGCGTGTGGCAGTGCAGCAAGCAGCGAGGGAGCAGCGCACAGCAGCTGCCAGCGTGCACAACAGCGTGCACAGCAGCAGCAGCAAGCCCTAGCAGTAGTAGCAGCAGCGTGGCGTGGCCTAGCTTAGCGCAGCACGTTGCTCTAGCAGCAGGTAGCGATAGGATATATATATATGTATATATCTAGATAGATAGATATTAGATAGATAGATAAATAGATAGTTAGATTGATTGATAAATAGTTAGATAGATAGATAGATAGATAGATAGATAGATAGATAGATAGATTGATAGATAGATAGATATTAGATAGATAGATAGATAGATAGGTAGTTATTATCTATATGTATAGGTATATATACATATAGCTAGATAGATGTATAGATACTAGATATATATATATATATATATATATATATATATATATATATATATATATATATATATATATATATATATATATATATGAGAGTGTGTATGGGTATATATGTATGTGTATATGTGTGAGGTATATATATATCTAGGTATATATGCATAGGTGTGTGTTGTATATATATTAGCCTATACATATAGCTAGATATATATCTATATGCTTAAATAGTTAACTAGAGGGGTAGTTAGAGGGGTATTGGAGCATATCTCAATACCTTGAGATATCAAGGTATCTCAATACCTTGAGATATCCAAGGTATTGAGTTTCGAGCGGGGTTTTTGAGCAATTGCCTAGGAATAGGTTTAGAGTTATTTTTATATGTATATGTGTATATATTTATGCGTGCTAGCATATGTTTTAGCGGATTTAGGCGGGGTGTGTAGCCTAGGTCGAGGTATCGGATACCAAGGGTATCCCGGTATCTCGAGGAGGCGAGTTTGAGGGTTTACTAGCTTAATGACCTAGTTTTGACATAGAATTTTAGGGGCACCCTAGTATGACCTAGCTTTGACCATAATTGTCCTCGTTGACCGTAAAAGTCAATGTTTGACCTAGTTTTGACCTCGAGTTGACTTTTTGGACCCCGGAGTGACTTTTTGACCCAAATTTCACCGGTTTGACCCGTTCAACCTAGAATAACCCTAGAAGTCTATTTTTAATTATTTTATATCAGTTTAAATCCATAGAACCCTGTTTAATCTTGCTTTTCGTAATATGTTCTTGTGACACTGGTTTGGATCTCGATCCTCATCAGATCAGGACGTCAGGCGAGTACCTACCTCTGATAGTTTCCATTTCATGATAGCGTTTATATTACCTGTTCTAGAACTGTAATACTTGATTCTGACACATTATTTCATGAGCTGGTACTAGTGGATCCCGTCATGAGATGCTATCCCCCTTATCGTGTTCAGCGGGTACTCTATCACGTGAATTTCATCATGTGCTTCGGGTATTGATTCTCATGTGCTTCTTGTGCTCTCGCCTTCATGTGCGCGAGCTATTTATCATATACGCAGCCTGTCATGGTTGGATCCAAGAGTATTAGTGGGGGAGGGGAGTAGGAGTTGGTTATGTGATCAAAGCCAAAAAGTATTCATGTGTATGTCGGTTATGCAACTCACGCATAACAACGTTATCGTAGTTTATTCATGTGCAACTAAGCTGATCACATAACGAACTTATGCTCAAGACACTTAGTTAGTATTCCTATTTTCTCACATGCAGTTACTTCTCTACTTGTATTGTTCTCTAGTTTACATTGCAGCTACTTTATCTGCTCAATCATGTATTTATTTCCTGTGCATCTTGTATACTTTTCTATTGCTAGTCATATACACCTTACCATGTATTTGGAGTTGCTTTCAGAGTTATGTACTTCGCTCCAGTCCTGACTGGGCATATTTTTTCCAGAGGATCCTGAGGATTTCTGCCCGACATTCTACGGGCCGGGCGTCGAGGAGTGTTGCGATCCCGAGACTGAGGAGGAGCCCGTCGAGGAGACGCCTTTAGCGCCCTAGTTAGCTAGGTGAGTTTTCCTGGGTTATTCCCAGTTACTATTTTGGATGATTATACTTATTATTTTGCTGCTATGAGATATTATAGACTTGGACTGTATATTTGGATATTGTATTGCACTCTTTGGTTTTTGTTTTGTTGTGATATCTTATCGTGCTTTTATTCTTTCCCTAGTTATTGTGATTGAGTCATATTTATACTTCGTGGTTGCCCTCTTTTTGGAGAGGTTATATTGATAGGTTTTGCGAGATATATAGATTGTGACCTAGAACGAACATTTACAACTTTCTACCACCGATTCTGCGGCGTAGGCTGGACGTACCCACGACTCATGCCCGATTTTTCAGGTGCGGGTCATGACAAGAGCCTCCAGTGATGAGCTTTTAGAGCGATCACATTCTCCTTTGGAGTAGTATCCTCAAAGTCCTTGAGGTCGAGCTCATGAGTCATTAGTTTGCCCATAAGAGTCTCCAGTGATATAGTGGTAAGATCGTTGCCTTCGATGATCACCGTGGCTTTTGGGTTCCAGTTTTTTGTGAGCCCCCTTAGAACCTTGCTAATATTCTCATGGTTGGTGTTGTCTTTGCTGAGGGAAGATAGCAGGTTGACGATGTCAAGAAATCTGGAGAACATTTGCTTGATCTTCTCGTTGGGCTTCATCTTGAATGCCTCATATACTACTAAAATGCAGAGGAATAATGATATCATTTTTTATCGCAAAAATGTTGCTATTCATAATTAGCGACTACCCGGCGACTGTATTTAGGCAAAAAATACCCGTCGATAAATGCTACGTTGCTAAAAGATTCTGCCGTCAATAAGTCAATTTTTTTATTAAAACTGGCATAATTGCGACATTGATTTAGTTGATGTCCATGCGATATTTCAGTGACTTATTCATTAAACGGCACTTTAGCGACGTATATGCGATAGTAATTTAGTTTATAATGATGTCTAGATAGCGATGAATTTGCGTCAAAAATGGCGTCGAGTTAGCGACGTTATAGTGACATTATTTATGTTCCTGATACTGAAAAAAATTCTGATACTCAAGTTGGCGTCGGAATAACGACATTACTTACTATCATGAGGAAGTCGCCTTTCCATCGACGTGTGTCGATAATCCGTCGCCCAAGAATATAAATTTACTTGTCGACGGTTGTATCCGTTACTAGCGTATCGCAAGTACGTCGTAGGTAGCCACTAAGTCGACGGATGTCCGTCGCTAATATGCACATAACTGTCATGACCCGTACCCGGTTTAGGGGTACGAGTGCGTGGGTACGTCCAGCCTACGCCGCAGCATCGGCAGTAGAACGCTGTCAAGGTCTTGATACTATCTAACTACTGTCACGCAAGCATCCAATCTCCATTAGGAGGTACGGATGACACAAATAAGAGGAACACATACTCAATCACAGGATTACAGCACGATAAGATTTCGAATAATAAAACTAAATTAAACACAACACAAGTCCACAAGTAAAATTCTAACTCAACAATATCCAAGAATCATCAAAATGCCGGAGACAAATCCGGTACCAAATAGACTGTTAAAAGAACTAACTAAAAATAGTAATTTCCAGCTAGACCTCCTGGAATCACAACTACTATCAAGTCTGCAGCTACTCACCATAAGTGTCAGACAGCGGTCCTCTAAGGCATAGTCTGGAAAAATATTTCCAGTCAGGAAGGAGCAAAGCACAATCTCAAATAACAGTTCCGTTAATTGGTAATGTCTATAATACAATAAAATATGTCATGCTAGCTACTGAGAAGACAGTGAAATAAATGCAATGGCAATTTAAGAGAGACAGGCAATGTAAAGAGACAGGCAATAGACAATGTGATATAGTCAGTGCATAAAGAAATGGAAAGAACAAGGTACAGTATCATATACGGGTGATGCAGTATATGATTTAAATTAGGGAACTGTAATATATTCTAAGTGTTTGAAATAGTAGTTTCGAAATGTGACCGGCTTGGGAACATGTACGATAGCTACAGGGCCTGGCTAATCATGGGTGAAGAGCATGATTAACACTTATAATTTTTATACTATAATAAGAGGTTGTGATCACATTTCTTACTAACTACTTCCCCGCCCCCAACTAGTACTGTGGATCCAACCATGACACGTCACGATACACGAGCAAGTCAAGTCTATCATGTACGATGTCTAAATATACATGTCATGTATAATGTTAATACGATAATCAAGGTAACATCTCATGACTGCAGATCCAAGCTATACTAGTCCGTGTAGCACAGTGTCAAAGATTCAGATGTAACATTTCATGATTGTTGAACTTATAGAATTTATCAAGAATTGGAAATTATCAGAGAATGTACTTGCCTTGGGTCCTTAGCTGGTATTTATGGATGTCCTGTTCCAGAGTATCCCCTGGGTGAAGTAGCAGTCCTAGAACCACATCACAAGCAAAACCATATTTGCATCAGATGCTACACTAACACAGTCTAAAACACTGAATTCAGGGCCTTCTCTAGGTATGATACTGGTCACCTAGTAGTTAGATACATAATTATGCACATCTTAATTAACATATGCACTTACAATATACATATCAATTTAAATACATATACAAAATATATGTATATATATATTAAAATATGCTAAGGTTTTATACAAATATACATACATATATATATCAAAATAGTTATACACATAAATGTATATACTTTAACATATATATACTAAGAAATATTTATACTAAATTATTGTATACATATATTCCAATATATATATATATAACAATATATACTAAGTATATACCAAAATATATAAATTGATTTAAATATATATATATACATACCAAAATATACATATTAAAAATACGTACACATACCCATATACACATTTACGTATTTATATACATATATCTATATCTACTCATTAAATAAATAATATATACAATAGAATTTCAATAATACATTTATATACTAATACATTATGTATTTAAATATTAATCAAATAAATGCTATTCATATTCATGTACTTAAATATTAATTTGATACATATTCAATTATACAATTTAATAAAATAATTAATATACTTATTCAGATGCATTTAATTATACATACTTAATAATCAATTCTACATACTATAATTTACAAGTAAATATTTATAAGGAATAATATACATCTCTAGATTAACATATACAAAATATATACCAATATACATATATATACATGAGCATTAATTTAAATACATACTGATTCACCAAATTAATTATATACTATATATACGTACTAGAATATATACTAAGCAGGTTAATTATATACATATACACATATTAACATAAATTAAATAGATAATAAACATTCACATTATTAAATTATATATATTACCATTTTATTTATATACTATACACATTAATTAATATATATACAATTACCTATACATTATTTATATATACATATACAAATTTTCACATTAATAAACATATATAGATATATACATTAGATATATATATATATATATATATATAAAGAGAAGAAAGAGGGAGAAGAAGAAGGAGGGCTCACAGTGGATTGTAGGGAGGCTCGCCGGCCGCCGGACTGGTGAGAATGGAGGGAGGAGCACAGCGGGGTCCGCCAGAGGGAGGGTGCAGCAGCGCCGCCGACGCGAGGGGCTCGGGATGGCCGCTGGAGGGAGTTGCAGGTGGAGATGGTGGTGAGCAGTGACCCGCCGGAGTTTGTGAGGGGAGGAGTTGTGAACAGCGGGTCGGCTCGGGCAGTAGGCCGGCGGTCAGAGCCTGGCCGGAATTGATGGTGATGGTGATGGTGATAGTTGGTGATGGAGGTGGTGAATGGAGTTGATGGTGGTGAAGGACAGCAGGGTCCGCCGGCGCCGAAGTGCGGAGGGCTCGGGCCGGAGTGTCGCCTGTCGAGGAGTAGTGGGGGACTCGGCCGGCTGGAGAAACTGTTCGCCGGAGTAGATGGGACAGCGCCGGCCGGGTGCAGGGGGATCGAGCAGCAGGCAGCGGCCGGACTTGGCCGCCGGAGCGCAGTGAGGCCGCCGGGGGTGATGAAGATCGGAGTGGTGGTGATAGGTGGCTTGGCGGAGGGATGGGGAAGCAGTATCCGCCGGAAATGGCCGAGGTAGGGGAAGAGCAGAGGGGCACGGGAGCTCGGCCGCCGGAGTTGGCCGCCCGCCGGGAACAGGGAATCGGGTTGGGGATGGTTTGGAATGGCTTCCCCCCCCCCCTCTTTTTGAAATTCAAAATTTAAAAAGGAAAGGGAAGGAGAAGAAGGAAGAAGAAGAAAAAGAAAAGAGAAGAAGAAGGGAGAAGGAGAAGAATTACATTCGTTGGGTTGAGGGGAGATGGAGGCTTGTGAGGAGGTGGGGTTTTCTAGGTTGCCTAGGGATTAGAGTTAGGATGTAGACAAGACATTAAATAGGGATGAGGGGATTTTGATGGAGGGTTGTGATGGGCCAATTTCAAATGAATGGCTAGGATTGAACATGAGGGAAATAATTCATGGGGGATTTAGGGTTAGGTTTAATTAAAATATTAAGGATTTCTCATCGGTTAAAATAATTGGGTGAGACCACAAAAATGCAAATTTACAATTTAGCCCCCTTAAATTTGGGAAATTGCACAAACACATAAAATGACAAAAATTTGACGGGCGATTCGGGGTCCGGTGTTTTGTAGGGTCAGGGGGCACTGTATGATCGGTATGGGCTCAAATAACAGGGCACTGGAATTAAATTGGGATTTTAGAATTAGTTTAATTAATATCCTCAATTTAAATAGAAATAAATGTAAGTTGTGTTCAACAATTAATTAGGAGTACATGGAGCCAAATTCAGGTCAGGTCATCAATACCAATATTGAAGAAGACTCAGAACAGAATATTACCCTAATTTGGGCCGCACGAAAAATAGGTCAAGATGGCCTCCAATTTTTGATTGGAACGCACAACGATACAAAATAGGAATTTTAAAATAAACGTCCGCGACGATTTTTGTGCGGCCAGAAATAATGCACAGGGAGCATAATTATGAGTTGCAAAAATAACAGAATTGAAGGCGGGCATGTCTAGGGCAAGATTGTGAAATTTGTTGGGAGACAAAAGTCTGGATAGTGCTCCAAATATCGAAGCAAAGGCAATTGTACAAAATATTAAATAAAATACAGTAATTAATAAAAATCTCCAAAAATTAAATTATAAATAAAACAATTAATTACATAATTCCACAAGTCCTGACAAGTGTTCGTATACTGGCTTCTAGGTCAGTCTGCTAGCTAAAAATAAATGAGCACTGCATCTAATACTATATTTAATTACTCATCACACATAATTATTTAAATAAAAAATATTATCATGCAATTATTTAATTATAACTACCATAATATTAAATATTGTAAAAAGTCAAAATTATCCCTGTTTTCAGAATGTGGTAGTGACAATAACTGCAAAAAAAACTTTTAAATTCAGATATCCCAACATGTTTGATTTATATAAAACCTATTAAACACTATCAATATAACAACCACCCAGCACAACCAGCTGTAGAATTCTCGTCCAATCGGACCTTCTACAACACAAACTTACACTGAAAACACACACGAGACATAATTCATAAAAAATATGTAATTAACATAATAAAATTAATCGCAAACATGAACAACATCCACAAGTCCACGACCACAAGTTCAAATAAAATAAGCAAAGTACATAAAAATATCCATAATTCTACGACCACGACAACACAAATAAATAATATCCACAAGTTCGCGATTACTAAAACACAAATAAATATCAAATATAAAGAAAATTACTGATCTAGCGGTTCTCCCTGGTCACACAAACGTTCGAGGACGTCCGAAGGAATTTTATTCACTAATTCATATGGTAGTGAACCAAACTCCTCCGGCGGCAATAAACTTAGGAGTCTCATCACTGTGTTAGTAGATAGAATAGGGACAGAAGCAGCAACGGGAGGAGCAAAGGCACTATAAGGACCAAATATCATAGCACTAGGGACAACAACGGAAGGTACATAAACACCGGAAGAACCATGCTCCATGTAGGCCTGTATGCTGCTGATCGACTCCTGCATACCCACCACTGTGGCTTGCAATGTGGTCATCGCCATAATAATTTTCTCTATCCTATCAGGTTGTGCCGTAACAAAAGATGCCGACGGTGGAGGTCTCGAGTATACCGATATCTGTAACGCCAAGGAGCCAGTACCGTCGATACGTCTGCCTTTCCCTCTTCCGTCAGCGGGCTGTATAAAAAGGTCATTCGTTCGAGCGGCCATAGAAGTGGACGTTGTGACGGGCAAAGACTCAGCGACATTCACTTCTACCCCATCCTGAGTTGCCCGAGAGGTGCTCTGAGTCTGTAGAGACTGGAACGCAGCCTATCCAATAGCCCATGCTTAATTTTCTAATAGACTTCTAACTTGTAATATAAATTCTAATACCTCATATTATTTTAACTTTTAATATAAATTAAAATACTTACAACAGTCTTGCGGCCTTCTCGTTCACGTAGCTTTCGTCCTTCCTCCTCTAGTGCGTATACTCAAAAACATCGACGGAAGTGATACTAGAGGGATCTCCCCCCTCCTTCGCCAGCTTCTCCGCCTGTGTACGAAACATTAAGAAAATATATTACCTTTATAATTAATGTTATTTAACTGTATATTGAAAATATTTAAGTACTTCGCATTATCTTAACAGGTTTTGATGGTGCATAGCGATGGGGATCGATCCAACAGTATGGAGAATCCCATGAGAACGCACTTTCTTCTCTTGCTCGGACCTCTTCTTGAACGCAAGAGTATCGAGCTCCTTCTGCATCTTCTCCCAAAAATAATAACAGATCCAGGGTTTCTTGTCCTTTCCAGCATGTACCCTTTTTTATAAATCATCATTCGTATCTCGTATCTTCTTGCTGCAAGCGCCACGATATGTCTTCCTGATCTTCGCATAGTGATGCTTGGGCCACTAGTAGTTTTTTTGACATACCAATTCAATTAACAATTAATAAATAGAATAACAGAAAAGAAAGTATATACTGTCATATGGTCAAGCCATATATACTGCATGTCGGATGGCACATCGAAGAATCTAAGGTAGGGGCCGTGGTAGTTCCCCTAATGATTTTCCCAAGTGCTGAAGTATCATTGTAGGAGAAAAACCTACAAAGAAATAATAACAGATTATTTAGTTAAATAAATAAATAAAACATATAAAATTAACTACATCAGATAAAATATATAAATTTACTTACAGCTCTATGGTCGTGGGCCAAAACTCATTTCTGAACTGTCCCTCCGGTCTCTCTGGTTGTGTCGGAGGACCACCCGGTCGGAGGATATACCAACCACTAGCATCATACTTTAAGTTCGGATACTCCGGGGCCCATGTACAGCTGTCGGAGTATCTGGTGGACGAACTAATGATGGGGTGCCGGGATCTGCATCAGATGATGACGGGGGCATAGATGTCGATGATGGATCACCGACGACGTATGCGACAAGTAATAGAGTATCTGTGCCTATAGCCGATGGAAGAGTGGAGGTGCCTGCGATCGACAAGGGAGTATCGAGATCACGTGATCGAGAAGATAATCCATCTCCGGGTAGTATAAGATCATGACCACCTCGATTACGTCCACAACCATGATCACCACGTTCATGACCACAATCACCATGATCACAACCACGACCACCAACCATCTATGATCACGATTCACATATATAGACATCTAATAAATAGAACTAAGCAGCATAATAGATATCTAATAAATAGAACTAAGCAACAAGATAGATATCTAATAAATAGAACTAACCAACAAAACATCTATGAAAATTGAGATAAAAGTATTTTCAGTAAGAGGTAGAAGTATTTTTAGTAACAAAATCAAACTCCATCTCTAGGTATAACATGTAGACAACATAGGTAATCTAATCATCGCCATCGTCATCGTCGTCATCGTCATTGTCATCGTCATCGTCATCGTCGTCATCGTCATTGTCGTTATCATCCTCATCAAGCCCTTCTTCATCTTCTTCCTCTTCTTCAGAGATGTCTTCCCAGTCGTGGACAAGGAAAATTATCTGGTTGTGAGCTAAGTCTTATATATCAACCTCTTTCTCCCCTATATTTTCTTCGACAATAGCTTCAACATCAATATTATTCATGGCATCTTCTTTCGACTGTTGTCCCAAATATTGAGGATCTTCGACCTGGTCCTCCTGGTATACTGGGTCTCCAATATTTAACATATTTTAGCTTTAGTCTTACATACCGTCCACCAGTCAAATCGATCTCTACGACGCCTTGGGTAACTTATATAGTAGACTTGAACAGCTTAATTTTCTATCACAAACGAGTCGGACCCTCTATATCTCATGTGATGGTTTATATCGACAAATCTAAATTGTTTATTAATTTTTCATCCTTGATTTGGTATTGTGTCGAACCAATCATATTTGAATATCACAATATTTATGTCATATGGGGACGGATATTGTAACTCTATAATATCTCGAAGTACACCAAAATAGTCAAAGTCTGGCTCATTATCGTAGATGGTCCCTTTTATACAAACACCAGAATCCTTTGTATTCAAGCCGTCAGAAAGAAATTCAATATTTATAGGATTTTTAGTTGCTTTAAACTTGTAGCCATTAATGATGTAGTCTGGCTAAGTCCTTGCTTCCTTAATCGGTCCTAATGCGAAATAACGAAGGATCTATTTATGAGTGTTGTTCCAGGCAAGAAAACCTGTAAACACACGTCGGTAATAGACATGTTATTAGGGAAATATACAGAAATGGTAGCGGCAGTATATTTAACATATTATCTGAGTTGCTTATATATTTGCTAAACCAGGACGTAATGTTACAATCGACCTCTCTTTGAAGTTCCTTCTCATTAATATTGGTTGTCCTCATTTTAACTTCATCTCTAAATACACTGAGAGATAGAATAAAAATGAGTTAGTATATTTTATTGACAATATTAGAGATATCTGTCAAAGTCTAGTCACTTGCATCTCCAAATTTATCACTTCTTATATGTCACAATTTAACAATATATATCGATGAGCTGCATCCAACTCATCGTCACCCAACCACCATTTCTTACTGGCCCCAATATGCTTTCTCCTCAAATTGAATATCGATAAGCCTTCATTATAACGTGCACTCCAGCGTCTTCATCATTTCTTGGAGCTTTATTTTAATTTGTCTTGACATGAGTATCAAAATAAATTGAGCAGAAGTTTGAGACCTCCTCGATAATATATGCTTCACATATCGAAGTGTCTATATGAGCCTTGTTTTTAACTTACTTCTTAAGATGGTGTAGGTACCTAGAAAGACACATTACTTTGAATTAATTTAGAGTAAAAAATCTACTTAATATGTTAATCAAAATGTGCCTTATATTGATATTTTACTTTTCAAAAGGATATATCCATCGATACTGAACAGGTCCACCAACACGTGCTTCGTATGGTAGATGAATCGACAGATGCTCTATATTGTCAAAAAAACCTGGAGAAAATACTTTATCTAATTTGCAAATTGTCAAGACAATTTTCTTCTCAAGTTCAACTATATGTTGCACCGTCAGCTTACTTGAACAAATATTCCTGAAGAATATAGATAGCTCGGCTAACGGAATCCATATAGCAGGAGGCAACAACTCTCTAAGAGCAAAAGGTAATAACCTTTCCATGAATACGTGGCAGTCATGACTCTTCATTCCCGTTAGTTTACGTTTATTGAGATTAATGCATCAAGTCAAAATCGATACATAGACATCGAAAAATTATAAACTGGATATCTAGTTGTATATTATCAATCTATCTTTCCTTCTTAATGTGAGTGAAGCTATTGGCTTCACAGGTCCACTAGCTCCCCTTTGTATTAAGTTTAATTGAGGACGCTTGTATATCTCAACCATGTCTTGTCTTACATTGGGATTGCCCTTCGTATTTCCTTTAATATCCATAACGATATTAAAGACATTATCGAACATATTCTTTTCGATATGTATGACATCAAGATTATTTCTTATAAGATTATCTCTCCAATAAGGTAAGTTCCAGAAGATACTTCGCTTGGTCCAATTATGTCTATGTCCAAATCCCTCGACACGATTATTCGATATTGGATCTTCTATCACAGTCGACAAATCCTTCACATCTTTCCAAATATCGTATTCCAAAAATCTGGTATGTGGACGAGAAAGTACTTATTTTCCAGCTCTAAATGCCAAATTGTTCTTTTTTCAAGGATGTGTCGAGAGTAGAAATTGACGGTAACAGTCAAAGAATGAGGCTTTCCCTCCATATTTAAGACGGAATACCTTACTATTTTCTATACATATCGGATAAGACTTAGTGCTTTGGGTACTCCATCCCGATAACATACCATATGCAAAAAAATCATTGATAGTTCACATAAGTGAAGCTCTCATCTAAAAGTTTAATTTTCTTGAAATATCGTAGGTTGTGACGCTCAACTCCCGTAGCTTTTTAATTTTATCCACCAACGAATACAAATATATATCGATATTCTTTGTTGGATTTCTGCGATCGAGTATGATAACTGTCAAAAACATATAAGGAGTCTTCATACACATCGATGGTGGTAGATTGTAAGGGGTGAGAATCACCGGCAAATAGGAGTATTGTGATCCCGACTGTCTAAAAGGAGCGAAGCCATCATAACATAGTGTCAATCAGACATTTCTAGGCTCCGCAGCAAAATTCGGATAACACCGGTCAAAATGCTTCCACGCCTCTCCATCGAAAGGATGTGACAATTCTCCATCATCCTTTGTACGTTCCTCGTTATGCTACATATTGTGTTCTACTGTATTAAGGGACATATACATCCTCTGTAAGTGCTTCGTGATCAATAAGTAATACATATACTTGTATGAAAATTGTTTTATTCTAGTTGAATTTTTTTTTCTTTGAACTGGCTTGTAACGTTCTACATGGAAGAAACTGCGTCTTTCTTTGTCCTCATTATTCTTATGGTATAATATGCATCCATTGTGACAACAATCTATTTTTTCGTATCCCAGTCTGTGCTGTTAGACCATCATCATTGATTTGTAGAAGTTTTTAGAAAGCTCTTTCGATATATTCGTTCGGTAACTCCTCTTTGACTTTATGTTCAACAAGCGCATCACTTTCGACAATACTGAATGAGTCTCAAAACCAAGATATATAGGAGTATCTGCATCCTTAAACATATTATAAAACTCCTTTGCATCTGGATTCGGATCCTCTGAATTAAAATTAGACCTTGCTGCATCATACACCATATCTCGTGCCAAGTTGTATTCTCCATATTCAACATAGTCTACATCATCTTCGATGGCAATATTCGTAGCAACATCCACAACAAAAGCAGACTATCTTTCCGCATAAAGTTCAACTTGCAATGCCCACAGGTCATAATCACGTACAAAACCTTAAGGGTCAGATGCTTCCTCACAATCACAACTTCTTCGTAACGTCTCTTACGACAATGAGCACATGGACACTTGACTTTTGGACCATCCATGTAATCAGGTTTTCTCATGTCATACTTAAGAAATACTTTTAATGCCTGTCTTAAAATTGTCACTTAGACCAATCCTACTCTCATGTTGCCGCCTGTACATCCACATACGATCAACCAAGTAACAATCCATTGCTTGGTGGGTGTAAAAAATTCTGTATAGTAAAAAAAAATACATAGAAGCAATTAGATGTACATACGACATTAGATGGATTTTCTAAAAGCATTATAATTCATACTTTGTGTTTCTACCATAGTGGAAAGTAGAAAAATATGTGAAAGTTACAACATTGACATTTGTTCAATATGATGCCGTTTTGCATAGTATCGACATGAATTCAGTTATCGATGACTGAGAATACTACCTAAAATTTATTCTAGCATACATTAGTGTGAATCATCTAAGTTCTGTATATTAGTGTAGTATATGTTCTTATCAAATATAGTATCTGAAGGATATAACAGACTTAAGATAAACCCACATAATTTAATAATAAGACATCAACTTAAAATATAAAATATAATGATGGGTTGTGGTATCATTATTGCCGAGGGATGGGGGCCGAAGGACAGTCAATGTTATCTATGGATGCATGGACTATGCCTCGCCATTATTGGGCCAAGTCCTTGCTTCCTAGAGAAGTAATCCGAAATTTCTAATTAGTTTGTATGATATACTATAGTTGGAGCTTGGACATGCTTTGACAATCTAAATTTTAATCTTATGAACTCATTTTTCTGTGGTGGTTGTTCATCAAAGTTATAAACACCTATAGACCCGAGCTCTACCCCAAAAAGCTTAGTACTCAGTGATACTACTTATCCTCACACTCATAGACTCACAGACCTCTTCTCTTCCTCATATCCACATATCATGGATACATTGATACCTAGACACTCAACCTCATATAATCACACTAATATATCATACACTCACTATGCAACCACATATATAATCACAATTGTTACAAAGTCTGCACAACTGCCCTCATATTAAATCTGTATTGCAAGCCCGAACAAGTTCTACGACAAATACGATGACAAATTTTTTGATCATGTAGTTCGAGCAATAACAAAAAATTATCACAGAAATCATCCCCAAATATCGAGTAGTAATAAGAAATTATCACATAAATTATCCCCAAATGGTACACCCTAAATGTCAATAGCAACATATATTGAGAGATCTAATGATCTAGAACTTATAGTGGCAGGGGACACGTTGGAGGAGGAGGGGAAATGATGGAGGAGGAGAGGGTACATAGGAGCCGAGAGAGGGAACAAGCATGGATGGGAGTAGGCACGACCATGTCGGAGCTGGGAGAGGGGACCACGGGAAGAGGAACGCCAAAGAAAAGGGGACCACAGGAAGGAGGTCGCCGGAGAGAGGGGACAATAGGAAGGGGAATGCCGGAGAGAGGGAGAGAGGAAAAGTCAAGTGAGAGGTGAGAGAGAGAGTGGTCGATCGAAATATTAAATTTGGATTGGCCGTATTTTCTTTTAACTTAGGGCACAAACATAGGAGACGGACCAGCGACGTCCTAGTACGTCGTCATACGAGTAGCCATCGCCAATCTGTCATGAATAGAGTTATGTATAATTCCCTCGTAATGTGGCACAATTCGGTGACGACATAACGATGACTTAGCGACGGAATTATATTAAATTTCTGATCTATTATATTTGGTCGTTATAATGCCATTGAGATGTCATTATTTGGCGTCAAATATCAACCGTTGCCAATATTTCGTCGCTAAATCTCTATATTTTAGTAGTGATACTCCTGTGTTAGCCGACTAATTTTTGACTCCTTCACTTGGGTGGTTCCTTCGTGGGTCACCTCCAGAAGCTTCCATATTTCATGTAAAGTAGTGTAGGTGGATACCCTATAAAATTTGTTCCTGTCTACAACACAAAAGATAGCATTAATAGCCCTAGCATCTAGACTTGCCTGTTTCTTCTCTAGGTCTGTATATTTGTCTTGGGGTTTATCTAGAAGATTTTCATCAATGATAATTCTAGCAGGATTTCTATAACCATCTATAACTATGATCCATAGGTCAAAGTCTAGTAATTTCAAATAAAAACTCATACGTGTCTTCCAGTATGTATAGTTGGTAGCTTCAAATAGGGGTGGCCTATTTATGGAGTGACCTTCACCACCATTGGTGTAAATTGGTCTTGCAGTTGCCATAGATCTGCTCTAGGGTGTTAATCCTTTATCAAGAGAACTTAGCTCCGATACCAATTGAAATAGCATATAGGCAACTCTAAAGGGGGGTCAATAGAGTTATGTGTCTATAGTGACCAATTAAAAACTGATTAAGAAGTCTAGGGAGTAACTACTAACAGAGTAAATAATCAGAGAGATAATAATGCAAAAAGTAAATAGAGTAAGGAAGGGCAAATGCAAACACCAAGATGCATACTGGTTTCCCTCGTGGAGGACAAGTCCAGTCCCAAGAACTCAAGCTCAGAGTTTGAATCCATTATCAGTGAAACACAAGCTTTAATCCAAAGGCTTGCCACTTCTTTACAACATGAGCTTTTGATCTGAAGTACTCGACTACTTCAACTTTGTAGCGGTGAAACTTAGAATTTTTTAAGTGAGAAAAATTTATAACTCTTGTACAACTTCTAGCTGAATCGCACTGAGGCACCTTGAGGATTAGAAAGTTGTGGCTAAGAAGATTTAGAAGATTGTGGCTAAGTGAAAGGCTTAGAATGTACAGAGCTTAGAAAATTGAATGCTTGAGAGATAATTTTAAATGGGAGAAATTATTCTCTATTTATACTAGTCTGGGGCGTAAAGTTTGGCCCGAGTTCTGTCCTCTAACGTTAGACAGCTCATAACTAGGTAGAGCAAAAAATTAGGTTGCTAATTTTAAGGGGACCGAGTTCGTCCCGAGTTCGGTCAGGGACCGATTTTGTCCTGAGTTTGGTCTGTCTCAGACCAGAAGCTGTTGGTTGGGTTTTAGTTTGTTTAGTTTGGTTCAGTTTGGGTTTAAGGCATATTTGTTTGGTGGAGCTGTAAAAAATATGTTGAGTAGGTTTAATGCTACAGTACGACTCAACTTATATCATTTTCTAGACTCAAACAAACATAAAAAAATTGCAAACTCTGAACTTTACAACAATGAGGAAACAACAGTTTTGTCGAAGTCTGTTAATGTCATGTCCAGCAGTCGATATGTCGTATTAAGTCATAACAATTATCATTGTGTTAATTATCAAAATTAGGTTAACTATGATCCAGTTTGGGTCAACAATAGTCTAAGCATACCCTACTAACTCCTACAAGCCCATTACTAGTGAGTATATTTAGCCTCTCTAGCAATGCCTCTAACTCCAACCCAACACGTATCGTAAATTGTGCAGATACAAATGAATGTGAAGCTCCTGAATTAATTAATGCTATAGTAGGAAAAGATGCGACAAAAATATTACCCGACACCATGTCACCTGATGCTAAAGCGTCCTGCAGAGATAAGGTGAATGCCTGCCCTTGACCTTGTCGAGCTCCTTATTGTTGCCTTCCCTGGCAGCGCTGTCACAGTCTCTGATGTCCTTGCTACAGTTGTTGGTGCTGGTGCTGATGCTGATTATACATCTGAGCCTGCGTTGACAATGATCGCTGAGCTAAAGGCCTTATAGCTAATACATGCTCTCCATGCTGCACTGTTTTTGGTGTTGGCAATACAAAAAATTGGGGGTACTGGCCCTCCTGACCTCTGCATCAATGGGCATGTAGCAATCCTATGATCAGGGCTACCATATCTTAGGCATAACCTATTTGTTGTCCTATAATCACTCATAGTATGGCCTCCTTTTTATAATACGTACAGCCATTTGATGCTGATTGGCTCTGTTGTTGCTGGTGCTGATGCCTCGGATGCAGTTGCCAAACGGGTGTCATTACTGTTGAAACTATCGCCATACGTGGTGCTGTGTCACAAATACGAATGCTATGAGATGGTGTTGACATTCGGGGTGATGCTCCTCCTCCAATGCTCTATGCATGAGACCTCTTTTGGCCTTCTGTCCTCGATGTCACCCTTTGAAAAGTGAGTTCGTGCCTCCTAGCCTCCAACAACATGTCATCAAATGTCTGGTAGTTGTGTCCTTCTTCTAATTGCATAATCTCCAAATAAAGTCCTTGCTAGAACCTCATTGCCCTATATGGCTCCGTTGCCACCATTGATGGTGCAAATCTACTCAGTCAGCTAAACTCTGCTGTATAGCCGTCCACTGTTCTTCTGGACTTCTTGAGGTTAATAAACCTTTTCTATAACTCAAACTGGGCCACGACTCCAAAATACTTTATTCTAAACCAAATTCAAAAATTATCCCAAGAAATAGGCTGCCTCAAGCAAACCTTCTTTGTCGCCCATCAATCCCTGGTGAGATCCTAGTTGCAAGAGAACTTGGTCAACCTGTTCCTCAGGCAGAACCTTAGCCGCTGCCAAAATACCCTAAATATCCTGAGTCAATCGTCTGCCGTGATGGCTTCCTCTGTACCATCAAAGTATCTGGGGTTAAGTCAACATAATCTAACTGATGCCTCTGAATCTATCCTTCCTCTAGAATTGTTTATAACCCCTGGTTCAATAATACATTATGTTCCTGTTACTGGAGTTGCTGATGTTACTGTACCACCATCTGATGCTGCTGTACAGCCATCACCCCCCTGATAATCTCTAATAAGGCTGGGGTATCAAGTGTTTCTAGCATTGCTGGCACTACTGGGGGAGCCCAAACCTCTGGAGCAGATTGGTCAATATTTTTTGCCATTGTCTCTCCTGGCGGCCCAACCAAATGATAGATCTAAACCAGATCCTGAAGAAACACTACCTCGCACTCCTATCCTATCTCGTCCGGACCTACTGGTCACCTCGATGCCTCTGATGCTCCGACAATCGAAGATGGGGAAACCCTAGAACAAAGGAACAAAAGACATCAAGAACAAGACGGGAAGGAAAAAAAAAACTATCAATCAGATCGTTCAAGCCAAGTATCGAGAAGAACAGATTCAGGAATTCAAAGAGGACCATGTTTGATTGAGACTCCTAAGATCATGACACCCCATAAGTCTAAAAAATCAGAACTGCATGGGCCACTACTGAAACCTTGTCATGCCCAGTAATGGAATACAGAGACAGACATGGCCAGGTCCCCCATACATGGTATAGAACGTCGTACGATGGTCATAGCTATAGAAAGATAAGGAGGTACACGCTATAATCAAGTCTCCTATGGTCTCAGAACAACTATGTCTCAATTATTCAAGCAAGTAAAAATAACATAGAATATGTAAGATAAAGCTGTAAGGTGTGCCAAACGCTCCTTCAGAATATTCTAAAAATCTAGCTATAAAAATATTAGACTAGTAGAATATCAATAGTTACACAACCGAGATCAGCTGCAGTTTAATTATATTAAAATTATATAAAAGGAACTAATGTCCAGACAGGACGACTAACAAGTGTCGGTGGCTAAATGCCCAAAAGAGAAGAATGTACAATACGACCAGTATTTAAGAAACCCACTAGTGCCCCTCAGCGACCATCCGTCTAGTGCGTGTCATTGTAGGGAAGATAAGCTAGATCCTCAGGTGCTGGCTCTGACCCTGGCCATGTAAAACCAGTGGGGTTAGGCCACAAATAGCAAGTACCACAAGGAAGCACAAATAAAGAAACAAAAATAGATCAAGTATATAGTGAAAGAGCCATAAATTATTTGCTCGTGCCCCATCTTTGGGATAACATGGCACTCCTTCACCAAAAAAGGACAAAAAATATCATTCCACCCAAGATAAGGTACGTCCCATGATTATGGTCAAGCTAAGACTCTGTGTCATAGTTTGGTCCATATTCCATTATAGCATAAAGACCTATCTCTCCAACCAAATAATGAGATAAGTTGAGTACCACACTATGACGGTCCATGTCCCAAAGCTACTAACAGAGTTACAATCATAAACAGGTCAAGTTAGAATGGCCAAACAAGGTTATAACTTATTATGTGGAGTATGGGGTTATCCCAGATATAATAATAATAAGCATCTTCAGATCATGCCATGTTGAGCAGGGCTAACCAAACCAATATTATACAAGCAAGAAATCATAACCGTAGCATTTCCCTGTAGGGCCACCTCATAAATTGTCGCACCAGTCCCCCGTAGGACCACCACGCTAATTGATCAGTAACAATTCCAACCTTCTTACAGAGAAAAATGTTAGCTCAGTCTTAAATATAGGGAAAATGCTAAGTTTACTACCGAATGTTTACAACCTTCTTACAACCCTCTTCCCCCATGCTATGTGGGCCACACCCAGCCCCGCCTCTCATCCAAAGAATGGCTGCCATGTGGCACTCCTGCTACGTGGCGGCCACTGGGTCTTACATACCCCTTCTCACCTAATGGGCGGCCGCTTCGTGGGTGCCACATGGCGATTATAAAAAGGGTATAAGCATTTGGTTGTAGGCATATCATTCCTGTAAATATAAAAGGTCAAATATTGTATTCCACTACATGCGGATGAAATACAATATTCGTGGTGGCCAGCCTTGCACACCATAAACATTATTACGGGATGGCCCATTATGCACGATCTTGGGATGTTGTTCCCTCTGCATGTTCTAATCAGCTTTTTTGTTACCTAATTAACTCTACAGTGATATAGAATTCCCTGCCATTGCTACAGAATATTTCCCTTAATGATGTCGTACAAAGTACGGGCATATTTGATACGAATTCATTTAATATAAGGAGTCAAGTCTGGATTTACCCAAATATTGATTGAATATTCAAGCAAGCAATAACCTAGCCATGGTATAGTTCTAACCCATTATTATTTTAGCGCCAAAAATTTAGGAATATAATATTATGCACCAAGCATGAATCATCATGTTACGTTCAGTGTATATGTTGATCAATGTCCCATACTTAGTGTATAATAAGTCGTTATAAACAAGCGAGAAGGAAAAACATATTAGCACGAATATAATAACTAAGTCAGGGTACCCAACCTATCAGTTGGTCATATGAATCTCATCTTGATCAAGTCAGAAGTCATAATCAGTCAGGAATCCAAAATTTTATGTGGTCAAGTCACGGTCATGAAGGCCTCATTAATTCCTCAAGTCCTGGGATCGTAGATCATCAATCTAGAATAGGCATCGAGTGCACACCTGGACCTATGCATGTACAATCAATCACAAGAAGTCCTAGGTCGTCGTACTTTGTAAGTGCCAAATAGGCTATTAAGTAATATTAGCACACTATGCGCAAGCAAGCAACTATATGGCACATAAACCTATAACACTAGGTCACAGAAGTCATGACGCTGAAGTTTATAACATGGCACACAAAGTGTATTCGGGAATAAGCGTATTCTACACGTGCAAGCAAACTGGCGCACAAAGTCAAAATAGGTAGGATGACACACAAAAAAAGAATTATGAGAATAGACGCACTATGCGAGGGTAAAACAACTATATACAAAACACGAGTCCCCAGGCGATACGACAGTCGAGGGCACGATAGTTGAGGGCGTCAAGAATCGAGATGTGCCAAAGTCAAGGCTTGTTCATCGAGGGTGAACCGAGCAAGAGTGTGCCAAGAGACAACTAGTGCGCCAGATTATTAATCTATTAAAAGTGCACCAAGGGTTATATGTATAAGAGAGGCACACTTTTGATAGTTAATGCTCAATGTGTAAATTTTGCATCGGTTAATAAGAAATTGGTCAGAAGTGTGCGAAAAGGTAGACTAGCACAAATTTGCTTGGTTTATTTGTTGGTACATCAATTGTGCACCAGAGGCTGAAGTCTTCTAAAGGTACGTCAAGAAGGATTTTTCCAAAAGAATTTATCCCCTTCACATACTTTTGGTAGAAATTGGCAGTACCCTTAAAGTACGCACGCTTAAGGAATGCAGGTCACACTCAACGTGTGCCCATGGACTGCTGGTCACACTTAACATGTGCTCATGTACTGCTGGTTACACTTAACATGCACCCATAATGCAAATTCTCCTGCGTACTTTTTATCACTGTTCTTCTTCTCCAATCGATCCACCATTGATGCACTCAGAGCTCAAGCTCGAGACTATGATAGTGCTTCATTCCTTAAGCAACAAGAACCAAAAATCAAGAAAATTTCCAAGCTCAAAATCAGGAAACAACATCTTTTGAAAATATCTTATTTTTGGAGGGAGGGATCTTTCCCTAGGACATGTAAATCAAAATCAAGATCAAGATCAAGATCAGAAAAAATATACTTATGAAAACTGTCATAATAAAAATCAAGATCAAACCATAAACCACCTCAGATCTGAAAACTTCAAGAACTAACTATAATGCGTTTAATATGTATATTGGTATATATATACCTATATATATATACCTATATATATATATATATATATATATATATATATATATATATATATATATATATATATATATGAACTCAATTAGTATATATATACATATGTATATGTATTGTATATGTATTCCATTAGTATATGCTTGACATGTATATAATTGGTGTATATATATATGTATACATATATATATGTAGTATGAATTCAATTAGTGTATATACATATATATATTATATAATTAATTGGTATACATATATATATTATGAGTATTAATGTTATATGCTAGTTAATAATATGTATATTTATATATGTACTAGGTGACCCGAGTGTAATTAAGGATACCCCGTATTTATGTTGACCTGTGACCATGTAATATATTGTTTGCAGACTGCCATATGTACACCTACGTACTGGCAAGACCCGTATCATTGACTGTCTGTTATGCACTGTAAACTCCCTCGACCAAATTAGAGCTATTTGGATTTAAATTAAGAAAGTAGGGTTAATTGATTATAATTATTTCATTAAACCCAACCTTCTCCTAATGCCTGATGAAATTGTTTGTAACCTAAATTAAATTGAGGCCCAGATCACCCCAACATAAGTCATAACCAAGACCTGTATACCTATCATGAGGACTAGACCCCACCCCAAGGAGCCCAGACAAGCCCAAGGCCCCAGGCCATAAACCCTCCTATATAAACAACTCTTCCTACTACTATTGAAACCCTAACATCACCCATCCTCTCAACCTAGCCGAATCCCCTTGCCAACCCAACCACGCTCTGCCTCGCCGGACCATCGCCCCCTTGCCATCTCCGGCGTCACCAACCACCCCTCAGACCGCCACCTCTCCGCCGGAACTCCACTACCATTCAGCCACCACCACCAATCCATCCAAACCCGACCACCCGAGCCTGCTGTCCTCTCCCCGACTTCCAAAACCATCGTCCTCCGCTCCGCCTGACGCCGCCAGACCCCGCCACCCGAATCGCCGGACCCCCCCACTTCACCATCATCGACCGCCTCTACCGCACCATCACCATCCAGCCACCATCACAGCCCCCATCAGACCCCCTGCCGATCTCGACTGCCCCCCACCACCCTCCAGCGCCGGTAACCCCCTCCGAGAGGCTGACCCGACCACCCCCGTGACCTGACTATCACGCCCGACGCTATCTCAGCCGCTGCCGCTGTGCCCGGTCACTGCAACCGCGGCTGCAACCATCGTCGCTGCTGTACACAGCAGGCTGGACCCGCCCACACGACAACTGGAGTTCACCCACGCCGGAGAAGACAGTCGACCAGCGAGCGGACCCCCTCGCTCGGCCGATCAGGTACTCGTTCATTGAACCCTTCAATCGTGTATCCTATATTTCTCCTTCGTGTCGTCGTGTCGCTCTTGAACCCATATCTATAGTGTTTAACCTAGTTACAAATGTATGCATGGAAATTGATATTAATTAGATATTAATTAATAAATAATTAGTCTAAATTAATGACCAGTTACCAGGGACAGGTAATTCATTAGAAACACCTGGATATAAATCCTAGTATGTTTGAACATGGAAAATAGAGACATGCGTCAGCACAGAGCAGAAATCACGATCAAACCGTAACTAGATAATTATTGCCTTGAGACGCCTGTTAACCGAAGACAGAACACGTGTACATCCCTAGCTACGTGCACACGTGACGCTGTACTCGAACAACATTAAACTCGTGACAGTATTAAAGAATAGTGTCTTAATCATATGTAGTTAATGCGTAGTGTCTGATGTCTGTATTATTGTGTTATATTGTATGTCTAGGGTCTTTGGATCAGCCAGGAGATGCTACAGGAGCAGGCTTTTGGCATTTACCTCTTGAAAACTCAGGCAAGATACCTTGCCATATTTATTGTCTAATTTAAATTATGCAAATATTGTATTGTATGCTTGTTGTTTTGCTTTATACAACTGTGCGCGTCCGAGTTTGTCTCGGGTGCATTCGACGGATACGTCGATGATTAGTATATAATGACTTAGTCGTTAGCAAACTCACCTCATTGGATGATACCCTGTTATCTTCCAAGACTTGACTCTTTTATACTTATTCATAGTAACAAATCTCATGTTGGGATACAAGTTCGCGTGTTCGACTAGCTATCGTCGCGTGTGACATGCATCACGGTTAGCAAGCAATTCAGGACTATTTTAGTATAGAGACTTGGCATTTAGATAAGGGGGTATGCGCGTCGATTATTTGACTCGTATATCTACATTGGGCGGGGAGGACGACTAGTAGGCATATGGGACACCCCACTCCTTTACACTGATATAGCACTCGACGGAGTGATACAGACGTATATATATATTACTGATACCACGTTCTGTAGAGTGTTGGACGTTACTTGGTGATATCACAGATACCATACTCTATAGAACGTCGGACGTTACTGTATTCCTGCGCCCGTGTTATAGGGGACATGTGTGGCATATACTAGCCGGTTGCCACGACTGGTGAATTACGTCAACATATGTCTAGCCTACACCTTCCCATATACTCACAGTTGTCCTCACATTGCATTCACTTAGATGGTTAGCACACCCTTTATTGTAGTTATTTTATTCAGTATTTATATATAGCATGTTTTTATGTATCTTGTTACGTCCCTCTGAGGACCTAGTACCTTTCCAGATTTGGATGAGGCTTTGTATCCCACAGTATAAGGCCTCGGACAGGAGACGAGATTCGCTACTGCAGAGGAGCTAGAGGTGTTACCTTCAGAGTTTTCGTGACCAGTTGGTAGGCCTTCAGCCTAGGATTGGGTGCATCATTACCTAGTCAGACGATGCCCTAGTCATTATCTTTTATATTTTATTTCAGTACTTTATTTCGTCATAGTAGTGGGTTTGTTGCCACCGGACACTACTGGTTGTACTATGATATCTTGAGACTGGTATTTATCATCCAGCTGTTTATTTAGTATTTTTTGCTCTTTATTTTGTGGATGAGATTAGATTACCTATTATTGACTGATATTGGACATGTTAGTATTTTAGGACAGCGTAACACTCTTCATGGATCCATTAAATTAGGATATCCTCGGAGACGTGTCTGCTGGCTATTGCCACGTGGCCTGGTCCCGTGTATTTTGGGACTGGGACGTGACATAGTTTTAGTGGTGGCCCTTGCAGGTCAATATTTTTGCTTGTGGTATGGTAACATGCCCAGCGAGCCTGCAATATGATAGAAATTATTAGGTCTCATCCACTTTTGATTCATCTTTAAACTTCCTTCATACTGCTCCTAAATATCTTTATCCTATTTGTTTATTCTCGTACTCTTTCAATGAAGTCCTATCTCTTGCAGCAAGATGAATTTGTACAGTGGACGAGGAGCACCCCATGCCGCGATGCCAGATAATACCGCACAAGGAGAGGAGGTACCCCAGGGGCAACCCCCGCTACAGACCCCACTGATACATTGGCACGAGACCTCGCAGGGCGATCCTATAACACTGCCTGAGGGACAGACTTCCCAGACAATCCCCACGCAATATTGTGAGGGCCAGACTTCAGGAGCTACACCGATGCCGCAGACTGATAGGCTGACATCTGAGGAGACGCCTACTGCACAGCCAGAGATTCTACCACCACCGCCTCTACCTTATCCACCCTAGATGCCACAGCTAGATGGCCAGCCACAGATGCTTCAGTTCTTCCAGGCAATGATGCAAGCACAATGGCAGCAGACGGAGATATTGAGACAGAGTCTGATGATAGTACTAGAGAGGACACCTGTCATAACACCGGTACTAGCACCTCCACCAGCCCAGACAGGTGGCACTGTTAGATGGTTCCAACAGATGGGACCAGATACTTTCTCGGGCAATGAGACTGTCGAGCAGATCTCCGATTGGGTCGCCAACACGGAGATGTTACTAGAGGCTTCACAACTGCACCCCGACCTTTGGATGACCGTAGTGAGGGCCCAACTAAAAGGCAACTCCCATCACTGGTGGGATTCCATTGAGCGCAGTGTAGGCAAGAACCAGACTTGGGAATAGTTCCTAGAATATTTTAATGCGAAGTATTTTCCAGCTAAAGTCAGAAATGCCCTGTACTTCCAGTTCCTACATCTAGAATAAGGGAATATGACTGTTGACGCATATAACGCGGATTTGAGCCGCCTTAGCAGATTTGGTGCCTTCCTGATACCCATCGATCTCGAGAAGGCTCAGCAATTTCATCACGGCCTCAATTTCGAGCTACAGAGGTATACCACTATACAGGCGAGGAATTCTTATGAAGAGGTTCTTGCAGAGGCGAGAATCCAGGAGGCCATCGCCAGAGGAGCTAGACGTTCCGGCACGACTACACCAGCCAGAGCCCAGCCCGGAGCAGGAGGACCAATCCGTCGTCCCGAAGCACAGACACAGCAGAGGGCAGTGCCATACCTACAGCAGGAGCTTTCGATTTGTCACCATTATGGCAAGAAGGAACACGTCATTAAAGATTGTCGAAAGAAGTTGGGATTATGTATGATATGTGGATCAAGTCAGCACCTTGTCAGGGATTGCCCACAGCACAGAGAGGCAGCACTGCAGACAGGACAGAGACCAGCAGCACCAGCCCCGAGGATACTACCCTCACCAGGAGGCCAGCGACCACCAGCACCCGGAGGATTTCAGAGGGGACCACCCTTGGCCCCACAGGAAAATAGTTCAACCGGAACCGACAGCAGACAGGAGGACAGAGGCAGGGACAAGCCATTGCTTTAGCAGCTACTGAGGAGGAAACAGAAGGGAAAGCTATCACAGGTACCATCTTAGTTGCATCATTACCTGCAACTGTATTATTTGATTCTGGAGCCACATTGTCATTTATATCTAGTAGATTTGTAGCAATGCATAGAGTAGGGACTTCCCTCTTACCTAAGAGTTGGAAGATTCTTACCGGAGGAGGTATCGTGCCGGTTACCAGCACTATCAGAACATGCTCGGTAGTTGTATGTGGTAGAGAGATGAGAGCACGATTTTTGGTATTGCCTATGCCGTACTTTGATGTTGTATTAGGCATGGACTGGTTAAGCCAGTATAACGCCGTACTGAACTGCCGGAAGGGTAGCGTCACTTTTAGACCACCAGATCAACTGGAGTTCGAGTACATGCGAGGGACAGTCGAACAAGGAGTAGGACAGATATCGGGAACTTGCATGGCTATGGAGATTGCACCCCCTCCAATAGTTGCAAAATTTGAAGATGTATTCCTCGAAGAACTACCAAGCTTACCGCCAGATAGAGACGTGGAGTTCACCATCAAGCTAGTACCCGGAGTAGCACCGGTATCTTCTAATGTATACCGATTGGCGTAGAAGGAGTTAGATGAACTGAAGCTACAATTAGAGGAGTTACAGAACAAGTGATTTATCCGTCCTAGTGCATCCCCTTGGAGAGCACCAGTGTTGTTCGTACTCAAGAAGGATGGAACAGTACACATATGCATTGATTACAGAGCCCTTAATGCTCTGACTATAAAAAACAAGTACCCCCTGCCGCGGATTGATGATTTATTCGACCAGTTGACAGGAGCAGTGGTGTTCACACAGATCGACTTAAGATCGGGTTATCATCAAGTGAAGATGCGAAGATAAGACATTCAGAAGACAGCATTCAGGACTCATTGTGGTCACTATGAGTTCTTAGTGATGCCATTTGGGCTGACGAATGCGCCGACTGTATTTATGAACTTGATGAACTGAGTATTCCACCAATACTTAGACCAGTTCGCGGTAGTCTTCTTCGACGATATTTTGGTGTATTCGAAGAGCCACGAGGAGCACAAAGAGCATCTGAGACTAGTGTTAGAGACGCTGAGAAGAGAGAGGCTTTATGCAAAGCTGAGCAAATATGAGTTTCTCTTAGATCGTGTTGCTTTCCTTGGATACGTCATCTCAAGAGATAGAATTTTAGTGGATCTGGCGAAGATTTCATCAGTAGAGACCTGGCCAACCCCTACCAATGTCTCAGAGGTGAGGAGTTTCCTAGGACTTGTCGGATATTACCGGAGGTTCGTAGAAAACTTCACGAAGATTGCAGAGCCAATGACCCGCTTGACCCGTAAGGAGCAGGAGTTCACCTGGACAGAGGAGTGTCAAAAGGCATTCGACGAGCTGAAGAAGCGTTTGACTACTGCACCTATCTTGACCATACCTTCTGGACCCGGAGGATTCGTGATCTATAGCGATGCATCCGGGAAAGGATTAGGATGTGTCTTGATGCAGCATGAAAATGTTGTAGCTTATGCTTCTAGACAGCTGAGGACACATGAGAAGAACTATCCTACCCATGACTTGGAGCTTGCAGCAGTGATCTTTGCTTTAAAGCTTTGGAGGCACTACTTATATGGAGAGAAAGTGGAGATATTTACTGACCATAAGAGCCTGAAGTACGTCTATACCCAGAAGGATTTTAATCAGAGGCAGAGACGTTGGCTCGAGGTGATGACAGACTTCGATATTGAGCTACAGTACCACCCGGGAAAAGCTAACGTAGTAGCTGACGCGTTGAGCAGAAGACCCATGGCATTCTTCTTGACTACCCAATAATATCTGTTGAGAGAGCTAGAGCAGATGGGCGTAGAGGTCATTATGCTCGGAATAGATGGACAGTTATCGAGTTTCCAGTTGCAATCGACATTAGTGGAGAGAATCAAGGCCGCCTTGCCATATGACGCCAGATTTTAGAGGCTTAGACAGAGGACAAAGGCTGGGATGCAGACAGGACTGAGAATTCATGAAGATGGGACTTTGAGATGTGAAGATCGTCTTTATGTTCTAAATGGAGAACTTTGTCAGGAGTTGATGGCAGAAGCACATAGTTCAACCTATTCTATTCATCTAGGAGGCACGAAGATGTACAGGGACTTGAGATAGTACTATTGGTGGCACGGAATGAAGAGAGAGATAGCACGCTTTGTAGCCAAGTGCCTGGTGTGTCTGTAAGTCAAGGCTGAGCATCACAGATCGGCAGGATTGCTTCAACCACTTCCTATACTAGAGTGGAAATGGGAGCACATCACCATGGACTTTGTTACGGGCTTCCCGAGGAGTCCTAGTGGGCGTAATGCAGTATGGGTAATCGTGGATAGACTCACCAAGTCCGTACACTTTTTACCGTTCAGAGTTGGGCAATCGAGGAGGCCTTAGCAGATATGTACATGAGGGAGATTATGCGCCTACATGGAGTGCCAGTTAGCATTGTATCTGACAGGGATACGAGGTTTATATCTTATTTTTGGCAGAGTATGTAGGAGAGTCTTGGTACTCGCCTAAAGTTTAGCACAGCGTATCACCCATAGATATATGGCCAGTCCGAGCACACCATTCAGACATTGGAAGACATGTTAAGAGCGTACATGCTTGACTTCGGAGGATCATGGGAGGACCACTTACATTTGGTCGAGTTTTCCTATAATAACAGCTATCAAGTGAGCATCCAGATGGCTCCTTATGAAGCGTTGTACGGAAGAAAATATTATTCTCCAGTATGCTGGAGTGATATAGGCGAGCGTCAGATTCTCGGACCAGAGTTGGTTGTTCGTACAGTGGAGAAGGTGAAGAAGATCCAAGGACATCTACGAGCGGCACAGGACAGACAAAAGCATTGGGCTAATGCACATCGTTGACCCTTAGAGTTTCAGGTTAGAGATCACGTATTTCTAAAGATCTCGCCTACTCGAGGGACTATCAGATTCGGAGGCAGAGGAAAGATGAGTCCGAGGTACATCGGACCATTCGACGTGTTAGAACGCGTTGGAGAGGTTGCTTACAGATTTGCCTTGCCACAGACCTTGGAAGGAGTTCATGATGTCTTCCATGTATCTCAGCTAAGAAGGTATATACCGTATCCGAGTCATGTACTTGACCACTCAGAGATCACAGTTGGCCCGAGCTTATCATACCAAGAGGAGCCTGTTGAGATTATGGACAGGAGTGAGAAAGTACTGCAAGGATAGACTATTCCCTTAGTTCGCGTCGCGTGGAGACATCATGCACCAGGCGAGTCGACTTAGGAATGCGAGAAGGATATTAGACAGCGCTATCCCCATCTCTTCGAAGGAATAGGTACACATTAATATTTTAATTTTAGTCAGTAGTTCGTACCATGCGTATATTTTAATTTTGAGGACGAAATGCTCTAAGGAGGGTAGGTTGTAAACCCCCTCGACCAAATCAGAGCTATTTGGATTTAAATTAAGAAACTAGGGTTAATTAATTATAATTAGATTTAATTTGCAGCAATATTGTAACTTAATATGCCTTACGGTTGCCTTGACGTTTGGAGCACTATACTAGTTGGTACCCCCAAACCAATTAAGTACTCATCCCCTAAACACGCCAGACTACCCACCTGCACTTTGTGCAACTATTAGATTACCACTATGGTGCTTAAATCTAGTTGCACAACAGTCATTGAGAACGCCTAAGTATTATTTTATTAAACCCAACCTTCTCCTAATGCCTGATGAAATTGTTTGTAACCTAAATTAAATTAAGGCCCAGATCACCCCAAAACAAGTTATAACCAAGCCCTGTATACCTATCATGAGGACTAAACCCCACCCCAAAGAGCCCAGACAAGCCCAAGGCCCCAGGCCATTAACCATCCTATATAAACGACTCATTCTACTACTATTGAAACCCTAACATCACCCATCCTCTCAACCTAGCCAAATCCCCTTGCCAACCCAACCCCGCTCAGCCTCGCCAGACCACCGCCCCCTCGCCATCTCCGGCGTCACCAACCACCCCTCAGACCGCCGCCTCTCCGCCGGAACTCCACAACCATCCAACCGCCACCACCAATCCATCCAAACTCGACCACCCGAGCCCGCTGTCCTCTTCTCGACTTCCAAAACCATCGCCCTCCGCTCCGCCTGACGCCGCCAGACCCTGCCACCCAACTGGCCGGACCCCCCCACTTCACCATCATCGACCACCTCCACCGCACCATCAACATCCAGCCACCATCACAGCCCCCATCAGACCCCCTGCCATCCCGACTGCTCCCCACCACCCTCCTGCGCCGGCAAATACCCCGAGAGGCTGACCCGACCACCCCTGCGACCTGACCACCCCCGACGCCATCTCAGCCGCTGCCGCCGTGCCCGGTCACTGCAACCGCGGCTGCAACCATTACCGCTGCTGTACACAGCAGGCCGGACCCGCCCACACGACGACCGGAGTTCCCCCATGCCGGAGAAGACAGTCGACCAGCGTGCGGACACCCTCGCTCGGCCGATCAGGTACTCGTTCATTGAACCCTTCACTTGTGTGTCCTATATTTCTCCTTTGTGTCGTCGTGTCGCTCTTGAACCCATATCTATAGTGTTTAACCTAGTTAGAAATGTATGCATGGAAGTTAAGATTAATTAATAAATAATTAGTCTAAATTAATGACCAGTTACCAGGGACAGGTAATTCATTAGAAACACCTGGATATAAATCCTAATATGTTTGAACATGGAAAATAGAGACATGCGTCAGCACAGAGCAGAAATCACGATCAAACCGTAACTAGACAATTATTGTCTCAAGACACCTGTTAACCGAAGACAGAACACGTGTACACCCTAGCTACGTGCACACGTGACGCTGTACTCGAACAACAGTGAACTCGCGACAGTATTCAAGAATAGCGTCTTAATCATATGTAGTTAATGCGTAGTGTCTGATGTCTGTATTGTTGTGTTATATTGTATGTCTAGGGTCTTTGGATCAGCCAGGAGACGCTACAGGAGCAGGCTTTTGGCATTCACCTCTTGAAGACTCAGGCAAGATATCTTGCCATATTTACTGTCTAATTTAAATTATGCAAATATTGTATTGTATGCTTGTTGTTTTGCTTTATACAACTGTGCGCATCCGGGTTTGTCTCGGGTGCATTCGACGGATACGTCAATGATTAGTATACAATGACTTAGTCGTTAGCAGACTCACCTCATTGGTTGATACCCTATTATCTTCCAAGACCTGACACTTTTACACGTATTTATAGTGACAAATCTAATGTTAGGATGCGAGTTCGCGTGTTCGACTAGCTATCACCGCGTGTGACATGCATCACGGTTAGCAAGCAATTCACGACTATTTCAGTATAGAGACTTGGCATTTAGATAAGGGGGTATGCGCATCGATTATTTGACTCGTATATCTACATTGGACGGGGAGGACGACTAGTAGGCATATAGGATACCCCACTCCTTTACACTTATACCGTACTCGACGGAGTGATACGGACGTATATATATTACTGATACCACGTTCTGTAGAGTGTTGGACGTTACTTGGTGATATCGCAGATAGCACACTCTATAGAACGTCGGATGTTACTGTATTCCTGCGCCCGTGTTATAGGGGACATGTGTGGCATATACTAGCCGGTTGCCACGACTGGTGAATTACGTCAGCATATGTCTAGCCTACACATTTCCATATACTCACAGTTGTCCTCACATTGCATTCACTTAGATGGTTAGCACACCCTTTATTGTAGTTATTTTATTCAGTATTGATATATGGCATATTTCTATATATCTTGTTATGTCCCTCTGAGGACCTGGTACCTTTCCAGATTTGGACGAGGCTTTCTACCCCACAGTATACGGCCCCGGACAGGAGACGAGATTCGCTACCGCAGAGGAGCTAGAGGTGTTACCTTCAGAGTTTCCGTGACCAGTTGGTTGGCCTTCAGCCTAGGATTGGGTACATCATTACCTAATCAGATGATGCCCTAGTCATTATCTTTTATATCTCATTTTAGTACTTTATTTCGTCATAGTAGTGGATTTGTTCCCACCAGACACTACTGGTTGTACTATGATATCTTGAGACTGGTATTTATCATCCAGCAGTTTATTTAGTACTTCTTGCTCTTTATTTTGTGGATGAGATTAGATTACCTGTTATTGATTAATATTGGACATGTTAGTATTTTAGGACAGCGTAGCACTCTTCGTGGATCCATTAAATTGGGATATCCTCGAAGACGTGTCAGCTGGCTATTGCCACGTGGCCTAGTCCCGTGTATTTTGGGACTGGGGCGTGACATGCACAGCAACTACAGACGTGACACCCCTAGCGTAGTCTCTGAGTTCATTGTGTTTTGATTGTGTGTGTTAGTGTAATGTCTGATGCAATATTGTATTATATGATATGTCTATAGGATTGTTGGATCATTCAGACGATACTTTGGAAACAGGACATTGGTATTGCCAGCTGAGGACCACAGGCGAGTACATTCTCTGATAGTTTTTATTATGTTGATTATCTCTATAATTCTAGTTGTATAGCGTACATAATTCTGACACTGTTGTTTACACGAGTTGGCATCATCGAGACCTATCATGAGGAGTCATAATTTGTTATCCATCGTGCTAGCTGGGGAAACGGGGAAATATTAGTAGCTTATGTGATCATACCCAACTCTACATGCATCATAGCTCACCCACACCTCACGTCGGTGCAGCCTGACCATTACATGCCTCATAGCCTGTTTCATGTGATTAGCCAGACTATTGCTCGCATCATAGCTATCCGGATGGTTAGCCTGACCTTACATGAATCATAGCTAATCATATATAATAAGCCTGATCAGTCCCAAGCCGATCACATGATATGCTAATGTTTTACACACTTAGCTAGATGTTCTTGGCATATATCTCTAGTATATTGATCTAGTATTCCTTATATTCTAGTTATTGTTCTAGCATCCACTGATATTCCAGTTCATGGTTCTAGTATACACTTGTATTTCTATTCATTGCTAGATGTACATTGATGATGATATGTTCCAGTATTTATTCATTCTAGTATTCTTTATTCCAGTATTTTTTATTGCCAGTATTCATATCTATCTTGTATTTCTTTATACTGTGTTATAGTTTTTGTCAATATATATGGAACTGCTGTTAGTGCTTGTACTTTGTTCCAATCTTGACTGGATATTTTTTCTAGAGGATCTTGAGGACTTCTGTCCAACACACTACGGACCAGGTAAAGATGCAGACTACACACCAGAGATCTTAGAGGAGACTATTCCTTTAGAGGAGACATTACCTGCAGCTATCTAGACAGTATTTATCTTATGCACTGAGACTTATTTGAGGTTTATTGAGTTTATGTTTAGACTTATTCTTAGTTTATGTTGAGACATGTGTAGACTTATGTTGGACAACTAGATCGTGGTTTACCTTTATTTGAGACATGGTGTTTAACTATGTCATTCTTCCTATCTTTTATCGTACCTTTATACTCTTACAGTTGTTGTGATTGAGATTGAATTATGAGTTATTGTGAGATGTATATTGTCCTCCTTATGGAGTTGATATCATTGACAGGTTGTGATTTATGTTTAGTATTTATTGTGACCCAGACAACGTTCTACCGCCGATGCTGCGGCGTAGGATGGACGTACCCACGACTCATGCCCAAATTCCGGGTGCGGGTTGTGACATACCCGAAGTGCGCCAATAGTGAGAAAAATTCTGGAAGTGTGCCAACTTGAGTATATTACAAGTATATCGGGATAAGGGAGTGACAATTACTTACACAACCCGCATACCTTGCCTATAAGATACCTCAACCACTCCAATACCTTGCTTATGACACTTACCCAAGGAATTACAAATCTCACTGATATACTAGTATCCCCATACTTATTAAACTCTCACTAATACACAACTAGGAACCTATACTATACTTCCACTAGTTCACTCTAGGGTACTTCATCCCAGTGCACACTCTTGTATATTGGTCAATAATTGATTAAACATACTTTATTTGTACCTACACAGACTTATACTTGCACAGATAATTGCAATATGCTGTCACTCACTTCCTCACTGTGTACTGTATAGACTTCCCTCTCACCTGCTACTGAACCCAACAGATCACCCCCTATGCTGCCAGTTTGCAGCCCAACTGCAACTGTAGTTCTGATGTACAGACTGCATATACTGTAAGTGCTTGCAGTTTAAAACTACAGTTGCTACTGTCAGAACTCTTCTCTCAAGCTTCTGTTGCAGGGTTCAGACAGACTACTCCCTTCTTACTCATATCTAAGTAGCTAATATTACTGCTTAATGCTGCTTTGCAGCTGGTACACACCTCTATCTAATCTCTTTGGACACACATACCACCCTCTAAACCATGATATCAAGTGTCACTTGATATATCAACACCACTCTACTATCAACTTTAGAACCTAGTCGGTATATGGTCACATAACATTATCTAACACCAACACACTAACATAACACAAACACAAATACCAAACATCAAACACCTTACATGCTATCACCCTCATGATACTCTAGTATCACACTACACCATGGTACCAAGATACTCCATGATACCCTATTCCTATACCAACACCACCATGATAACAACACCAAAACCATATGGAATACCAAATATAAATAAAATATATCATGCATATTCCTTGGATAGTTAAATATAGTGCAAATAAATATAAATTGACATAAAGAGACTCCAATACACACAAATTACTAAATCCACCAACACGTATCATGGTGTATCATGACACGAATACTACGTATCCAATTGTGGATACTAGGACACAAGCATAAACCCAAATAGACACCAAATTTCTCATAAAAATACCATACAAATACTTGTGGACACAAATTCGTAATTCCACCAAATGGCCTATAAAAATACATGTATCAACTAAGAATATGATCTCTACCACCTAATTCTCCATCTATGGGGTTGGATCTAACTCTGGATATCTTCCTATAGGTTCAAATTAGATTTCTAATATAAAAATTGGTTGGAAAAGTGAATTTACCAATTAGGAGTTGGATCCCATTAAAACAATAACAAATTGGACATAATGAGAGTGAATTGGACATGATCCTCCTAACTTGGTTCCTCTCTAATAATTCTTCTTGTGCTCCAATGCTCTAGGCCCCCATGGGGATGAGAATGCGTAGAAATTGAGTCATTTGGAGTGGAAATAGATTAGAATTAGAAGTGGCTTTGGGAAGAAGAAGCTTGGGGAAGAAGAAAAGTAACAAATTAGTAGAAAATAAATAGGATTCTCCTTTATAATAGGGCCGACCACATAGTATGGTTGTTGAGGGATGGTACAATGACAAGTTTTCCCCTCCACTCTTTAACTTGGTTTCTCAATCTAATATGAATGGAATATTTTTGGTTAAGAAGAAATCTAATTAGTTATAGAAGGTATCTAACTATTATAGAAATGAATATTCTATCTATGAGAACTAGCACTAATTAATTCTAGTTAACCACTTAATTAACTATAACTGTATGCTAGCAACTAAAAGAAAAAATGACAAAAAAATACCCCTAGTACTAATTTTAAGTGGTTACAACCCTACCCCCCTTTAAAATAATTTCGTCCTCGAAATTAAAAGACATAAGAAGCATTGAAAGGAAAGAAGGATACCTCACGGCTAAACATATAGGGTATTGCTTACACATCTAGTCTTCTTTTTCCTAGATAGTTATAACCTATTTATCATAATCGTCTCTAAAGTTACGACCCTGATCTATTCATGGCCTATAAAAGTCCTATCTAAAATTATAAAAGAATAAAACTTTATTGAAAAAGAAATTATTCATTGGTTATCAAACATACACAGTTATAAACTCTACTAGTCATGATCTTGTAGTCTCTACAAAATTTTCTAGAGGATTCAAGTCCAACTATGATAGTTCAAAAAGTGTTTCCTATACACCCTCGAAATGTGAATAAGAAGCCTATAACCATCTTTATCCTTGGTTATAGGAGAAGGAACAAAAAGTACTTATATGGATAGAGCCTCCTCTGGGTGTAAAAAATACCTATTTGTATTATAAACTTAATGATCTCAAACCTATTCCCAGGTATTACCTATGATTTAGAGATACCCCATACCTATATCTAATACTTATACCAAGTATTCACTAAGCATCAACCTAGCCACAATACTTATTATAATATGTTACTACTTCTAGTATTAGTGATGCACTATAGCTCTAGGAGATGAGAATATTTAACCCACTTACTCACACTACCTAGAATACAATACTAACATTTTAGGGTACTCTTCTTACTGGTACTAGAAAGATACTCTACCAAACGCTCATATTTTCTATACATCCCTGCGACTCATAAGAACACATTCACTAGTATGCCAATATTATTCAAGCTCACTATCTAACCCACTCATACAGTCTTATATATGTCATTATTCCACAGACAAAGGAATATTGCTTAACCACTCCACTTGTAGATGAATACCTATATATACTCATACTCATGGCTAGTGCACACACACCAGATACACCTCTACTTATCTAAGATACAAACCTAGGATACCTACTAACTCTGCACCTACTGAACACAAGGCACTTATTTAGAAGCATAGAAAATATGGATCCATGCGTCTAACAACCATGCGGCCTATAGTCAGCTCAAGAGAAATCGGGCCGCAGAGTCAATATGCGGCCCCGAAAGACAACATCCATGCATCCCAGGCTGTCAAAAAAAGCATTGGATATGACATGGCATCCTGACAAGAAGATCGCATCTGACATATAATCCTGACGAAAAGGCACTTTAAATGCCATAGAAAATATGAAGCATACTCAACGACAGAATCTTTCGTCAGCCTAAATATTACTCCTAACAGGCGTGCAACTCAACATGAATGATGCCATACGTATCTGGCTAAATGCGTCTCAGACTCCATGCGTCATAAACTCCATGTGTCTCATGCATCTCTGGCCACATGCATCCCAGATTTTATGAATGTGGCAGTGATGCCTGATACAAAATCTTTCTATTACAACTAAAGCGATCCTCTCCAACTAAGTGTGGGCCACGTATCAAGCTGACTAAGTCACGAACACAAAAGACAAAAACCACCCAGATCTTCAGCAATAATAAATCATAACAAACGTCGATTTAGCAGCTCGATCTCACGGTTGTAACTGCATCCTATTAAGGATGTATATATGGCAGCTCCCAACATCCATGTACCCATGGTACATATGCGCTTATGGTCATATAACTTGATGGCTATAAATATCAGGGTGGTATACCTAGACACGCGGAAACAGAGAGAGGAAGACATACAGACAAGAGAGAGAAGAATTATTTCCCTTTCCGAGTCAGATCGTCAACGGAGTAAAAAATCTACTATAGCACTCGATCTCCATCGTCCCACTTTCCAGAATCAAAAACTTGTACTTAGATTGTCTGTTTAGAATTTTTTTGTACTATTTTTTGTGAATTGAATACAAAGGTTTGTTCAAAACTTGTTTAATGGCAAAAAAGATGACTCTGCTGGGGACTCGCTTTACGACTGATAAAAAGTTGGTAACGCAATCTGACTCAACAAAGTTGGGGTCTACCTAGAGAATATTGGTCGTACGCTTCGACCAACAAGCCTTCGAGAAAATACTTTTGGAGTACAGTGCGAGCCCTTCACCAAGGCTAGCAAAGCATAAGAAAACTCACAGGACATGGGTTGCCAAGGTTGTTGTGCTCAACCAACTACGAATCATGCACTCCCTGCCTCTTTGCCTACTGCTCAAGAGGCACGTCAGGTATCCACCTATGCGACTCCTGCTCAGGCCGCAGCCACAGCTGAGGAGAAGTCTACTCAGCACCTGAGCTCTGACAAAGAAGAGTACTATGATGCCAGAAGCTCAGGGGTTGAAGCACAGTCCATACGCCCACTTTGAAGAACGCAGCAGAATAAGAAGCATGAGACACTGAGCTCCATGAGACATACTAGGAAGATAGCTGCATGTACCCCAGATGACAACAAATATTCTCTCTTTAAGATAATCTCATGTGGCGATGACCCCATGCGCCCTACTGGAAATAGAGAAAATTCTAACTTGGACTCTTCGTACTATGCTCCAGTGCATGCTAAGTCGAGAAAGTCTAGGGAACTGTTCAGTTGACGGACCATCAACATGTGCTGCTAACTCTTATACGGGCTTCTGACAGAAAGTTATACAAGATCGACCCATGCGGTCAGCCTACAACGGTATATGGATATGGTCAGTCTTCAAAGTCTTCCACTTGTGACCTGAAAAGAGTTCACGTACGAACCCTAGGTCCAGGAGTATAAACTTGACCTGCACACCCATGTGCTTGGGTCACCCAAGCTCATACAGAGGATGTAAAGGTAAACCACCCCTTGTCCGACTTGCACAACATGATCAACCACAAGCGTAAAGCAAGAGAGGCAGAAATGGCATACGAGATGGCCCCTCCTGGGCATCAATGTGCCAGCAATATAATCAACTGCTGTTGTAACAAAGTGGTAGTACCAGCAACCAGGTGGTATATATTCCAGTGACTACAACCCAAGGTACCCATCCGGTAACATCTCGAAGAACGAGTACAAGTACCAGAAGAGAGGAGTTGCCATTCGCCTCATGTTATGCCACTTGGAGGTCTTCCTACACAAAGAGGGGACAGAAGCCAAGCACCTCCAACCCTTCCCTCTCTGCCAGCGTGTCGAGGAAGCGAGCCTAAAAAAGACAAGAGGTCCTCCCCACAGTAGGAGTTTTTCTGGGCACCCGCTCGAAGGCAACATTATCAACAGCTGGGTGTATTACTTCCATAAAACCCAAAACAACTCCGTAAGTTAGGGATAATAATCCTCCAAAACTCTACAATAATCTGTCGTTTGGTGAATACAATGATTCTCAAGAAAAGGACGCCGAGATCCCTAGCGGTAGTCACCCTTGTCCAAATGAAGTACCTTTTGACGCCGGGGGTAGAATTCCCTATGAGTCTGAAGAGGATGTCGTATTAAGGACTTTCCTTGGAGGCTATTCGAGACAAGAATCTGAGACGAAAGATAAGTCATCTATCGTCCTGTCGGTCTCTCCCCATGTCAGGATAGTATACTTTGCACCAAAATATATTTAGATGCTGCAAGTCCAATGGCGCAAGTTTGTGATGATCCGATGAGCGAACAAAAACTAATTATGAATTTTTCAAAGCACATATGCGGAGGACTTTTGACTGATACGGGTTGATTCCGGCATGCACACACACGTCCAAATCAACTTCTGCAAATCTTACTCGTTAGGATATACCATACGTACCTTTTGGTACAATTGGTACGCAACGAGGTGCTCCTGTTTTGTGGGGCACACTCCGTATCACAAAATTTTAGGTTTTAAAAATATAATTTTTAGTCGTTTTGGAAACATAATAATTTGACAAATAAAGCAAACTAAGAAAAACTAAAAAATAGAAATAATATTGGTTATGTTGTCAATAAGTCCCTTTAAATAGATTTTTTAAATATTAAAAGAGTTGGTAGAAAACTAGGGGCGAACATGGGTACTTGGAATATTTTTGGGTAGTTTCGAAAACATGTTTTTCGTCAACTTGGTGTCAACTTTTCTCTCAATCGAGGGCATCTAAATTCATTCTACTTGAAGGGGTTCCTAGAGGGTCATGTTGTAAGTGTGTGGCTCAAAAAATAAAGCGAAATATAGGTTAGTATATACCTGTGAAGTTGGGTCGTCGGTCATGGGCTGTGCACGTGCGGGTCGTGCGGTCGGCTTACCGGGTCTGTCGGTCGTGTGGCGGCCTTCGGGGCGGCTGGCAGCGAAGGTGGAGGAGGCAGGGGTTAGGGTTTGGGATCGGGGATAGGGTTTGTTGTATATATATATAGGAGAGGGGTCTCGAGTTCTGACAGGGGGTCAGGTTTGGGCCTACGTGTGTATATGTGTAGGGTATGGTTATATGCATTGTATGTGTTGGGTTTTATTGGTGGTATTGTAATTGTTGTTGCTTTTGATGTTGTTTATGTTTTCTTTTCTTTTCTTTTTAAAACTTATATTAATATATATATACATATATATATATATATATAAATATATACATATTTACATATAGATTAGGGTATAAAAATCTGAGTAAATATATATGCACACTAGAAAATTTGTATTACTTGACAAATAATATATATATATATATATATATATATATATATATATATATATATATTAAATTAGTAAAAATAGTTTTATGAAATACTCTTAAATAAATATTTATTCAAATAATTAAATCAAGAGTTTTATTTCCCAATTTACTAAGAAATAATCTAAAAAAATTTAATCTAATTTGCCCTAGAGATGGCGTAAAGTCCTAAAAAATAACTAGTTTAATTTCTTTATCTTTTCAAAATATTCTGTTGATGTGATATTCCATATTTTGGTCCTTGAGGCACTGATACAGATAAGTTTGATATTTTATCCTAAATTTCAGGCGAGTACATTCTCTGATAGTTTTTCGTATATGATATCTTCTATGTTTCTTATAATTTGTGTAGTTATACTTGATTTTCTGACACGTTGTTACACGGATTGGTATATTTCGGATCCTGTCATGAGATGTTATTCCTTACGTATCTTATGCAAGCCTTGTGACCTTGTGCATGCCCCATGATTTTTGTACATATATAGACATCGATTCATGAGAAGGATGGTTCCCTTCTCATAGAATCCCGTGTCATAACGTGTCATAGCTGGATCCACTATACTAGTCGGGACGGAGAGTATTAGTTAGATATGTGATCATACCCCTTCCTGTCTATGTTCCTACGAGTATTAATTATACACCTCACATATGATTCACCAGGCCCTATTCATGTGCAAGTTTCCAAGCCGATAATATGTCGAAGCTAGTTCTCACTTATTTAGTTAGTTCTATACCTTAATTCTTGTACATGATATTCCTTGCTCTTATATTTACTTTATAGCATTTTTATTCCTTGTCATATTTCTAATTTTTGCTATATTATCCTGTATTTCTCACTGTTTACTGTTACATAGTCATTATCATTTATTGGAACTGATGTTAGAGATTTCTTTTGCTCTAATCCTGACTGGATAACATTTTTTTGTAATTATTGTGCTCTATATTTTGGGATTTCAGTGTGATGCTATAGACATGGCTACTATTACACTGTGGAGCTTGAGATAAAAATTGTAGAAGATCTAGGCTAGTGTTTATTACTTTATATCATGTCTAGTCTAATTTCTTTAGAAAGTTATATGGTTTATCTTTCTTATCCATTCTTCCTTTAGATTATTATGATTGAGTACATGATAGAACTAGTTGTATTAGTATGATTGATAGCTAGATATTGATGACCTAGACAACGTTCTACCGTCGATGTTGTGGCTTAGGCTGGACGTACCCACGTACTCGTGTCCCTATATCGGGTGCGGGTTATGATACATTTTTATGGTGACCCATGCAGGTCAGGCTTCATAATTTGAGCGATGTCGTGGTAGTGTGATTGCTTAGTTGTACTACTACGATCTTGCAATAGGATATATGATATAGGATATTAGGATGAGAAATACTCAATCACAAATTAGAACTTCTTGAGAGATTCCTGGGATGACACCTGAGAATCTTACTATAAGGTCTACTTCAAAGTCTGTTTTTACTTGTTTCCGTTTACTCTCACTTGTTGTTGTTGAATTTGATTCTTGATGTTAATTGTTGACTTTTATTCTTATATCGAGATAAATTTTATGGACTAAGTTGAGGTATATTCTGATGACACATTTGGATAAGAACAGTAAGAAAGGTAATCGTCTGCATTAGTTATGGAGTCTAGAGTTTATCATAGCTACACTAGCCAGCGTAGTGAAAATATAGATACCTAATTTTGGATGTAGATATCTTAGTTATAGAATTTAGAGTTTATCACAGCCATTCTAGTTAGCGGGGCACAGCTATATTAGTTGGCGTAGCGATAATTCTAGATAATATGATTATAGAGGTATATACCTTAGTTATGGACTCTATAGTTTATAGCAACTATGCTTATTGACATGGAGAGGATTCTGGGTAACATAATTTTAAATAGACGTGTATGATTATCAGATTATATCTTAAATTGGTTCTTAACATATCATCTCTGTCATTCCACTCTTGTTATTATTGAATTTTGTTGCAACACCCTTATTAGCTCAGGATATGGATATCTTTAGTTCCTCTATTTTAGTTCCTTATAGAGCTTTATTTTATTAGTTCCTGAGGTTCTTGGATAGTGTAGTGGTTTGGTAACTTGCAGATAGGTTTGTGTCATTGCATATCAGTAATGATCATGGGAAGAGTAGCTTGTGAGTCTATGAGTGGTTCCTGGTCGGACATGTGAGCTATAGGTATCTCTCTAGAGATAACTTATAGTATAGTAGTTTTGTAGCAATAGTCCTATGGTAGGGTCATTATACTCAATATAGTTAGAAGGGGGAGTAGAGTATCAGTTATGAATCCAGGAGTTTGTATCAGTGACATCATGCATGTTCTAGATAGATATAGATTCATATAGTTGAGTGATCCATGTATCAATTAAGTATCATAAAATTTATGTATGGATATCAGTATCAGTGACATCATGATATTTTATTTGGTGCTTGATACTTGGTTGTGTCGTGAGTAAGAGAATATGTATTCAGAAGAGGTACTAGTGAGTGTGCCATGATAGAATGGTACCCATAAGTGTATAGGTGAGTGCGATAGTGTTAGGATATTTATGCTAGGTAGTAGAACTTGTGCTACATGTGGAGGTGGTGCATTAGTATAGGTAAATATGAGTGCACCAATATGTGTCTAGGGTGGGTATATCACCTAGTACTTGAAAGTGTTGATGTGTTAGGCAATGATATGTCATAAAGGAAGGAGGAAGAGTGTCTAGAACTGTGTACATAAGTGCACAATGAGTATTTTGTGAGTAAATACATTATGGTGAAGTAAAATACCAGTGTGGGAGTTTCATGAGCATCAGGAAGTGGGGGTCTGGGTATTAAAATTTTTAATGGTGTGTCATGGGCTGAGAAGTATCAAGATTGGTCATGGAAGATATGTTTTAGTGTACCACTGATTAGTGTATCAGTTTGTCGGTTCAAGTATATAAGGTATGGAAGGATATAAATATATATATATATATATATATATATATATATATATATTATAGAAGTAAATAACAATTGTATTAGATGCATGTGATCATGAGTTCTAGTGAGTGTGATGGGGTGATCTATTGAGTAAGCCAGTGTCAAGTGTGGTGGTAATGTATGTGATGAGCTATTGTAAGTGTTATTAAGTTAGTCTTAGAATATTAAGTACATATGTTATGTATAGTTTAAAAGTTAGTGTTTCAGTACCAAGAGTGCCTAGAGAGTACCAGTATCCTGGGTATATCAGGGTTAAGTTGAGTATTATGTTAGTATAAGTGAATATCTTGTGTATGATAGTATCATATAGGTGTATCAGTTAAATAGATGAAGGGGTATTTAGGAGTAGGAGTACAAGCATTCCAGGCAGTGAGTAAGAGGGATAACCTATATAGAAGTAAGTTCAGTGAGCATAGTACCTTGCTAATGTTTGGACTGTAGAAGTAGTATGTATTAGTGAATAATATAATGTGTAAGGGTACCCGTGAGATATTATGCTGTCATAGTGGCTACGAAGTATTTATGTATTTTAGATTGATACTAGATATAGGTGAGTATCCTAGGGAGATTGTTGAGTATTATAGAATAAGAGTTTGCACTAGATACCAAGATTAGGGGAGTACCTTAGTGGCAAAATCTAGAGTACCTCAAGTATTATGGAGGTTTAGGGTGCAAGCATTCTAGTAGCTTGTGTACTAAGTATAGATGGGAGACATGAGTAACCTGGTATGAGAATATCACACAAGTGACATATATATGAGTTAATGCCTTATGTAGATAGATTCAAGACTTTGGTATCCTATATAGAGTATTCTAGATTGGTAAGGGTGTACCAATAGGGTACATGATTGTGAGTGTATACAAGTGTTCATTTGCAAGAAAAATGGTTAAGCAATATTCAGGTGCCTGCAAGAACTGAGACAGATAAAAGATTGTATGAGTGTTAGAGAGTGAGTTAGAATAAAAATTGATATATTATTGAATGTGTCTCACAGGGACATATAGAAAATCTGAGTGTTGGTAGAGTACCCTTCTAGTTCAAGAAGTTAGTATCCTAGAGGTGTTAGTATAGTATCCTGAGTAGTGTGTGCGAGTGAGTTAAGTGTGTATATGGCCTAGAACCATAGTATACCATTAGTATTGGGAGTGGTAACCCTTAATATTAAGTATTTTGGCTTTGATGTTGCTCAGTGAATGCTTAGTATGAGATAAGTAGAAGTTCAGCTATGCCACCGGTGGCATAGCAAATTGCTCCACACCAGTAGAGGGAGACACCCCAGCGGGGTAGGACTTTTCGATAACGGTTGGGGGACCCATACTACAGGTGTTGGGGTAGCAGTTTCTAAGCTTCTCTTTCCCTTTCCTTTTCATATATAGATCTGTGTGGTTCTATAGTATCTCATTATACATTACTAATTTATGTTATAGTATAGTTAACAAATGACCCTGATTGAAACTGTAATATCCTGTCAGGCAGAGACTATAACCATGCGCATTTGTTTTCTTTCCATAGAATAACATATTGTATAATTTTAGTTAGGACTTTCATAGACCATGATTCTTGGGTGTTTGACCATAATAAAGATTATGATGAATAGGTTATAACTAGCTAGAGAGAGAGAGAGAGTGGCGAGGTGCTTTAATTTCGAGGACAAAATTATTTTAAGGAGGGTAGACTTGTAAACCCTATTTTTACTATAGGAATATTTTATTAATTTTATATGTTAGGGATATTTTAGTAATTTTGTATGTTAGAGATATTTTAATAATTTTGCATATTGCTAATATTATATAATTATATTTTGTATTATTGGTTAGTTTAGAATTAATATTAATGGCCTATAATAAATTAGTGTTAGTTGCCTAGTTAATTAATTATAATTAAATTAAGTTAGTTGTCATAAAAGAAACATTTCTTATTAGTTATAGAAATTCCCTTTTTAATCAAATTATATTCCTTTCCTTTTAATTTCCAAATTAAAATTAGAGGGAAAAGGAATGAAACCAATTGAACCCAACCAATAGGAGAATTTAGCTTTTGAATTTAGCTTTCCTCCAATTGTTACTTCCTTTCCAAGCAATAATTTATTTTAAATGTTAATTTATTCCCTCTCAAATTCTTGATCTAGAATTCAAATTTTACTTTCTTTCCCACTTCTCTTCATTCATATTTCATCAAGGAGCTAGAAGTTTGGAGAGGAGTCACCAAGGTTGAATTCGTGCCCATGTCATCTCTACCGTATCCAAATTCAGAGTTGACCAAGAAAGACACTTCTAGTAGAGGCAAACTTCTCAATTTTACCTATTCTATATGAAGAAAGTCTATTGAGACCTATAGAAACCTTCTAGTTGGAGAAAATAACCTTTCTATGATAGATCTAGGCAATAGGGGCCTTAATTTGGATAGATCTATGCATTTGATGGTTGTATTATTGAGTTTTGTATCCAATTTAGGGGAAATCTGAGATTTGTGCACGAAGTGTTTGTCGATTGGCAAATTGGACTAAATTGACACTAGATTGGTTGTGTGTGGCTAAATACGTATACACAATTGGATACGAGTAGGCCGTATCGTGATATACCAGGATACAAAGTAATTTTGGGTGATTTCCCTTTGATACTTATGATACACATGTTATATTTTACCACAAGCACTAGTATAGCTATTTATTGCTCTTATTAGGCTTTAATTCTTATATTTGATATGTTCATAGGCTTTGGGTAGAGTTTGGTAAAGTTTGGTAAGAGTATCTTGAGTGTATCACAAGGGTATAATAGATGAAGTGTGATACTAGTGTGATGCACCACTAGTGTTTATTGTATTGCTTGTATTATATATTAATATATTTTTAATTGCTAGATTGACATGTTAGTTGATATATCTATATGTATATAGGTTGGTTCATGCCATTAGTTTATATATATATATATATATATATATATGATATAGATATGAAGTTGGGGGAAACATTCACTTGGGCTTGGGATTGTAATGCTGCAACACTTGGAGAAGGGAAATATGGGTATCAGGTGTAGGCAGTAGGCTTGGCTTGACAGTGAACTGGGTAATCAAGGAAGGGTGTGTCTCACAAAGGTATTAGGAAATCAGAACTGCAAGTGTGTAGCAGTCCTAGGCCTAACACATATAGGTATAGCATCAATATTTAAGCCAATGAATGCTAATTTCAGTATTGTTATCAAGGACAGACTTTAGTATGGTATTTGGGGAGGTGGAATACCATGGGGTGCACATGTAGCAACATAGTTTGAAAATGCAAGTAACTACAGTGAGGTAGGGGTGCAGGCAATGCATCATCTTGTATACATTGCATAGTAGTTGAAGGTAAAGTATTAGTGAGTAGTATCTTGGTAGTATAAGTGTATGTGTGCTGGTGTATGTCCGTGCATACATGTATGTGACTGTATAGGTCATGTGTAGGTAAGGATAAGTGAGTAGTTGTTTTGAAAGGTAGGTTGAGTGAGGTACTGGTATTACCTTGAGGTAATACCAAGGTAATAATAAGATACTAAGTAAATAATTAGTATATAACAAGGTAAAGCAGTTTGGGCCAAGACATTAGTAGATAACATAGTATAGTATATACATTTATATCATATATATTATTAGTGTCTATATTACCTAGTATAGTATAGTATTAGTTAGCATGACTTAGATATTAACTAGTATGGACCTAGAAACCTAGGTATAGGCTAGTACAATATAGAATTGACTCATTTGACCAAGTTTGACTTAGAGTTGACCATGTTTGACTATTTTGGCCTAGTTTTCCTTAGAGATAGCTTAAAGACCTAGAAATTAACTAGGTTGATTTCTTTTTTTCGAAATAATATGTTAATGTGATATTCCATATTTAGGTCCTTGATGTACTGATATGGATATAGTTTGATATTTTATCCTAAATTGTAGGCGAGTACATTTTATGATAGTTTTGTTTATATGATATCTTCTATGTTTCTTGTATTTAGTGTAGTTATACTTGATTTTTTGACAAGTTGTTACACGGATTGGTATATTTTGGATCTTGTCATGAGATATTATTTCTTGTGTATCTTGTGCAAGCCTTGTGACCCTATGCATGCCCTGTAATTCTTCTACATGTATAGACACCGATTTAGTAGAAGGATGGCCCCCTTCTCATAGAATCTCGTGTCGCGTGTCATGGTTGGATCAACTATAATAGTCGGGGGAGGAGAATGTTAGTTAGATATGTGATCATACCCCTCCCTGTGCATATTCCTATGAGTGTTAATCATACACCTCATGTATGATTAACCAGGCCCTATTCCTGTGCAAGTTTCCAAGCCAATCACATGTCAAAGCTAGTACTCACTCACTCAGTTAGTTCTATACCTTTATTCTTATACCTAATATTCCTTGCTCTTGTATTTACTTTACAATTTTTTTATTCCTTGCCATATTTCCAGTTTTTACTATATTATCATGTATTTATCACTGTTTAGTGTAACATAGACTTTATCATTTATTGGAACTGTTGTTAGAGGTGTGCTTCGCTCCAATCTTGACTAAATAATATTTTTAATGATTATTGTGCTCTATATTCTGGGATTTCAGAGTGATGCTATAGACATGACTGCTCTTACACTGTGTACCTTGAGCTAAAAATTATAAAAGATCTAGGCTAGTATTTATTACTTCATATCATATCTAGTCTCATTCCTTTAGAATGTTATTTGGTTTATCTTTCTTATCCATTCTTCCATTAAATTATTGTGATTGAGTACATGATAGAACTATTTGTATTAGTATGATTGATAGTTAGATATTGATGACCTAGATAACGTTCTCCCGTTGATGCTGCGGCGTAGGCTAGACGTACCCACGTACTCGTACCGCTATATCGGGTGTGGGTCATGACATATTTGTTGTATCAATAAAACCATACTAAGAAAATTCCTGTGAGAAAAATCTTAGTTATGGAAAAAGAGCAACGCGTAGCAATCAAAAATATTCTTTATAAGCCATACTTCCCCTCGATATAATGGATCTATAAATAACTAGTTGGTCTGATGAATAAGTCATCGTATGCCTATTCCGTGTACCAATTTCTGAAATATGGTCTTTGGTAGTGCCTTGGTGAACAAATTGGCTAAATTTTTATTAGATTTTATTTGCTTGACTTCGATCTCTTTCGTCTTTTGGAGCTCACGTGAATAAAACAAATTTGGTGGAAGGTCCTTGGTTCGATCTCCTTTGACGAATCCCTCTCCGACTTGGGCAATACATGACACATTATCTTCAAATATTGTTGTTGGCTCATCTGTAACTGTGGGCAGTTGATAATTTTCTCTTATATGATGAATGGTCGATCTCAACCATACACTTTTTCTTGTTGCTTCATGTAATACAATTAGTTCTGCATGGTTAGAGAAAGTTTCTACTGAACCTTGTTTGTTGATCGCCAAGATATAGCTGCATAGTTATTAATAAACACATTACCTGTTTGGGAGCAACCCTTATGAGGGTCAGAAAGACAACCTGAGTCTGCATAACCAACTAGACATGAATTGTTAGTGGAATCATAGGAATAAAATAATCACATATTAGTTGTTCCACGAAGATATCTCAATATATGTTTAATTTGATTCAAATATCTAAGTGTAGGTGCAGAACTATATCTAGACAATAAATTAATAGAAAATGTAATGTCTAGTCTTATGCATTATGCTAGATATAATAGTGCTCTGATAGCACTTAAATACGGTAATTCAGGACTAAGAACTTTTTTATCTTCTTCCTTTGGTCAGAATAAATCTTTATCCAAATTCAAACCGCGTACAGCCATATGTGTACTTAGTGGATGTGCTTTATACATTCTGTATTATTTTAAAATTCTTTCAATATGTCGGGATTGATGCAGTAATATTCTACTAGAACTTCATTTTATTTGCAAACTAAGACAAAATTTTGTATTTCTCAAGTCTTTCATTTCAAATTCTTTCTTCAAATAGTTTGCAGTTATCTCCAATTTTGTAGGAGACCCAATTAGGTTTATATCTTCCACATATATTGCTACTATAGAAAATATATTCTCGGATTTCTTAATGAAAACACATGGATAAATTTGACTATTTTTATATCCTTCCTTAGTCAAATAAATACTAAGATGATTATACAATATTCTTCAGGATTGTTTCAACCCACATAATGCTTGTGTAAGTTTAATTGAACACATGCGCTTTGATTTAGTATCTGGCATTATAAATCCTTCTGGATTTTTTTTATAGATGTCAGTATCTATGTCTCCGTACAAATATGCAGTTACAACATTCATAAGTTTCATATCAAGATTTTCAGATATAGCGAGACTGATTAGATATCTAAAAGTATTGACATCCATAACTGGAGAATATGTCTCCATATATCAATTACAGGTCTTTGAGAGAAACCTTGTGCTACAATTCAGACTTTGTATCTTTCAACTTCATTCCTCTTTTTTCGTTTTCTTACGAATACTCATTAAAAACCAATAGGGTTTATGTCCTTTGATGTTTCCACTATAGGTCCAAACATACCATATTTTTCTAAATTTTTTAATTATGCTTGAATAACATCTTTCCATATTGGCCAATCATTTCTTTGTCGACATTCATTTATACTATGTGGTTCATTTTCACAATCATCATTGTCCTTTGATATTTTAGTAGCTAATGAAAAGCTAAATATGTCATCGATGACAAGTGCTTTTCTATTCCATAATTCACCTGAACTTGTATGGAATAACGAGATCTCTTTATTTTCAGGTACTTGTGCCACTCTAGTGGCATCCATAGACATTTCAATAAATTTGGAAACTTGCACATTTTTATTATTTATTTTTAGAGCTCCAGCCACTATCGGGCCTTTATTTGGATAAGATGTTTCATTAGCTCTTCTATTTCTAGGAGCACTATCATTGGAATCTATAGGCCTATCACGCTTTTGACGTATAGTAGTAAATTTATTTGCCGCCTTATTTGGATTTTGTCCAACTGGAACAGTGATTGTGGCTGGCACATTTATACATGGCATATATGATCTAGTTTCGTTTGCAGCATCATTAAATGCATCAGGTAGTTAATTTATGATTTCTTGTAAATGTATCATTCTCCTTGTCTCATAATTATATTATAGAGTTCTTGGATCATGATGAGATAAAGTAGGCGTATTCCATGTCAATTCATGCCATTCATTAGCAATGGGTTGTTCTTTATAAACAATTTGTTGCTTTCCTTCCCCTTAGGGAGGGAAAACTCTCTTATCAAATTGACAATCATCAAATCTTACAGTGAAGACATCACCAGTCATTGGTTCCAAATACTTTATTATGGAAGAAGAATCAAAACCAACGTATATTCCCAAACGTCGTTGGTGACCCATCTTAGTTCTTTTCGGGGATAGAATTGGGACATATACTGCACATCCAAACTTTTTCAAATATGAAATATTTGGTTGTTTACCACTAACAAGTTGTATAGGTGAAAAAATATGATAGAACATGGGTCTAAATTTAACTAGAGATACAACATGAAAATAGCATATCCCCAAGCCTCAATTGGCAAATTAGATTGCATTAGTAGAGGTCTAGCTATAAGTTGTAGATATTTGATAAATGACTCAGCAAACCCATTTTGAGTGTGCACATGGGGAACATGATGCTCCACATCAATTCTTAATGATATAAAATAATTATCAAACACGTGTGAGGTAAATTCTGCAGCATTTTTAAGTCTAATTGATTTAATCTGGTTATCAGAAAACTAAAATCCAAGTTTAATAATTTGGGCCAAAAGATAAGGAAATGCAAGATTTCTAGTAGACAATAAACAAACATGTGACCACCTAGTAGATGCATCTATAAGTACAATAAAATATCTAAAAGGACCACTAGCAGGGTGAATAGGACCACAAATGTCTCCTTGTATTCTTTACTAGAAAGCAGGAGACTCATTCTTAACATTTAGCAAAGATGGTCTAGTTATAAACTTTCCTTATGAACAAAGAACACATAGGTGATTCTATGGTAAGCCAAGATCATTATTTTGTAATAAATGTCCACAAGAATTGCCAATGATCCTCTTGAACATAGTTTGTCCCAGATGACCCAAACTGTTATGTCAAATGGTACAGAAGACAGGATTATTTGCTTTATATTTTGCCACATTCATATGAGATTCAATTATACTAATGGTGGTGTAATACAAACCCATCGAAAGACAAGATAATTCTTCTAATGTGAGTTTTTTGCTTCGAATATTAGATATGATATATAATTTCTCTTTATTATTATCAATTTGAGTTTCAATATGGTACCCATTTCTGCATATATCTTTGAAAATTGGCAAATTTCTTTTGAAATTGCTTGAATGTAACGCATTCTGCAAATCTATTTGAGTACCTTAAGGTAACATGATATTGTTTTTCAAAGCCCTCTATTATATCGGCTAGCCCAGCTATTATTGAAACTTTATGCTTGTCAAATACTAACTTTGATAAAAACTTTTGATTTTTCAAAATCGTATGTGTTGTAGTACTATCTACCAAACACATATTCAAGTCATTTTTCTACCTTCATGAAGCAAAAAGAAAATTATGAACATATATTCTAGCCAACATAAATATAATAAAAATAGTTAAGCACATCAAATGATAATATTATATTAGAAATATTACTCCAAATACATAATAAAGATTTCTAATAAACTCCCATGGCCTGGACATGCCATTTATGGATTCTTTAAATTGTCAACCTCTTCTTGTAGAGCTCGACATTGCTTAAACCAATGTCCATCTTCGCCATTTTTATGACAAGCATTACAATCTGTATTTGGTTTATTTGGAGGATTTGAATTTCCTTTGTTAGAGGGTGTTGTTTACTTATTCCATTTATTCTTTTGGAAACTACTGTTTTCACCTTTGTAAGGCTGATAACCATGACCACATATCCCATAATTTTTTTTCACGCCCTCTTCCATGTCCTCCACCATGATCTCTGCTAAATCTAACATTAGCATTTGCCTCAGGAATTGGCATTGACCCAGTTGGTCTAGAGTTATGATTTTTTAAGAGAACGTTCCTATTTGCCTCTGCTAAAAGGAGACAAGTCATCATTTCAGAGTATTTTATGAATTTTATTTCACGGTATTGTTCCTATAAAAGCACATTACTTGCATAAAAAGTGGACAAGGTTTTATCAAGCATTTGAACCTTTATTATTTTTTATTGGCACAATCTAAGTCGAGAAATAATATTAAATAGAGCATAATTGTATTCTTTAACAGTTTTACAGTCATGGTATCTTAGGTTCAACCATTCACTTTGAGCAATCAGAAGGATTACCATCCTCTAATGGAAAATCTATCCTTTAGAGATATCCACAAATTCAATGGATCATCCTCACATAGATATTCTGCTTTTAGATCATCATGGATATAATATCGAAGGAAAATTAAAGACTTAGCCTAGGCTTCAAAAGTGTCTTTATTTTCCTTCTTAATAGTTTCATCAAGCTTGTTGGACTATAAGTACAACTTCGCATCCAATTGCCATGATAAATAATTGTCTCCGCTCAAATCAAAAGCTTTGAATTCAAGCTTTGTAAGGCTCGACATCTCTATGGCAAAAAAAAAATTATATTAGATATAAATAATAAAATAGATTAGTGATTTCAAACTTCATATATACCACAATGTGATGAAACACTATCAAAGAATTTATGTCTTATGTGTATCACATATACAACAATGCGATCATTATGTATTTTGGGTACTTGCTCATAATTTATTTCATATATACAACAATGTGAATTAGTACTTTTTAAAATTTAAGCAAATCAAACAAACTTAAATCAAACATATCTTTAAAAATTAAATAAATCAAACAATATATTTTCAGTTTTGAATGAAATTGTGAACATATTCAATACAAATTTAGATTTAAAACTAACAGAGAAAATAGATCTAGAAAACTTATATCCTAATCAATCTAAACACATAAATCAAATATATATTTAATTTTACTAAAATATATGATCTAAGTATACAAGATTTAGACTTACTTCTTCAATATAATTTTATTAAAACTTGTTTCTCCCTTCTTCTATTTCCTAGAGCGATTCATAATGATAACGTGTTATAAAGTAGAGAGAATGGAGAAAATTATTTTCTCATTCCCCATATTAATCAACTAGAGAGGAGCCATTTATATAGGCTTATAATTAAGGTTGACATTTAATGATGGCAATTAAAAGAATAAATGCCAAGATTTGATATCAAGCAATTATGGTAATGCCAAAAGATATAAACCAAAAATGGTAAATTATCCATATTTATATCTAAAATTTATATATTATAATTTTTTAGACCAGCTTCACCCTGGGCTTGACCGGGTTCCCGACGAGGTTGGAAGGGTAAACTCGGTTCAGACCGAGATTTGTATCGAGCCGGGCCATGCTAAGTCTACGGTCGCAAAATGCCAACTCAGCTCGAAACCGAAGCTTCTACGGGCCGAGCCGGGTCAACCGGCGTTGACCAGACCAGGCCTAGTCGGGTTCCGGGCCACCTGGCCCATTACAAACCTTGAGATATGGCATATTTAATGCTCAAATCTTAGCATATGTTTCAGATTTTGAAATGACAACTTTTTTAATTATTGAAATTTAATATATTTCTCGTAACTGCTATCACGTGTCATGCATACCTTATTAGGTGCAGGCGTTTATTTTCTATAAATGTGCATATTAATGGCATTTATTTATATTTTTGTACAAAAAAGTAATATATTGGTTATTGCTTAGTTTTTGTGCAGAAATTCCAAGGGTTGGTCGTTTTAGTGAGAAGCCTATAAATACCTTAGGATTTTTGTTGTTTGAGGACATTGAAAGCTTTGTCTCTTATGTTAAAGTCTTCATGCTATCGGTTTTCTCTCTCCAGGGTTCATGAGTATAAAACTTATCAAGTTTTCTTTCTTTGTCTCGAGTAGTCCAAGGAGAAAAGTGATCGTGTGGAGATCGAACCTCCATCCTTCTACTTTCCAAACTTTTCTTTTATTGCTTGCACTTAGAATTTCTTGTATAGAATTCTTTGTAAAGCAAAAGTGATTTAAAAAAATTTTAATGGCAAACACTCGCGACGTAGAATTCTTTGAAGACATGTTTGGTAGGCACAAGAACATTGTTCTCGCGGTTCAGAGAGTTTTTATTAGTACCAAAGAGGCAAGTGTTTCCAAAAAAGATGTAGTCCAAGAAGAGATTGTCGTTCAAAAGATAATGCTTGAACTCGTATTCGCTAATCCATTATCAAAGCGAGTGAGAGGGATGAAGGACTTAGGAGATAATTTTGTCACCTATCAAGTGAAGCATATCCGCTTACCTATTATGAGACGATAAAGACCAAAGATATTGTCTTTTGGAAAGAGGTTGTATATGATGAGATTGACTCCAAAACATCTAATAACATGAGCATTGGTCAATTTTCTTGAAAGAGAAAAACTCATCGGATGTAAATAGATCTTTCAGAAGAATATAAAGTTTGACAAAATAATTAATAAGTTTAAGGCTAGGCTAGTAGCCAAAAGATTTTCTCAAAAGTAGGGGCTTGTCTACTTAATATATATGTTCCAGTTGCATGGATGACATCTATCACGATACTAATTGCTCTATATGCTATTCACAAACTAGTGATTTATCAGATGAATGTCAAAATAACATTCTTGAATGTAGATCTGACCAAAGCAATTTACATGCAACAACCAGAAGAATTTAGTCATAAATGGTCTTAAAGTCTACAAGTTGTAAAATCTTTATACGAACTAAAGCAAGTTTCCAAGATATGACATGAGAATTTCGATAAAATTATCAAATCAAGCAGCTACAAGGTCACGCCCCGATTCTGTGGAATCGATAGTCGTCCCCCGGACGTGACACCGTACGGGCCTAGGTTGCGCACCACACAAGGCTAAGGCATTTTGCATAACGAGCACATATTCAGAGTACACAGATAAATTAAAACACAAAGTTGAAACATGAAAAAGTTCTCTTTATTGATAATGAACATCTATTACAAACTCTTGAACGAGTAAGCTAATTGCCGCACGGGCTTACAAAATGTTGACACAAAATGAGATAGTTGTCCTGTACATTACATCCCTTTACTAAAACTTGAAAATATAAAGACCTCCCGGTGGAATGATGGCATTTCCACGGAGCTGCATTAAGTTCTTGTGTAGCTATCTCCTTGCTTCAAAATGCTTCAAAAGGTGGAACGCTCAGGACGCGCCTACAGCTGGACTGGATCGGGGTTTGACTAATGCTCCTCGCTCGGCTCTCCTTAGTGCGGGAAACCTGTTTCAACGAGGGTCAGTACATCAAAATATACTGGTGAAGGCAAGCTAATCCAACTATACCAATCAATACATTGTTTATATGAAGCATGCATATTATTTATGGTCTTTTTATCTTGCCTTAGTTTATTTTACAGTAAGCAATATTTAATAAAACTACTGAAATGAACTTGCCACCATTCGGTGATATTTACCTGCCCGTCTGAACCACCTGCACAAGACTTACCATGTCCTTCCCTGCCATAAAGACACAAGTTAGCTTGCAACAGGTTTAAATATATGTACGGATCACTGGCGTATGCCACAAGGGACCATAGTCATTGACGAGGATGGTATGCAACGAAAACATATGGTGCGCTGTAAGCATTCCGTCAATCATGTGAGACTAAACGTTGGGTTCCTCCCGGATCGGATCGGTGCCAATGCCCTAGCGACCGTCCGCAGGAACCATTGACCTTATGCACAAGTTATCCGTGAGCAAACGACATTCATACTAAGTTATCATTTGATACAGTTGAGGCAATATGAGTAGAAGACAACGAGCATTGCATGATTTATTTTGCATAGTCTCCCTGAATAGTTTATTGCATGGCAGGATGAGTTCTATACATAGCATATTTTAAACAAGAAGTATATATTCTAACTTGTATTTATGCATATGATGAACATTTCCAAACGAACAAGCATGCAGTATAAGTAATCGTTCCTAAGTTGAATGACAAGCATAATAATCCAAGTCTATTCCTTTTTATCTTGACATCTTTTAGTTATTACTTGGTATCGTTTGATCGGGGCAAACAAGAATGCAAGATTTTTAGATGTGAAGACTTGGAAGAAGGGTCAACTGAATCGAATATAAGCCACTCACTTAGTTGGTTGGAAGGGAGAAGGAAAGAGGTGTTTCAGGACTCCGCTCGTGCGTCACCTACTACTCGTTCACTTGCATTACCACGAACAGTTGATCAATACCTCTTCAACTCTTTCCAAATCTTAAAATTGAAGTGCAGTTCAATGAACAAAAACAATAAAATCCATCAAAGCCGATCAAGAAAACTCAAGAAAAATTCGAAAACCAACTCAAAGCATGAAAGCAACAAAGCGACAACAAAAACTGAGGTAAGGAAAACTTGCAGCGAAGTGGTCACTCCTGACTCTGCCGCTAAGTCGATCCGGGGGGCACGGTCCACTGAATATGGGAATTAATTCCAAAGAAGCAAATCCATAACGAGGATAAGATCTTATTTCAAACTATCCCGATCGAATGATACCGTCTTGTACTTCTTAGCCGCGCTCCCCGAATAGGAGAAACGGGCACCACATCCTACCCAACTAATTGGAAGTTTCGTCCATGAAACTTAGGAATAGAACCTACCACTAGGGAACAATATTTTGAGGATGATGAACTGAGTAGCTTGGACAATCACGAATTCTATGTTTTGAATCACCGTAAATGAGATATTGCCCGAGCTTCTTACGACATTGATTGACGGTGTGAACTTGTTTGTTACAGAAAAGACATACTTGGTTGGAATTTCCTTTTTGTTGACCACCGTTGTTTGGGCGCTTTGCAGCGTTGTTTCCTCTTTCGTTGCTATGGTGTTTGTGATTGGAGGAATGCACAACGCCGGTAGGAACGTGAGGATACAACGGTTCAAGAGAGAGGGCATAATTTAGGACTTCCCATATAGTCTGGTACTGTGAAACGACTATGTGCGCGTGGATATCAGGACGTAGACCACCTTTAAACCTTCTATCTTGACTCGCTGCATCAGGTAAATAGGAACTTGCGAATTTGGAGAGTCGGTTGAACTGCCTTGTCGTAGTTGTACGAACTCATTCTCTTTCTAACGACGTATGGGAGGGGGTATGAACTCCTCTTCAAACGTGCCATAAAAAGTAGCCCACGTGATCGCCTCCTCTCCATAGAGATCGTCGATGCATGTCCCACCAATTGTGCGCGTTAAGACAGAGCTGAAGTTGAGCGCATGCGACACACTTCTCTTCGTGGACTTCCAGCAGGGAGAAATGGTCTTCAAGTTCGGCCAACCAATCTAGAGCCACGATTGGGTCCTTAGTCCCTTTAAATGGAGTGTTGCATACTTTCTTAAAGTCGCCAAAGTTGAAGGCAGTCATATCCCTCTTACTTGGAGTTTGAGGCATCTCGACTTCAAGCGCGGGTTGCTCCACCGGTGTTGCTGCTGTTGCCGCGGACTGGTTGGAGGCCAAAGTCTGCATGATCTGTTGTAGGATATCTACCTGCTTTTGTTGGACTGAGAATCGGGCTTCTATATTGTCTTAAAACTTGAGTTGCCTCTCCTCCGCTCGTTTCTCAGCCCGTTCATAGCGAGCATCATCCCTTTGTTGGTTTGCCTCCAACATCCGCATCATTTCCTGGATGGAATCGATACGAGACATGGCTCGCTGGCTCTGTGAACTTCCCGAAGTACCCGACCTACTTTCTTGGGCTTGTGTCTCGCCCGGTGCTAGCGCTGAGGATTGCGCTGGTGCCATTCCTTCAAAATAAGGTAAATTACATCAGGATCATAATGTATTATGAACTCATTGTATGAACGTATCTTATTTTGGCCTAACGAGTTTAAGAGTTCGCACAGGGATTTGATCGTTAAAGAAACTTTTCCAGTACGAGGGTCAAAGAAACTTGAAGCTGTGCTCTGATACCAATATTTTACGGCCCAATTCCGTGGAATCGATAATCGTTCCTCGGACGTAACGTCGTACGGGCCTAGGTTGCGCACGGCACAAGGCTAAGGCATTTTGCATAATGAGCACATATTCAGAGTACGCAGATAAATTGAAATATAAAGTTGAAACATAGAAAAGTTTTCTTTATTGATAATGAACATCTATTACAAACTCTTGAACGAGTCAGCTAATTATCGCAAGGGCTTACAAAATGTTGACACAAAATGAGATAGTTGTCATGTACATTACATCTCTTTACTAAAACTTCAAAATATAAAGACCTCCCGGTGGAATAACGGCCTTTCGACAGAGCTGAATTAAGTTCTTGTGTAGCTAGCTCCTTGCTTCAAAATGCTTCAAAAGGTGGCACGCTCAGGATGCTCCTACAGCTGGACTGGATCGGGGATTGACTTCTTCTCCTCGCTCGGCTCTCCTTAGTGTGGGGAACCTGTTTCAACGAGGGTCAGTACATCAAAACGTACTGGTGAAGGCAAGCTAACCAAACTATACCAATCAACACGTTGTTTATATGAAGCATGCATATTATTTATGGTCTTTCTATTTTGCCTTAATTTATTTTACAGTAAGCAATATTTAATGAAACTACTGAAATAAACTTGCCACCGTTCGGTGACATTTACCTACCCGTCTGAACCACCTGCACAAGACTTACCATGTCCTTCCCTGCCAGAAAGACACAAGTTAGCTTGCAACAGGTTTAAATATACGTAGGGATCACTGGCATATTCCACAAGGGACCATGGTCATTGACGAGGATGGTTTGCAATAAAAGTACGTGGTGCGATACAAGCATCCCGTCAATCATGTGAGACTAAACGTGGTTCCGCCCGGATCAGATCGGTGCCAGTGCCACAGCGACTGTCCGCTGGAACCATTGACCTTGTGTACAAGATGTCCGTGATCAAACGATGTTCATACTAAGTTATCATTTGATGCAATTTAGGCAATATGAGTACAAGACAATAAGTATTGCATAATTCGTTTTGCATAGTCTTCCTGAACAGTTTGTTGCATGGCAGGATGAGTTCTATACATAGCATATTTTAAATAAGAAGTATACATTATAACTTGTATTTATTCATATGATGAACATTTCCAAATAAACAAGCATGCAGTATAAGTAATCGTTCCCAAGTTGAATGACAAGCATAATAATCCAGGTCTATTCCTTTTTATCTTGACATCTTTTAGTTATTACTTAGTATCGTTTGATCGGGGCAAACAAGAATGCAAAATTTTTAGATGTGAAGACTTGGAAGAAGGGTCAACTGAATCGAATATAAGCCACTCACTTAGTTGGTTGGAAGGCAGAAGGAAAGAGGTATTTCAGGACTCCGCTCGTGCGTCGCCTACTACTCGTTCACCTGCATTGCCACGAATAGTTGATCAATACCTCTTCCACTCTTTCCAAATCTTGGAATTGAAGTATAGTTTAATGAACAAAAATAATAAAATCCATTGAAATCGTTCAAGAAAACTCATACAAAACCTGATGTAAAACCCCCTTCCTAGAAAATCGTATATACCTCTTTAATTATTAATTATTAATTAAATTATAGTAATTAGGTCTAAATAGGAGAAATAGATTTTTAATAATTTTTATGTTAGGTGTTCGGGCACTTAGAGGACTTGTGGGACCATCAGGAATTTTTAGGAATTTATTCCATGTAGGAGATCCCTTGAGCTGTTGCTAGCCTAACAATGTGCATTACCCTAATCTATAAACTTTCTTGTGTGTGAATATATATATATATATATATATATATATATATATATACAAATATATATATATATATATATGTACATATATTTAGAAAAGAAAAAGAAAGAAAGTAAAAGAATTAATTAAATAAGCTTAACTAAATATTAATAATAATATAATAATAATACAACCAAAGTAAGCCATCCTCCAGCACCTTGCTCCCTTCACCCGCCCTTAGCAACTTAGCCATTCCCTTACAAACAAAGTCCAAGCAAAAGACTTATTTAATAAGAATTAAATAAGTTAGTAACTATTAATAATAATAATAATAATAATAGTAATAATATACTACTTAGTATACTATTCCCTCCTTAGCAAATTCTGCTGAGCCCGCCCACTTATGACCCCCTTCAGCAACTCGTTGGCTCGCTGCAACTTAGCAAATGCCTAGGGAAGCCCATCCGCCCACTTGCTGAACAGACCCACTTTGATTCCTTCAGCGGCTTCACCCCGCGGACCGCTCCTTCCTCTCTCTCTTCCTAATATATATATATAATATATATATATATATATAGTTAGCTCTCAAAACCCTAACCTAAATTCTCAGACTTCTCCTTTCCATCTAGAGCCGTCACCGCAGCCAGAGAAGCCCCGCCAAGCCATCCAACCATCCCGTCGACGCCGACCTCGCATCCTGCAGTTTCCCACTCGAGATACCTTCGCTCCGGCACGATTTTCCGTCGACTCGCTCAACCAAACGCTGTTCCATTTTCATAGGTATGATCATCCCTTAACCCTCTCCAATATTCGTTTTATAGCCAACCTCGGAAAACGTATGCCCCTAGGTGTAAATCAGCGTCCAAAGTGGACGGACAGACCCAATTCTGGAATCGCAGAATTCCAGAATGACCACCCATATTGCCGAGTTCGTATCTCCCACCATAGAGATCCGAATTCGGTGATTCTTCTTGATACCTGTAGAATACCTGACCTAGTTTAATTTTTGTTAAATAACCCTGTGCTATTAGTCGCTGTGGACATAGTTATATTCGTCACAAAACTGTGCACACCCACTTTTTTTGGTTTTCCAAAAGTTGGAAAACGGAGCGCGCCCCGCCAAACGGGACCGCCCCGCCGTGTGCCAAGTGTACCCAATGGTGCACGCAGCATAACCAGATACGTGAAAATTCGTGGGGACTGATTCGGACGCGTGTGCGCGCCGGAATCAGGCCGTATCCGCGGACACATTTCGTGTCGTAACTTTTGTGAAACTCGCACGTATTTTGTGCACGCTTGTCAGATTGTGACGAAACTTGCGCCACTGGACTCGTGGTAACGCGCTGGTCCTGTGACCCAAATTTCAAGCGATTCTGAGACGGTTGACCAAATCGCCAATTGGCAGGCCCCACAGTTGACTTTTTGGACCAAATTTTGTTCGGCTCATCGGAATCCACATTTGGATATACCGTTGGGTTCGTATTGACATCTAGAGTTGTTTGACCTATAGTTTGTCCTATTTAGAGACTGTTACCCTTGGCACGCTTTTCGGTGCAAAGTGGGCCACACGTGGACCCCACTTTTACCCGAAATTATCGTTTTGCCCCTGTGTCCAAATTGGACATAAGGGATGTGCTTTTTAGCTATTTTGCTCATTCCGGAAACGTTGGTGATATTTATTTCAGCATCCGGAGACGTTTGTTCGGAGTCCTTAGTTCCAGGTTCAGTGTCCTTGACATTTGGGCGCGTACACTTTACAGATTTCTTGCCAGGCAAGTATACCTTGCCATTGTACTGTATTTACATTCCATATGAGGCATGCATGTTTATTTTTTGTTTATTTAGTTCATTTATTTTAACTGCTATAAAAACTGCGCGTCCAAGGAAACTTGGGTGCAACGACGGTGTCGTCGTACTATATTTTTATTTATGTATATGCATTGGACCTACTTTATGAGGCTACCCCATTTTCATGAGGCATTTATGTTTCATTGGTCATGACACTATTCTTACACGAGTGTGAGTCACATGTAGGACACGGACTTGCGTACTCGGCTGGCCCCCGGTACGTATAGGTCGTGCGACGGATAGGGATAACTGCCAATAGAAACTTTGTATGCTAGTAGACCTGGCGGTTATTAGAGGTTTATCGTGTCATGGACATGACATGCTTAGAGCATTGGGTGGGGAGAACAACAAGTACCACATTTGAGCTCCTTTGCACTTTTATCTATTGTGCGCCCGGATTCTCCGCCGGAGATACGGGTGGTGATGACCACTATATATTATATTATTATCAGGCGGGCCTCCGACGTTCGAAAGTCATCGTGCCTTTGTAAGCCCCTGGATCTCCAATAGAGAACCATGCCAAATCCCAGTTTTCAGCCAGATAGCTCACTTGTGGGGAAAGGTGTTCTTAACTGCATTCACTTAGATGGTTAGGCGACCCCAATGGATGTTTATTTTCAGTACTTTATTGGCATGTGCTTTTTGTATCTTGTTATGTCCCTCTGAGGACCTGGTCCCTTCCAGATATAGGTGAGCAGGAGTACCCGCAGGAGTATGGACCTGGACCTGATGCTACCTATCAGCCTGAGGAGATCTTACCTTCTGATTATATGTGATTCATTGCAGCTGTTTAGAGATTTTAGTTGCTATTCTTTTCTAGACATTTATTCTTATATTAGAGTTTATTCTCTTCTCTCTTTAGTAGTTTATTATAGTCGATTTGCAGTGGATTTGTCACCACCCGACTATTGCACTTTGATATTACTATTTGAGACTACTTCTTTGATATTCAGTTATTGATTTCCTTTATTCTATCATTTGTGCTATGGATGAGATATAGAACTGCGTGTGACTTGTTGTGACATATATTTACCACTGTAGATTGGATATTCATGTACAGCGTACGTGTGTATATGGTTTCCATATATTGGAGTTCGTATACATACGGCTGGCGTGTTGCGTATTTCTAGTCCTACGTATTTGGGACTGGGACGTGACATATTTTTGTGGTGGCCCATGCAGGTCAAGAATATATTGTCTCGGTTATGTAACTGTACCGAACAAGCCTGCGTATAGGAATAGAGTATAAGGATCTCATCCACGCTTGATTGAAATTCATCCTTCCTATTTAATACTTGCATCCTATTTGATTCCTGTACTTTTTCTAATCGTTTCGTACGTCAACTGCAGAGAGATGGATTTGCAGAATGGACGTACTGCCGCCGATGGCGACGCAACTTCTGGAGTCAATGGTCAGACTCAAGGAGGGACCCCAACGATTCCTAGACTTCTGGGGCCAGATGGACAGACTCACACCCCAGTTCCATCTGATCTTCCCGCTTCACCTATTGGGAACCTTCCACCTGCCTCAGTACCGCAAGATGGCCAAGCACAGATGTTCTAATTGTTTTAGATGATGATACAGGAACAGAGGCAGCAGGCAGCCGAGCAGAGGCAGCAGGCAGTCGAGCAGAGGCAAGAATTTTTGGCAGCACTGGAGAGGATGGCTGCACATGCTACTGTACCAGCCAAAACACTAGCTCCAGCACCTCGAGCTAAGGTTGGATCAGTAAAGGATTTTGTTCAGATGGGTGCAAGGCAGTACAAGGGCACTGAGAGCCCGGAGGAGACTACCAGCTGGATCACTCACACACAGAAGCTACTGGAGGCATCACAATTACCTACGGACCTATGGATGACGGGTGTACAGACGCTTCTGGATGGTAATGCTCATCACTGGTGGGAATCCATGGAGCGCCAGTTGGGTACTTACCAAACTTGGGAGCAGTTCTTGGAGTACTTTGAGGGAAAGTACTTCCCGGACACTATCAGGGACACCTTGTATGATCAGTTTCTTCACTTAGAGCAGGGGAACCGGACCGTGGACGAGTATGATGCCGAGTTTAGTCGACTCAGTAAATATGGCGCTGCATTGATACCAAATGACTTGGCTAAGGCTAAGAGATTTCATCGAGGACTGACCCAGGAGCTTCAACATTATACAAGCTCGCAGTCCCGAGTCTCTTATGCTGAACTACTGACAGAGGCCAGATTTCAGGAAACCATTAGCAGAGGAAGAGGAGGTCAGCTGAGGACACAACAAGGAACAGCGAGGATACAGCAGGGACCAGCCAAGACACAACAGGGAGGACCTATCAGACGTCCTTTAGCACAACAGCATCAGCAACACCAAGCAGCACCGTACCAGAATCTGGGGAAGCCCTATTGCAATTATTGTGGGAGGAACGGACATATTTCGAGGGATTGTCGGACTCGCTTGGGTCAGTGTATGAGATGTGGCTCCGGACAACACATGGCGAGAGACTGCCCATTGCAGACATCGACACTCCCACCACCAGTTCAGAGATTAGCGCTTCCAGCACCAAAGCCAGCCCAGCAGATGACCGGACGGGGAGCACCTCGACCCCCAGCAGCAGGAGGATTTTAGAGAGGACCACCGCTACCCACTCAGGAGGAGCAGTATATGAGGATCGGACATGGACAGCCACAGCGGAACGGGCGAGCTTTTGTATTGGAGGTAGATGACATGGATCATGAGGTGGATGTCATAGCAGGTATTACCCTTGCTTTTACTTTTCCTGCGGTGACATTATTTGATACGGGAGCCACCCACTCATTCATATCATCTAGTTTTATTGCCAAACACAACATTGCTTCTACACCATTATCTAGTTGTGTTAGAAAATTTACCGGAGGAGGAGTTGTACCAGTTAGTCGAGTTTGTAGAACGGGTCCTATAGTGATTCGTGGCAGGGAGATGAATGCCCAACTCTTAGTCCTTCATATGCCGTCTTTTGATATTGTGCTTGGAATGGACTGGCTGAGCAAGAACCACGCTTTCTTCGATTGCTTTGGAGGAAGCATTCTTTTTAAGGTACCAGGCCAGCCTGAACTTGAGTTTGCCCGAGGATCCACAGAAATCCTTGATGGTATGCAGCTCACAATGGACGATATTGTCTATCACCCTATTATTTCAGAATTTCTAGACGTCTTTCCAGAGGATTTGCCAGGACTACCCCCAGACAGAGACGTAGAGTTTTCAATTGAACTAGCACCCAGAGCAGCACCTATAGCATCGCATGTTTACAGACTGGCGAAGAAGGAGATGGACAAGCTGAAGGCACAGTTAAAAGAGCTAGAAAAGAAAGGTTTCATCCGACCGAGTGCATCACCCTGGGGAGCACCAGTGTTGTTTGTACCCAAGAAGGATGGGTCAGTGCGTATGTGCATTGACTACAGAGCCTTGAATGCAGTGACAGTGAAGAACAAATATCCACTGCCACGCATTGATGACCTATTTGATCAAATCAGTAGAGCTAAGGTATTCTCGAAGATAGATTTAAGATCAGGATATCACCAAGTGAAGGTACGGAAGCAGGACATTCCGAAGACCGCATTCAGAACAAGGTATGGGCACTACGAGTTTTTGGTCATGCCATTTGGATTGACTAATGCTCCAGCGATCTTCATGGACTTGATGAATCGAGTCTTCCACCAGTACTTGGACCAGTTCGTGGTCATCTTCATAGATGATATACTTGTTTATTCGAAGAGCCACGAGGAGCACGAGGAGCACCTGCGGATTATTCTAGAGACTTTGAGGAGAGAGCAGTTATATGCTAAACTCAGCAAATATGAGTTCTTCTTGGATAGAGTTTCATTTCTTGGACATGTGTTACAGGAGATGGTATTTCTGTTGATCCAGAGAAGATCTCAGCAGTTGAGACATGGCCTGTTCCTAAATCAGCAGCAGAGGTGAGGAGTTTCCTTGGACTTGCGGGATATTACCGACGGTTCATGGAAAACTTCTCAAGAATAGCGGCACCTATGACTCGTCTGACTTGTAAGGATCAAGAATTTATATGGACTGACGAGTGTCAAGCAGCCTTTGAAGAGTTGAAGAAGCGACTGACTACAGCACCAGTATTGACGATTCCGTCAGGATCAGGAGGATATGTGATCTACAGTGACGCATCAGGAAAAGGCTTAGGATGCGTATTGATGCAGCATGGCAAGGTGATTGCATATGCATCTAGGCAGTTATGAGTACATGAGAAGAATTATCCGACTCATGACTTGGAACTTGCAGCCGTTGTATTTGCCCTGAAGCTATGGAGACATTACTTATATGGAGAACGAGTGAAAATCTATACAGACCACAAAAGCCTCAAGTACGTCTTCACGCAGAAGGAGTTAAATATGAGGCAACGTCGATGGCTCAAGTTGATAAAAGATTTTGAGATAGAGCTACATTATCATCCAGGCAAGGCTAACGTGGTAGCCGACGCGTTAAGCCGGAAGCCAGCAGCTTACTTCTTGACAGCACAGAGGGAACAATTGGAGGACTTGCAAGAGTTTGGCATTGAAGTGATACTACCCGGAGCAGATGGGACACTAGCCAACTTACAAGTTCAATCATCATTGGTAGAGAGGATTAAGGCAGCTTTGCCTACAGATGCCAGATTTCGGAGACTAAAGGAAAGGACAGAGGCCGGAGAGCAGACCGGATTGCGCATTCATGAGGATGGGACATTACGATGTGGTGATCGTCTTTATGTTCCAAATAGAGAGATTCGACAGGAGCTGATGGCAGAGGCTCATAGTTCGATCTATTCTATTCACCCTGGAGGCACCAAGATGTATCGCGACTTACGACAGCATTTTTGGTGGCATGGGATGAAGAGAGAGATAGCTCGCTTTGTAGCTAAATGTCTGGTATGTCAACAAGTGAAGGCGGAGCACCAGAGGACAGCAGGATTATTGCAACCACTTCCGATTACAGAGTGGAAGTGGGAGCACATCACTATGGACTTCGTCACGGGTTTTCCCAAGAGTCCAAGTGGGAGAGATGCAGTGTGGGTAATAGTGGACTGACTCACCAAGTCAGCCCATTTTATACCTTTTAGAGTGGGTCAGTCGACAGAAGCTTTAGCTGACTTATATATGAGGCAGATCGTGAGATTGTACGACATACCAGTCAGCATTGTATCGGACAGAGATTCGCGCTTCACATCGCACTTTTGGAGGAGTATAAAAGAAAGTCTTGGTACTCGTCTGAAGTTCAGAACATCTTACCACCCGCAGACAGATGGGCAGTCGGAGCATACTATTCAGACCTTGGAGGACATGTTGAGGGCTTGCATATTAGACTTCGGAGGATCATGGGAGGATCACCTACATCTTGTGGAATTTTCTTACAACAATAGCTATCAAGCGAGTATTCAGATTGCTCCGTTTGAAGCATTGTATGGAAGAAAATGTAGGTCTCCTGTGTGTTTGAGTGACATGGGAGACCCGAGTTGGTGGTCAACACCGTAGAGACAGTCAAGAAGATTCAGGGACACTTGCGAGCAGCGCAAGACAGGCAGAAGCAGTGGGCAGACCTTCATCGTCGTCCCTTGGAGTTCAAAGAGGGCGATCACGTCTTCTTGAGGATATCACCGACCAGAGGCACCATCCGATTCGGAGGGCGCGGCAAATTGAGTCCAAGGTATATTGGACCATTTGACGTGCTCGAGAGAGTTGGAGAGGTGGCATATCGACTTGCGCTACCACCTTCACTGGAGGGAGTACATGATGTATTCCATGTGTCGCAGCTCAGGCGATATGTGGCAGACAGCAGTTATGTTCTTGACCATTCAGAGATCACCATTGGGCCGAGCTTTTCTTACCAAGAGCAACCCGTAGGAATCCTTGATCGTCGAGAGAAGGTATTGAGGAACCAGTCTATTCCCTTGGTTCGCGTAGCATGGAGGCATGGCGCGCCAGGAGAATCAACTTGGGAGCGCGAGGATGACATGCGCAAGCGCTTCCCGAACCTATTCGCAGACCAAGGTATGAATTTACATTGTTAAATTATATCTTATACCATCCTTGCATTCTATCGTGGCTTAATTTTAATTTCGAGGACGAAATTTTTATAAGTTGGGTAGAATGTAAAACCCCCTTCCTAGAAAATCGTATATACCTCTTTAATTATTAATTATTAATTAAATTATAGTAATTAGGTCTAAATAGGAGAAATAGATTTTTAATAATTTTTATGTTAGGTGTTCGGGCACTTAGAGGACTTGTGGGACCATCAGGAATTTTTAGGAATTTATTCCATGTAGGAGATCCCTTGAGCTGTTGCTAGCCTAACAATGTGCATTACCCTAATCTATAAATTTTCTTGTGTGTAAATATATATATATATATATACAAATATATATATATATATATATATATATATATATATATATATATATATATATATATATATATATATATATATCTACATATATTTAGAAAAGAAAAAGAAAGAAAGTAAAAGAATTAATTAAATAAGCTTAACTAAATATTAATAATAATATAATAATAATACAACCAAAGTAAGCCATCCTCCAGCACCTTGCTCCCTTTACCCGCCCTTAGCAACTTAGCCATTCCCTTACAAACAAAGTCCAAGCAAAAGACTTATTTAATAAGAATTAAATAAGTTAGTAACTATTAATAATAATAATAATAATAGTAATAATATACTACTTAGTATACTATTCCCTCCTTAGCAAATTCTGCTGAGCCCGCCCACTTATGACCCCCTTCAGCAACTCGTTGGCTCGCTGCAACTTAGCAAATGCCTAGGGAAGCCTATCCGCCTACTTGCTGAACAGACCCACTTTGATTCCTTCAGCGGCTTCACCCCGCGGACCGCTCCTTCCCTTCTCTCTTCCTAATATATATATATATAATATATATATATATATAGTTAGCTCTCAAAACCCTAACCTAAATTCCCAAACTTCCCCTTCCCATCTAGAACCGTCACCGCAGCCAGAGAAGCCCCGCCAAGCCATCCAACTATCCCGTCGAGGCCGACCTCGCATCCTGCAGTTTCCCACTCGAGGCACCTTCGCTCCGGCGCAATTTTTTGTCGACTCGCTCGATCAAACGCTATTCTGTTTTCATAGGTATGATCATCCCTTAACCCTCTCCAATATTCGTTTTATAGCCAACCTCAAAAAATCGTATGCCCCTAGGTGTAAATCAGCGTCCAAAGTGGACGGACAGACCCAATTCTGGAATCGCAGAATTCCAGAATGACCACCCATATTGCCGAGTTCGTATCTCCCACCACAGAGATTCGAATTCGGTGATTCTTTTTGATACCTGTAGAATACCTGACCTAGTTTAATTTCTGTTAAATAACCCTGTGCTATTAGTCGTTGTGGACATAGTTATATTCGTCACAAAACTGTGCACACCCACTTTTTTCGGTTTTCCAAAAGTTGGAAAACGGAGCGCGCCCCGCCAAACGGGACCGCCCCGCCGTGTGCCAAGTGTACCCAATGGTGCACACAGCATAACCGGACACGTGAAAATTCTTGGGGACAGATTCGGACGCGTGTGTGCGCCGGAATCAGGCCGTATCCGCGGACACATTTCGTATCGTAACTTTTGTGGAACTCGCACATATTTTGTGCACGCTTGTCAGATTACGACGAAACTTGTGCCACTGGACTCGTGGTAACGCGCTGGTCCTGTGACCCAAATTTCATGCGATTCTGAGACGGTTGACCAAATCGCCAATTGACGGGCCCCACAATTGACTTTTTGGACCAAATTTTGTTCGGCTCATCGGAATCCACATTTGGATATACCGTTGGGTTCGTATTGACATCTAGAGTTGTTTGACCTATAGTTTATCCCATTTAGAGACTGTTACCCTTGGCACGATTTTCGGTACAAAGTGGGCCATACGTGGACCCCACTTTTACCCAAAATTACCGTTTTGCCCCTGTGTCCAAATTGGACGAAAGGGATGTACTTTTTAGCTATTTTGCTCATTCCAAAAATGTTGGTGATGTTTATTTCTGCATTCGGAGACGTTAGTTCGGAGTCCTTAGTTCCAGGTTCAGTGTCCTTGACATTTGGGCGCGTACACTTTACAGATTTCTTGCCAGGCAAGTATACCTTGCCATTGTACTGTATTCATATTCCATATGAGGCATGCATATTTATTTTCTATTTATTTAGTTCATTTATTTTAACTGCTATATAAACAGCGCGTCCAAGGAAACTTGGGTGCAACGACGGTGTCGTCGTACTATGTTTTTATTTATGTATATGCATTGGACCTACTTTATGAGACTACCCCATTTTCATGAGGTATTTATGTTTCATTGGCCATGACACTATTCTTACACGAGTGTGAGTCACATGTAGGACACAGACTTGCGTACTCGGCTGGCCCCCGGTACGTATAGGTCGTGCGACGGATAGGGATAACTGCCAATAAAAACTTTGCATGCTAGTAGACCTAGCGGTTATTAGAGGTTTATCGTGTCATGGACATGACATGCTTAGAGCATTGGGTGGGGAGAACAACAAGTACCGCATTTGAGCTTCTTTGTACTTTTATCTATTGTGCGCCCGGATTCTCCGCCGGAGATACGGGTGGTGATGACCACTATATATTATATTATTATCAGGCGGGCCTCCGACGTTCGAAAGTCATCGTGCCTTTGTAGGCCCCTGGATCTCCAATAGAGAACTATGCCAAATCCCAGTTTTCAGCCAGATAGCTCACTTGTGGGGAAAGGTGTTCTTAACTGCATTCACTTAGATGGTTAGGCGACCCCAATGGATGTTTATTTTCAGTACTTTATTGGCATATGCTTTTTGTATCTTGTTACGTCCCTCTGAGGACCTGGTCCCTTCCAGATATAGGTGAGCAGGAGTACCCGCAGGAGTATGGACCTGGACCTGATGCTACCTATCAGCCTGAGGAGATCTTACCTTCTGATTATATGTGATTCATTGCAGCTGTTTAGAGATTTTAGTTGCTATTCTTTTCTAGACATTTATTCTTATATTAGAGTTTATTCTCTTCTCTCTTTAGTAGTTTATTATAGTCAATTTGCAGTGGATTTGTCTCCACCCGACTATTGCACTTTGAGATTACTATTTGAGACTACTTCTTTGATATTCAGTTATTGATTTCCTTTATTCTATCATTTGTGCTGTGGATGAGATATAGAACTCCGTGTGACTTGTTGTGACATATATTTACCACTGTGGATTGGATATTCATGTACAGCGTACGTGTGTATATGGTTTCCATATATTGGAGTTCGTATACATACGGTTGGCGTGTTGCGTATTTCTAGTCCTACGTATTTGGGACTGGGGCGTGACACCTGAAAACTAACTCAAAGCATGAAAGCAACAAAGCGACAGCGAAAACTGAGGCAAGAAAAACTTGCAGCGGAGAGGTCCCTCCTGATTCTGCCACTAAGTCGATCCTGGGGGCACGGTCCGCTAAATATGGAAATCGATTCCGAAGAAGCAAATCCATAATGAGGATAAGATCTTGTTTCAATCTATCCCGATCGAACAATACTGTCTTGTATTTCTTAGTCGCGCTCCCCGAATAGGGGAAAAGGGGCACCACATACAGGGTCAACTGTGAGACCCGTCTCATAGTATTCGTATTTTAAGTGGATACATATTTTATACTATTTATTGTATTTAGTTGGATCTCATGGAAGCTCAAAAATTCTCAAAATTGTAACTTTACTGCATGACCAAAATACCGGCGGTATATAGTTCGTCAAATTATTGTTTTACTTTTAAGATATTTTCGGGATATTTTTGTGAGATAGTTTTAAGAATTATTTTGATAAATAATGTTTAGACACTCTATTACCTATTTGTTTCTTGATTTTTTTTTGAGCGATCGATATTGATTTAGATTGAGTCATGGATCACTGACGAGGCAGATCCAACGTTCGCGATTAAATCACCTCTTATATATATATATATATAATTCAATTTTCATTCTTTTTCTCTTTTTTTATTCTCTCTTCTCTCTCCACCCTTTCTCTCTTGAGCTTGGAGCTTAGTCTGGAGACTTGTAGTGTTATTTTTGAACCCCTTTTTGGTGGTGGATTAGAAGATTTAGGCTTGAAGCTAGCTTTAGACAAGTACATCTTGCCGATTTTGTGCACTTTCTTTACTTTCTTGTCACTTTTATTTTTTGGAGATTTGGTAGTTGCTTATTTAGTTTAACTTATTTTATTATAGTTGTTTATTGCATGGTTTCTACTATTGTGACAGTTTTGATTTTGATTTCTGGTAGAATCTTGTCTAGTCCCTTTTATATAACTCGGTATCAAAAATGGTACTGGAGTTGTGACCATGAGTTTTTTGTTCATATCGTGATATGAGGCTACACAGTATACCGACGGTATACCGATTTTGACCGACTTGGAATCCTAAAACCTTCGGTAAAATTTATCGACATACCGACAATATGCTACAGTATACCTAACAGTGTACCGATCCTAGCCGACTTTGTTAACTGACTTAAGAATATTTGTATTGGCCGACATACCGATGATATACTTCAGTATACCGACGGTATACCGATTTATAGAACTTTGTTTTCTAGAAAGTTTCTTGCCTACAAGGAATGACATACCGACGGTATACTACAGTATACTGACGGTATACCCATTTGTTGAAACCTAGAAGTTGTTGTGTTTTCCTATCTCTTGGACGACATACCGACGATATACTACAGTATATCGACGATATACCGATCATGCTCTTTCTTTTTTATTTCTTGGTTTTTTGTGATTTTGTTCTGATTCTTTTGCCTTTTGCTTGGACACGTGGCGACTTGACCTGACTTGGCTTTACCTGGCTACACATGGTTGACTTGACCTGACTTGGTTTTACTCGATTTCATATAGATTTTCTTGGCTACACTAGGATGACTCAACTTGACTTGACACGACTTTACATGGTTTCATCTGACATGGCTTGACTTGGCTTCACATAGCTTGATCCGGCTTCACATGGCTTTACTTGGCTATACATGCTTTATCAATTATTTGTCGTGGCTTACATGAGTCTATTTGTACATTGAATGATAACCTTGTCCTGTCTTGCATTCATGTCTAGGATAGATTTTGTGGAAATTCACCCCCAAAATCCTACAAGAAAATGCTAAGAATTAACTACTAGATATTCACATACATGGCTAGGGATTTTCCTAGGTTGCATGGAGTCCTGAAGCCACATCTTAGTTGGATGAGGAATATCATATGGATTATCGTGTGGAGTATCATGTAGAATATTGTGTGGAGTATTATATTGAGGAGAGGAGTATCAGGTGCTGGTTTATGCGATTAGGTAACCCGGACAGACTGCAGTACATGCGACCTGAAGGAAATTTAGTTTCTTTTATATTTTGTTAGGAATTAGGACTTGGGATAACCTAAGTTAGTTAAAGTATCAAGTCATACTTATTTATTTTTCGTGGTTGGTGGATGATGTTAGTCTAGGCTTATGCATGAGATTACACCATTTATTTTTTTGCACTTGGTATATTACTATATCACATGTTTAGGATATGCCACATATTTGTATGCTACACTTTTATTTTTCTTACATAATCTTGAGTTCTTTTACTCTTCTAGTTATTTACTTTCAGTCTTTTGTATTGCCTATATTGTTGGTTTAAGTTCCTATTGGATTCCTTTGTGGTGCTTGCTAAATGGGGTCTGACCCCACTGGTTTTGCATGACCAAATCCAGTAGAAGCACCGGAGGATCTTTCGTACCTTCCTGAGGATGGTGACACCAGGAGTACCAAACCACTTGAGTGGGTTTTCTTTCTTTTCCACTCTGATGTACATTCTAATTTTGTTGGTGTTTAACCATCGAGCACGTGCTTAGCTCGTATTTTGGATTGACTGCTGCCTACGAGCAATAGCATGATCGGCATATCCTAGGGTTGATCATGTATGACTTAGACTCTGGCTACTTTATTAATTTTGTATTTCTAGCATCATGATCATCTATGAATATATAGTTTTGGAGGCTTTACTATTATATGTCAGCTGATCTTCTATATTGATATTATACTGTTGAGCATGTGATTGAGATACTAGGGTTTGTTGGACCTAGGCTTGACTGATGGTTGTAGTAGTAATCCACCATGTCTTACAACTTTACCATATATTGTCACGACCCGATTCCTTAGAATCGTTGGGGCATCCCCCGAATCGTGATGCCGTGCGGGCCTGGGGTTGCGCCCACACAAGGCTAAAGTATTTTGCATAGCAAGCACATATTCAGAGTACGCAGATAAATTGAAACACAGATTTGAAACATGGAAAAGTTTTCTTTATTGATAATGATCATCTATTACAAACTCTTGAACGAGTTAGCTAATATGCCGAACGGCTTACAAAAGTGTTAACTCAAAATGAGATAGCAGTCCTGTACATTACATCCCTTTATAAACTCAAAATGATAAAGACCTCCAGGCTGGAGGACGACTTTGCCACGGAGCTGCATTGTGTATGAAGAGTGCAATCTCCCTTCTTTAAGTAGTTCAAAAGGCGGCACGGTGAAGGTGCGCCAACAGCTGGATTGGATTCGGGAAGACGACTTCGGCTCCTCGCTCGGTTCGCCTTAGTGCGGAGAACCTGTTTCAACGAGGGTCAGCATGTCAAAACATACTGGTGAAGGCGAGCTAACCGAACTATACCAATCAACACGTTGTTTTACTGAAGCATGCATATTTGTGGGTTTCTATCTTGCCTTAGTTCATTTACAAGTAAGCAGCATATATAATTTACTGAAATGAACGTGCCACCGTTCAGTGGATTTTACCTGACCGTCTGAATCACCTGCATAATACTTACCATGCCTTCCCTGCCATGGAGACACAAGTTAGTATGTAACAGGTTTAAATATACAAGATGATCACTGGCTTGGTTGCCATAATGGACGATAGTCTTTGACGAGAATGGCGTGTAATGAAAGTACAAGGGGCGTTGCAAGCCATTCCGCCAAGAATAAGAGACTAAACAATAGGTCTCGCCCGGACCGGATCGATGCCAGTGCCCCAGCATCGCCCGCAAGACCATTACCCTGTGCACAAGTTGTCCATGATCGAACAATATACAAGTAATAATCTGTAGTTGAGGCAACAAGAGTACAAGACAAGCAAGTACAAGACAAGCAATTCATGATCTATTCCTAAACGAACAAGCATGCAGTTCAGTATCCGTTCATGAAGTTATTGACAAGCATAATGAACCAAGTCTATTCTCTTTTATCTTGGTTTCTTTTATTATTACTTGGTATCGTTTGATCGGGGCAAGGAAGAATGCAGATTTTAGGGTGTGAAGCTTGGAAACAGGGCTAGCTAATCGGGTTGGTAGCCACTCACTTAGATTTTGGAAGGGAGAAGGAAAGAGGCGCATCACGACTCCGTTCGCAAGCCGCCTACTGCTCGTTCACCTGCACATAAACAGCTCGATTAATACTTCTTCCTCTCTTTCCAATCTCGGAATAGAAGTACAAGTCAAATGAACGAAAACAATAAAGACCATCGAAACCGTTCAAGGAAAACAAGCAAATCCCAAAACCAACTCAAAGCACGAAAGCAACAAGCGACATCGAAAACCGAAGCAATAAAAGATAGCAGCGGAGAGGTCCCTCCTGACTCTGCCGCTAAGCCGATCCTTGGGGCGCGGTCCACTGAATATGGGAATTAATTCCGAAGAAACAAATCCATAACGAGCACGAGTTCTTAATTAAATCTATCCCGATCGAACGATACCGTCTTATTTTTCTTAGCCGCGCTCTCCGCACCGGAAGAACGGGGCGCTACATCCTACCCAACTAATTGGAAGTTTCGTCCCGAAACTTAAGAATAGGTCCTACCGTTAGGGATTATTGTTTTCGGGACGGCGATCATGACTCAAGGAACAATCATGAACAGAATGGTCTGATCCGCCATAGGCTAGGCATAACCCAAGTTTCAGGCGATATTTGTCGATTGCATGCCCCGGCTTTTTGCAGAAACTACAAGGCTGGTTTGCTTTCTGCTTTCCACCGTTATTGTGACGCTTTGTAGCGTTGTTTCCTATCTCGTCGCTTTGGCGTTTGTGACTGGATGTATGCACAGCGCCGGTAGAAATGTGAGGATAGAGTGGTTCAAGCGACAGGGCATGATTCATGACTTCACGCATTATACGATACTGATGAACGGCTACGTGCGAATGGATGGCAGGGCGTAGACCACCTTCAAACCTTCTAGCTCGACTCGCTGCATCAGGTAAATTGGCCCTAGCGAATTTGGAGAGTCGGTTGAATTCGGCGGAATATTGCTTAACTGTCATACTGCCCTGCCTCAGTTGCACGAACTCGTTTTCCATTTGACGTTGTACTGGAGGGGGTACAAACTCCTCTTCGAACGCGGCACAAAAAGTCGTCCACGAGATCGCCTCCTCTCCGTGATCAAATTGGAGAGATCGTTGATGCACGTCCCACCAATCGTGCGCGTTGAGGCGGAGCTGTAGTTGCGTGCAGGCGACGCGCTTCTCTTCGGGGACCTCTAGCAGAGCGAAGTGATCTTCAAGTTCGGCCAACCAATCTAGAGCTACGACTGGGTCCTCAGTCCCGTTGAATGGGGTATTGCAGACTTTCTTGAAGTGGCCAAAGTCGAAGGCAGTCACGTCCCTCGCCCTTGGAATTTGCGGCGTCTCTACTTCAAGCACGGGCTGTTCCACCGGAGTCGGCGCTCTTGCGGTGGAATGGTTGGAAGCCAAAGTCTGAACAATTTGTTGCAGGGCATCCACCTGCTTTTGTTGGACTGAGAATCGTGCTTCTATATTGTCTTGAAACTTGAGCTGACTCTCTTCCGCCCGCTTCTCGGCCCGTTCATAGCGACCCTCGTCCCTTTGTTGGTTTGCCTCCAACATCTGCAACATTCGTTAGACGGGATCGATGCTTGGCACGGCTCGCTGGCTCTCTGAACTTCCCGAAGTGCCCGAACTACTTCCTTGGCCTTGCATTTCGTCCGGTGTTTGCGCTGCAGATTGCGCTGGAGCCATTCCTTCAAAAGAAGGTAAATTACATTAGGATCATAATGTATTATGGACTTATTGCATGAACGTATCTCATTTTGGCCTAGCGAGTTTAAGAGTTCGCACAAGAATTTGATCGTTAAAGGAACTTTTCCAGCACGAAGTCTAAGGAACTTGAATCTGTGCTCTGATACCACTATGTCACGACTCGATTCCTTAGAATCGTTGGGGCGTCCCACGAATCGTGATGCCGTACGGGCCTGGGGTTGCGCCCACACAAGGCTAAAGTATTTTGCATAGCAAGCACATATTCAGAGTACGCAGATAAATTGAAACACAGATTTGAAACATGGAAAAGTTCTCTTTATTGAAAATGAACATCTATTACAAACTCTTGAACGAGTTAGCTAATATGCCGAATGGCTTACAAAAGTATTGACTCAAAATGAGATAGCAGTCCTGTACATTACATCCCTTTATAAACTCAAAATGATAAAGACCTCCAGGCTAGATGACGGCTTTGCCACGGAGCTGCATTGTGTATGAAGAGTGCAAGCTCCCTTCTTCAAGTACTTCAAAAGGCGGCGCGGTGAAGGTGCGCCAACAGCTGGACTGGATTCGGGAAGACGACTTCGGCTCCTCGCTCGGTTCGCCTTAGTGCGGAGAACCTGTTTCAACGAGGGTCAGCATGTCGAAACATACTGGTGAAGGCAAGCTAACCGAACTATACCAATCAACACGTTATTTTACTGAAGCATGCATATTTGTGGATTTCTATCTTGCCTTAGTTCATTTACAAGTAAGCAGCATATATAATTTACTGAAATGAACGTGCCACCGTTCAGTGGATTTTACCTGACCGTCTGAATCACCTGCATAATACTTACCATGCCTTCCCTGCCATGGAGACACAAGTTAGTATGCAACAGGTTTAAATATACAAGATGATCACTGGCTTGGTTGCCATAATAGACGATAGTCTTTGACGAGAATGGCGTGTAACGAAAGTACAAGGGGCGTTGCAAGCCATTCCACCAAGAATAAGAGACTAAACAATAGGTCTCGCCCGGACCGGATCGATGCCAGTGCCCTAGCATCGCCCGCAAGACCATTACCCTGTGCACGAGTTGTCCATGATCGAACAATATACAAGTAACAATCTCTAGTTGAGGCAATAAGAGTACAAGACAAGCAATTCATAATCTATTCCCAAACGAACAAGCATGCAGTTCAGTATCCGTTCATGAAGTTATTGACAAGCATAATAAACCAAGTCTATTCTCTTTTATCTTGGTTTCTTTTATTATTACTTGGTATCATTTGATCGGGGCAAGGAAGAATGCAGATTTTAGGGTGTGAAGCTTGGAAGCAGGGCTAGCTAATCGGGTTGGTAGCCACTCACTTAGATTTTGGAAGGGAGAAGGAAAGAGGTGCTTCACGACTCCGCTCGTAAGCCGCCTACTGCTCGTTCACCTGCACACGAACAGCTCGATTAATACTTCTTCCTCTCTTTCCAATCTCGAAATAGAAGTGCAAGTCAAATGAACGAAAACAATAAAGACCATCGAAACCGTTCAAGGAAAACAAGCAAATCCCAAAACCAACTCAAAGCACGAAAGCAACAAGCGACATCGAAAACTGAAGCAATAAAAGATAGCAGCGGAGAGGTCCCTCCTGACTCTGCCGCTAAGCCGATCCTTGGGGCACAGTCCACTGAATATGGAAATCGATTCTGAAGAAACAAATCCATAACGAGGACGAGTTCTTAATTCAATCTATCCCGATCGAATGATACCGTCTTGTTTTTCTAAGCCACGCTCTCCGCACCGGGAGAACAGGGCGCTACATATATACAGAGTAACAGTGTGTTGTAAGTATACGTAGCTGGCCATTGTCTGCCCTCGCCCTCTAATATTTTAGTTCTGGGGTGTGACAGGATTTTTATGTGGCCCATACATGTCTGTCTGAGCATATTTAATCTATTTTACAAATAAATGGAAGTTGTTGCTATTGTTAGATATCTCAATCCTAAATTGTTCCCCCTTGATCCCTAGTCATTTTCTTTATCCCTGATCCTTGATATGTTATCTTCTTTTATCATTAATCTATCATGTTCTTTGACTTGACTCTTGTGTCCTTAACTTTTAGGAGCATAGTTCCTGTTACTATCGACCAGATGATTCGAGTGCATCTCGAGGCGGGTCAGCATTCAGGAGCCCAACGTATTACTGGAGATCAACCACAACATTTAGGGGCATAGTCTAGAGTAGATCCTGAGGCAGACCGGTCGGCAGTACCAGACCAGCAGGTAGTACATATCCACCCAGTTTAACCCGAGCGGCCAGAGAGTGTTATCCGAGAACTGATGGTTGTCTTACAGGGTTTCATTACGACCCAGTAGCACCAGAGTGATGTACTTACTCAATTGGTCTAGACCGCATTAGAGCAAAGTGGTTCTCATATCCATAATTCTGCGACCAGCTTCAAGTACTGCAGTCCTTCATACTTTTATGCTACTGAGAATAGGATTTTGTCCGATGCTTGGCTGCAGGACACTAAGGCCATCTTGGAGGCAGTAGGGACTCCGGCTATAGAGCATGTCTCAGTGGTAAGACTGTAGTTGTTGGACTTAGCTCGTGACTTATGGGCTGCACAAAAGGGTTCTCTCACAGTACCGATTCTATGGGCGGTCTTTAGTAAGAGGTTTCAGATGAGGTACTTTGTTGCCGTGGTGCATTATGAGTTTCAGTAGAGGTTTAACAACCTCAGGAAGGAGGGCAGGACTGTCGATGGCTATGTGGCAGAGTTTGCGAGGCTAAGTCGGTTTTCTACCATTTTGGTGGCGACCGAGTTGGAGGGGGTGAGAAGGTTCCAGTAGGGACTCCATTTAGAGGTTATCTAGACAGTAGAGCAGCATGAGTTCCAGACCTTCGACCCTATTATGCAGGAAGCCAGAAGGTATGAGTACACATCGCAGAGGATTACAAATCAAGATGGGAGCCAGAAGAGGCCTAACATTTCGGAAGGATCAACATCCCAGTCATTAGCACTAGCTCCAGCAGTTCGAGCCCTGACGATTAGATACCCGAGGAGGGCAGCATCATCTCAGCAGTCTTCCCAGAGGCACTGTCAACAGAGGCAGTCTTCTTCTTCTTCTTCTTATTCTTCTTCCTATAGTTGTTTCATTATGGGAAACATGGGCATGTAGTGTTAGAGTGCCATAGGGTAAAGAGATTGTGCTTGTTGTGTGAGGCATCATACCACATGACCGTAGCATATTCTAGGAGGAACCAGAATGGATCATTATTAGCCCAGTCAGTTGTTCGGCCAGCAATGCTGTAGTATAAGACACCAGCACTGGTGCAGCAACAACATAATCAGAGGCCTTTGCCCCCACAGGCTCAGGCATTCCAGCAGCAGAGGCCACTGCAGTATGTGCAGGACCAGGCATAGGTGAGACCTAGAGGCCAACAACAGAGGGGACCAATGCCCAAAGGGTAGGATTGAGCTTTCTTGCTATCGATGAAGGAGGCCGTGGAAGCAGGAGAGGTGGTCGCAAGTACCATTCTCATTCAGTTTCATTCGGCTTCAACTTTATTTGATTTTGGTGCATCCCATTCATTTATTTCCGTATGATTTGTGACACGAGTTGTATGAGGGTCCGATTCCTTACTTATAAGATTGAATATACTTACTGGTAACAGTCTCATAAGAGTAGATAGAGTATATCCCTCGTATAGAGTCATAGTGTGCGAGAGAGTATTTCTCGCAAGGCTGATAGAATTTCCTATAGGCGATTATGATATCGTCCTAGGGATGGATTGGTTTAGTGCGAGACACACGACGATAGATTATCGTACTGCTAAGGTTATCTTTTGTGTACCCAGTGAGGAGAAGCTCTCATTCTTGAGAGGTGCAGAAGAGTTACCAGTAGTTACATTAATGATGGCGGAGGTCGAAGAGGCACAGTTTCCAAGGATAGTTTATGAGTTTTCTAATGTATTCTTCGACGAGCTACCAGGTGTACCACTAGTTAGAGACTTAGAGTTTGACATTAATTTGATCTCGGGAGCTGAGCCAGTTTCAGAGATAGTTTACAGGATGTCACTATCCGAGTTAGAGATTTTATACCGGATGATTGAGGATTTGAGAGCTAAGGGATTCATTAGACCTAGTGCATCACCTTAGGGAGCACAGTTACTTCTTGTCAAAAGAAGGATGGTTCATCGCGTTTAGTTATTGATTATCAAACACTAAATGTGGCAACTATTAAGAACAAGTATCCCTAGCCCAGGATAGATGACTTGTTTAATCAGCTCAGTAGGGCAACTATATTTTCTAAGATTGATTTGGGGTCTAGGTATCATCATATCAGAGTCAGAGAGCAGGATATACCCAAGATGACATTCAGATCTAGATATGGTCATTGGGAGTTCCTAGTTATGCCATTTGGAGCGACCAATGCACCAGCTATATTCATGTATCTTATGAATAACATCTTCATGCCTTACCTAGACAAGTTTGTGATAGTGTTTATTGATGATATCATGGTTTATAGTAAGTGTAAAGAAGAGCATGAGCATTATCTTTGCGTAGTTCTTCAGATTCTTTGAGAGCAGCAGCTGTACACAAAGTTCAGCAAGTGAAAGTTCTGGCTTGATTGTATCTCATTCTTGGGACATATAATTTTTGGTAGTGGAGTCGAGGTGGATCCTAAGAAGGTGGAGGCTATTAAAGTTGTCCAGTACCTCGTACATCGTCAGATATGCACAGTTTTTTGGGTCTAGCAGGCTACTAAAGACGGTTTATGACAGACTTTGCTAGGATCTTCGTACCCTTGACACGGCTGACTTGTTAGAATGTGCACTTTGTGTGGTCAGATGCTTGTCAGTCTTCTTTCGGAAAGCTCAAGTGGAGTTTGATTGTAAACCTATATGGTGATTGTAAACCCCCTCGATGCATGATCTTATGGTGGCACGGCTACTTGTAAGAATGTACCATTCGATGCATGATCTTATGTTGGCAGCAGTAGTGTTTACACTTAATCTCTGGAGGAATTACCTATATGGTGATTGTAAACCCCCTCACCCAAAATTAGGTCTACTTGGCATAGATAGAGAAACTAGGGCTATCTTATATCCAGTTGGAAATAGGACACGAAATTTTATTTAATTTGCAATAATTGTATTACTTAGTGCACCTTACCGTTGCTTAGATAATTAGAGCACTACACCAGCATTTACCTTCCAACAAATTTTACAACCTTGTCCTAGACGTGCCCGTCTACTATTCTGACATTTGTATAACTTATAATTATGCTCTCTGGTGCTATATTTTAGTCGCACAACAGTCGTCACAGACGTTATTAATTAATTCTAAATAAATTCAACTTTGTACCCTTTGCATTCCAATCAAAATTGGAGACACAATCTTGACCCCTTTTGTACAACCCAATTAATGATAATATTCTACACTGAATCCTTTACGTCCACGATACTTGTGTCCCACTTAATTTTATCCCCATGTACTTCTAATTAATTCCAGAACACCTTGCACATTAATTTTAATTAATTTCTTCTAATTTCCATCTTTGTGCAATTTTCTAATTGTTGGGCACTTTTATGCAAAAGTGCATTGAGGTGTTCACACCATTGGACAATGCATGAAGAAACCCAATTTTTCCTTCACATGAATTTTTTCATAAATTTTCGGAATGTACAACGTGCAACATCGCCCCCTTTATTTTAATCCTAGTCATTTCATTTAAACAATATAATTTATAGCCTTCCAAACATCCCCACGTGAGACCAAGGCCCAACCCAAGAGGATATTGACCAAAGTCAAATATTCCTAGGCCAAACACCATGTGTATATAAATATCCACTTCCTTACTTTTCCCTTTTCTTTATTTTTCTTATTTTTTTCCTATTCCCAAATACCAATCAGCCGACCCTCTCCCATCTACTGTTCTTCTTCTTCCTCCTCCCTTTCGTCGGCCGGAGTCGACCCTCGACTCGCCGGAGATCACAGAGCCACCTCGACTCCATCTCCCACACGTTCACCTCGACCGTTCCCCTTCGCCTGGACTAACCCGAACGGAGCCGACATCCATCCCGCTTCCAGACTTCCCCGCGGCTACCCGAACTCGCCGGAGACCGACTGCACCGATCCCCAGAGCCGCAGAATCGCCCTGAGCCTCCTCCTCCATCCATCTCCATAACCCAATCTCATCTCTTCCCTGCCTCCTCCTATTCAACCACTACCAGCATCATCATAACCACCACCACCATTGTCTTCGTTCCCCCTCCGCCTGATCCCGAGCCGACTACACCATTACCACCGACACGCTGTCCTCTCCCCACTCCCTGTCATCACCAGCCTCTATCTCCTTCCATTCAACCTCGCCGACGATAGCCCAGTCCGGCCACCCTCTTCCCTGAACCTCTCCTCTCCTCCTCCTCGAACTCCTTCCTCCCTGCTCTCTCCTCTTCCTCCACCTGACCGGCAGTCTACCCACCTTCCTCCGTCGCTGCACAGCGCCTCAACCACCACACCATCAGCCTCGCCACACCCTGAGCTCCTCCTCCTCTTCCCTGTCAGCACCGGCAGACCCAACATCATCACCACCTGTATCACCATTGCCATCATTATCATCCTTATCTCTTTATCTTCACCATTAGCAACACCTTCACCATCACCATCATCTTCGCCATCATCTTCGTCATCATCGTCATTATCATCGTCGTCATCATCATTATCAGCAACATCGCCGTCATCGTCGATTTTGTGCCAATGAGCAGGTTCGTTCCTGCCCTGCTTCATAATGGTAAGTACGTATTAGAATTAGTATATGTGTATGTTTAATATTAATATTGGTATATATAAATACATATGTATATGTATTATATATATCTCCCTAGTATATGTTAATATATACATATAGTATAAATCCAATTAGTTTATATACAATATATATATTATATATGTATTTAATTAGTATATATACATATATATATGGTATATATATTTATTTGGTGTATATATATATTATAAGTATTAATGAGATATGCTAGATAAATAATAATGTATATATTTACTAGGTGACCCGAGTGTAACCACGGATATCCCGTAGTTACGTTGACCTGTGAGTAATATTTTTAGTAGACTGCCATTATGTACACTGACGTACTGGCAAGCCCCGTATCATTTGGACTATCTGTCTTGCACTGCGATTACAAATGCGACACCCGTGCGATGAGACGCACATTTGACCCAAGTTGACCAGTGACATACTAGCTATGTCCTGAGTTCAAGGTATTTATGGTTGTGTACATGATAGTATAATGACTGATATTGTATTATATTATATTATATGTACATAGGACCATCGGATTGTTCTGTGCGACTTCTGGAGCAGGTTATTGGTACTACGTCGCTTTCTTGCCAGGCAAGTATACCTTGCCTTGTTGTACTGTTTAAATTTAGTTATATATTTAGTTGCATGTTTATTATTTTAGATTATATAAGAGATAGACTCGGGTGCAGTCAACGAAGGCGTTGACGTTAGGACTTGTGTCTGACCTAGAGTCTAGAAGACCCACCTAAAGTTATGGAGTTATCGGTATGACTCCCCAGGCCTTGATACGTATTATTATACGTCACAGAGTGAGTTCATGTAAGGACGCGTGCCTCATGCTCGACTGGCCATCGGGGTGAGCAACACGTATGACGGTATTTAGCTTAGTGTTTATTTCTATAGAGACTTGCATTATAGTACGAGATGTCCACGTCGTGTTCACGACTCGTATATTTAAATTGGGCGGGGAGGACGACTAGTAGGCGTATGGGACACCCACCTCCTTTATACAGATACCGCACTCGACGGAGTGATACGGACTTTATTATTTATACAGATACCATGTTCCCTAGAGTGTTGGACGTTACTTGGTGATTTTATAGATACCTAATTCTTCGGAATAATAAACGTTACAGACACCACACACTAGAGAACGTTGGACGTTATTATATTCATGCGCCCGTGTTATAGGGGGCATATATTACATATACTAGCCAGTCATGACGATTGATGAATTACGTCAGCATATGTCTAGCCTACCTTTCCCATAAGTACCAAAGTGGTCCTCAATTTGCATTTCACTTAGATGGTTAGTGTACCCCTTTTATTTATTCAGTATTTACTTTATGGCATGCTTCTATGTATCTTGTTATGTCCCTCTGAGGACCTAGTCCCTTTCCAGGTGTAGATATTCATAAGTATTCGCAGGAGCGCAGATCTAGACTGGTTAATTATATTTCGAGGAGTTATTCTCTTCGAGTCTCGTAATTATTAGAGGTTGTTCTTATATTGTATTTATCTTATTTATTTTATATTCTAGTTCTGCAGTAGATTTGTTTCCATCCGACTATCATCTCAAGATACCTTATATTGAGATCTAGTTCATAGATATTGGTTATTTTCTCATATATGATTTCTGTGGATGAGATTAGATTATACCCTGTGACTCGTGATAGCTTTTACCACTTGTGAATTATTTTTTATATTACAGCATACGTATGTATCATGGTATCCAGATATTGGAGTTTCCATATACATACGGCTGGCATGCTTACGTGTCCTAGTCCTACGTATGTTAGGACTGGGGCATGACAGTGATCGAGTAGAGATCTTCACAGACCATAAGGGCTTGAAGTATTTATTCACACAGAAGGATCACAAGATATGGTAGAGGAGGTGGCTCGAGTTATTGACGGACTGCGATCTTGACATTCAGTATCATCAAAGGAAAGCCAATTTTGTAGTAGATGCTTTGAGCAGAAGAGGAGGAGCTTACTTCTTGATGGAGCAGCATCATATCCTGGAGGATCTGTAGGAGATGGGTATCGAGATAGTATTACTTCTTGATAGAGAGTCTGAAGGTTCAGTATTCGATAGTTGAGAGGATTAAAGTAGAGCAGACAGGTGATATCAGGCTTCAGTGACTCAGAGCGGAGTGTGAGACATGATGCAGACCAGAGTTGAGCATTCATGAGGATGGGACTCTCAGACTTGGGAGTCGACTTTGTGTGCCAAGAGGATATATATGGCAGGAGATTATGGCAGAGGGCCATAGTTTTTTGTACCCATTTTATTTAGGAGGAACAAAGATGTATCGGGAAATTCATCAGCACTTTTAGTAAAATGGTATGAAGAGGGAGTTATCTCGGTTTGTTTCTTGATGTTTAGTCTGTCATCAGCCTTTACCGATATTCGAGTGGAAGTGGGACCATATTACTATGGACTTTGTGACCGATCATCCTGGATCCTCGTCTGGTAGAGTGATATATCGGTTATAGTGGATCAACTCACGAAGGTTACTCACTTTCCTCATTTGAGGGTGGACCGGTCTATAGAGCAGCTAACTGAGATGTAAATGAGACTGATAGTCTGATTGAATGGCATACCCTTTAGTATAGTCTCAGGTAGAGATTATCGGTTCACGTCGTATTTTTTGTAGAGCATTCAGCAGAGTCTGGGTACTTGATCGAAGTTCAGTTCAGCCTACCATCCATAGACAGACGGGCAGTCGAAGCATACTATTCAGACATTGAAGGATATGTTCTGATCTTGTACGCTTAATTTTGGTATTTCCTGGAAGGAATACTTACACTTAGTAGAGTTCTCATATAACAATAGCTTCCAGGAGAGCATTCAGATGGCACCCTTCGAAGCTTTGTATGGTAGAATATGCAGATCACCGCTAGCTTGGGATGACATTGGCGAGAGGCAGATGCTTGGTCAATAGATGATTGCTCAATCGGTTAGAGTGATCAGGCAGATCAGAGGGCATCTCAAAGTGGCTCAGAATTGCCAGCGTCATTGGGAATATCAGCACCGTCGTCATCTTGAGTTCTCTGTCGGTGATCATATATTTCTGAAGATTTTGACTACCCGTGGATTTATCAGATTTGGAGTACGGGGAAGGCTTAGTCCTAGATATATAGGCCCATTCGATATTCTCGAGCGAGTTGGAGACTTGTCTTACCTTCTAACTCTTCTACCATCATTTCGAGAGGTATATGACATCTTACACATATCACAGTTGTTCCGGTATATTCTAGACCCGAGCCATATCCTAGATCATTCTGAGTTGGTCTTTGGTACCGACTTATCATATGAGGAGTGGCCAGTGTCTATTTTTGACTAGAGGGAGAAGGTTCTCAAGAATCGAACTATCTGATTAGTTCGAGTTGCTTTGGGCATCACTCACTGGACGAGTAGACTTGGGAGCACGAGGAGGATATGCATGCTCGTTACCCATTTTTATTCGACTCAGGAGATATACTTATTCGTATACCCGTGTCTTATCTTTGCTTGTACATGTGATAGATTGTTTGCTTATCTGTTATGCCTATTATTGCTTTATCTTTTCTGGTTCTTTGTTGTTGCCCAAAAATTTCATGCTCAGATGAGTTTTCTGATTATTATTATTAGTATCGCGCTTGCTTTCTTGGATTTACTTGCTTGAAGATTTTGGATCCTTGTGGAAATTTCAAGGACAAAATTTTTTCTGAGGAGTGGAAAGTTATGAGACTTGCTCACAGTATTCGTATTTTCTGCGGATACATATTTTGTACTATTTATTATATTTTATTGGATCTCGTGGAAGCTCAGAATTTCTTAAAATTAAAACTTTACTATCCGTCCGAAATACCAGCGGTATACTCTAGTATACCGATGGTATACCATCAGTCAGATTATTATTTTACTTTTAAGATATTTTTGAGATATTTCTGCGAGATATTTTCAAGAGATATTTTGATAAATAGTGTTAAGGCACTATATTATCCATTGGTTTTTTTTGTTTTGTTTTGAGTGGTCGAGATTGATTTAGATCGAGTCATGGATCGCTGATGAGGCAGATCCAACGGTCACGATTAAATTGCCTCTTCTATATATAGAATTCAATTTTCATTCTTTTTCTTTCTTATTTCTCCACCCTTTCTCTCTTGATCTTAGAGCTTAGTCTTGAGACTTGGAGTATGATTTCTGAACCCCTTCATGGTGGTAGATTAGAAGATTTAGGCTGAGAGCTTGCTTTAGGCAAGTACACCTTGCCGATTTCGTGAACTTTCTTTACTTTCTTGTTACTTTTATTTTTTAAAGATTTGGTAGTTGCTTATATAATTTAACTTGTTTTACTAAAGTTTTTCATTGCATGATTTTTTTGTATTATGACGGTTTTGATTTTAATTTTTAGTCGAATCTTGTCCCATCTCTTTTAGGTAACTCGGTATCGAAAATGGTACCAGAGTTGTGACCGTAACTTTTAGTCCATATCGTGATATGAGACTTACCCTTAGACTTGACTCCTAGTTAGACTTGGTTCTAGTAATTTATGGGATTTGATTTGGGTTCCAAAAATCAGACTTGACTTGACTTTAGCCTTGTCTTCTCTTGAAAACTGGAATACCGACGGTATATCAATTTCGACCGACTTAGAATCCCAAAACCTTCTGTGAACTTTATCGATATACCGACGATATACTATAATATACCGACGGTGTACTGATCTGGTCCAACTTTGTTAACCGACTTCAGGATATTTGTATTGGCCGGCATACCGACAGTATACTTCCGTATACCGACTTGTGGAACTTTATTTTCCCGAACCTTTCTTGCCTAGTTGGAACGACATACCGACGGTATACTATAATATACCGATGATATACCGATTTGTTCGAACCTAGAAGCTACTGTATTTTTCTATCTCTTGGACAACATACTTATGTTATACTACAGTATACCAATCGTGCTCTTTCTTTTGTATTTCTTGGTTTTTCGTAAATTTGTTTTGATTCTTCTGGCTTTTTCTTGGACATGTGGTGACTTGACCTGACTTGGCTTTACTTGGATACATATGGTTGACTTGACCTGACATTGTTTTACTCGATTTTATATGGATTTGCCCGGCTACACTAGGATGACTCGACTTAAAAGACACGACTTTACATGGATTTATTTGACATAACTTGACTTGTCTTCACGTGGCTTGACCCGGCTTTACATAGCTTTACTTGTCTTCACATGGTTTATAAGTTATTTGTCGTGGCTTATATAAGTCTATTTGTGCAGTGAATAATAAACCTTGTCAAGTGTTGCATTCATTTCTAGGATGGATTATGAGGAATGCTACCCCCAGAATCCTACAAGAAAATGCTAAGGGTTAACAACTAGAGATTCATATAGATCATGGCTAGGGATTTTCCTAGGTTGCATGCAGTCCCAGAGCCACATTACAGTTGGATAAGGAATATCATATGGAGTATCGTGTGGAGTATCATGCGGAATATCCTGTGGAGTATCATGTAGAGTATCATGAGGAGTATCAAGTGCTGGTTTATGTGATTGGGTAACCCGGACAGACTGTAGTGCATGCGACCTAAAGGAACTCTAGTTATCTCTTACATTTTTTTAGTAATTAGGACTTGTGATAACCCTAGTTAGTTAAATTATCAAGACATACTTATCGATTTGTCGTGGTTGGTGGATGATGTTAGTCTAGGCTTATGCATAAGATTACACCATTATTTTTTGTACTTGGTATATTACTATATCACATGGTCAGGATATGCCACATATTTGCATGCTACAGTTTCATTTTTCTTACATTATCTTGAGTTATTTTACTCTTTTAGTCATTTACTTTCAGTCTTTTATATTACCTAACTTGTTGGTTTAAGTTCCCAGTTGGCTTCATTTATGGTACTTGCTATTTGGGGTCTGACCGTACTTGTTTTTCTTGAACAGATCCAGTAGCTGCACCGGAGGATCTTTCGTACCTTCCGGAGGATGGTGACCACCATGAGCACCAGGCCACTTGAGTGAATTTTCTTTCATCCCCACTTTGCTGCACATTCTATTTTTGTTGGTGTTTAGCCACCGAGCACGTATTTAGCTCTTATTTTTGATTGACTGTTAGCCAACGGGCAGTAGCATGATCGGCATATCCTAGGGTTGATCATGTATGACTTATACTCTGGCTAGTTTATTCATTTTGTGTTTACTAGCACTATGATCATCTATGTATATATTGTTTAGGATGCTTTACTATTATATGTTAGCTGATCTTATATCTTGATATTTCATACTGTTGAGCTTGTGATTGAGATACTAGGGTTTGTTGGACCTAGGCTTAACTGATGGTTGTAGTAATAATCTTTCATGTCGTATAGCTCCACCGTATATATGGAGTACCGATGTGCTCTAAGTATACGTAGCTGGACATTGTTAGCCCCCGCTCTCTAACATTCTGGTTCTGGGACGTGACATCAATAAGACAGATAAATGTGTTTATACTAAGTTCATTAATGGAAGAGGTGTGATAGTATGTCTTTATGTGGACGACATGCTAATTCTGGCTATAGATTTAGAATGTGTCACAAAGACAAAAAAAAAATTCTCATCCAAGTTCAGTATAAAGGATATGGGAGATGCTAATGTTATCCTAGGGATAAAGATCATTCGGATGAAAGTTGTGCTTGCTCAAGCAGAAGCTCACTATATAGAGAAGATGCTTACACATTGTCACACCCTAGTCCCGCAGGGCCGACCGTCCTCGCTTGGGCATGGTGTCGTGCGAGCCTAAGTGCGTCCGTATAAGGCGAGCCACGAAATTGGCCGATGAAATGCTAGCCACAGCGTCGCACAAATAGTCCCCAAGTGGCAAAAATTTGAACCAACACAAGTATACAAGAAACAAGCTCTTTATTAATAGTAAAGAAGTATTACAATCGGCGCTAGGCCAAGATTACAAGTCGCTCAAGCTCTTTTTCTTAAAACAATAAAATATGCTCAGCGGCTTACAACTTTGGGGATGATACATTGGCGATGTTCCAATACATTATGTTCTATATATGTGCTTCAGCTCCTGCCGCAATGCTCCAAGACTCCTGAGTTAGCTCTATGCCTTAGCGTGCACAAGGGAAGACTCTATACTGAACGAGGTACTCCTGTACCCTATAAGCAATCTGGTGGGTTCTAAGTACATGAATGCACTGGTGGGGAGGCTTCTTGCCCGCTTAATAAAACCAAATACGTTGAATTAGTTACTGTACCATCTATTATGTAATCTTTCTGTTCTTGCCTTAGTATCAGTATCATAGCATAATATATAAAACCTAACTCGTGTTGCAGTACGCCATACGATATAAGAGTAACACGGTGAAACTTACCAACTTACCATACGTCCTCCCCTACACAAGAGTAAACCAAGTTAACCAACATATATATAGAAATCATGAAACGGGAAAACTCATTTGGAACTTAAGTGTCTTGATCGTGTTTCTGCCACAGGCATGTTACGCTGGAACTACATAGGGAACTGTACCTTCATTTTGTAAAATATAAATATGTGTCAGGCTTCTATTACTTGGTTCAATTAATGATCTGCAAGCAGAGTGCGTCGTGCATCCGTTACTTGCCTCAAGTCCATATGTGCCTATATGCGGGTTGCCACCACGTATACAATAATTCTTAACGATACATATTTGGTAAAATAACATGACGAGCCATCATGGACGAGTTATATTCTTGGAACGGAAATGGGATGCAACACAAGTAGAGCCCTGCTTGTAGAAGCATAAAAAAGTGCGCCTCTTGAAAATGACACAGTTTCCTACAAATAAACAAAACATAGAAAGAATGGCGTACTTTCTCCCTGTTCTAAAGAATGATACACTTTCTACTTGCTTCAGAGGATGGCACACTCTTCTAAAGAACAGAACGGTGGTGCACTCTAAAGTTGTTCTTATCTAGCCTTATACAGGCGCACAATTGGCCTGTCTTTTTTTCCTGAGCATTAAATGCGATGAATCTGACAACTGAACAACAATCGAGGATGTCAGAAGCCATCATTACAGCTGAACTAAGACATGCAGACCCAGGTTGTCATTTAGCGGCCAATATGAACTAGCCTCTTCAAAGTGTGCTAAAAGGCCAACTTATTCAAAAGTGCGCATTCATGGCTACTTCCTCAAAAGTGCGCCATCATGGCTACTTCTTCAAAAGTGCGCCATCATGGCTACTTCCTCAAAAGTGTGCCATCACGGCCAAAATCTCCAAAAGTACGCCATCCTGGTTACTTCTTCAAAAGTGTGCCATCATGGCTACTTCCTCAAAAGTGGGCCATCACGGTCAAAATTCACAAAAGTGCGCCATCACGGCTACTTCTTTAAAAGTGCGCCCATGTGAACAATTTTATCAAAAGTACGCCAGTTTCCATACCACTTCTAATGTGCATCTACGATCCTAACTAACAAAGAGAAGTTACGATTACATGTCCTACATGCTATGTTCCTCATGAAACGTGCACAAATAACTATCCCATGACCTACTGTCACTACCACATTTTCTGGGAAAGGATATTTTGGTAATTTTATAATTAATTAAATATTGTGCATGATGAATAATTATTTATTGTGTTATTTATTTATTGTTAGATGTTAGTTTAATATTTTGGATTTGTGTTAGTGGACTTAACTAGTTTAGATTAGATCCATGGACTAATATTTATTATTAGTTAGAGTTGAGCCCAATTAAAAGCCCATTCATTAGGAGGAGGATTAATTTAATTAAACCATTAGACTAGAACGTTCTCTCCTTAATTATTTCTTTATAAGAGGCCCCAAGGGATATAATGGACATTACATAGTAGCTTGAGGGAGGGGCCAAAGGGGACCAGCCTATATAAAAGAGGGAGGGGGAAGTTTTCCTCTCCTCTTTTTATTTCAAATCTGGATCTAGAATTTTTATCAACCAAATTCCTTCATTCTCACATCATTTTCCTACCAAATTTCTTTTCAATTTCTTCCCAAATCACCATTGGAGACTAGTAGAGCAAGGATCTAGAAGAAGAAAGTAAGGATCTACAAAGAGGAGCAAGGATCTACAAGTTGGAGGCCAATTTTATCAAATTTGAAGGTTGCATTGGGAATCCATCTTCCAATAGGTACAATTCAATTTTTTCCATTTAATTAGGTTCTAAATATGAGATTTAACTATGAAAAACTACTCCATATGCATAGGCTACCCATAGGAATTGGAATTAGGTTCATTGGAGGCCTATGGATAAAGTTATGGTGCTTTTTGTGTCAATTTTGGGAGAATTCCGAGATTGACACTTGTTGTGTTTATCAATTGGTTATATAAACCAAATTAACATGTGTTTGGTTATTTGTGTCTAGTATCGTGTCGATAATTGGATACATATAGATCGTATCCCAACAATTTGGTGATACATATTAATTTGGGGATTTTTCCTTCGACACGGAACTTTGTTCATGTCTTATTTTGATACGGACACGTAGATATAAATTTTACTCTTCGTATTGTCCATAATAGTAATTTAGACTTGCTTGTGTCCTTCAGGATATGTTTGGTTGTGTGATAGACTCGTATCCCAAGTGTATCATAGATCTAGTATGATACGGGTGTGATGCACTCCACGTGTTTGTTGTGTTACATTTCTAGATCCAATTTTTATTGTTCTTAGCTAATTGTAACATATGTATATATTATTATGTATATGTATATAGATAGCTATGTATATATGTATGTAGATGTGGATTTACTAGTATATTAAGTATCTATATGCACATGTGTTTATATATATGTGTAGATAAACATCTATATATATAGCTATTTGAATAGTTATGTCATATGTATACATGTATGTTGTATATATATAATTATGTGTATGATTTTAATATATCTATATGTATATATGAGAGGGAGTGATATACCTACCTATGTGTATAGGTGTATCTATATGTATAGTGTAAGAGTGTATATTAGATATATATATGTAAATATGTATGGGTAATATATCTACATATGCATGTATGGTTGTATATATATATACTTATATGTATAGATGAGATGAGTGTTATATATATATGATACTAGTGAGAGAGTGTGTGTGTGTAGCATATTGTGTGTTTATGTGTGTGTCGGGCAGTATTTCAGCACGGAGGGAGTCAGGGACTTCTAGCAGCAGCAACATGGTAGCTGTAGTAGCACCAGTGCAGTGCTAGTAGCAGCAGCAGCTACACCAGGATAGTCGAGCAGCAGCAGCAACTATGTAGAGCTATTGGCAGCAGCAGCTACACCAGCATAGCCCGAGAAGCAGTAGCACCAATGCAGAGCCGAGCAACAGTGTAGAAACATGAAAAATATGCTGGATAGCTATACGCAGCATATTGATGCAGGGCAGCGTAAACAGAGGACTTCAGAGCCCTCGACGTGCAAACAGAGCTCTTCCGCTAAGCACAGCATAAAATATAGGCTCCAGGACCATTCGCGTAATACAGTATATCCAGGCTGCTTCAGCGTAAATAGGGTGCTTCATTGGCTTTATGGCGTAAAACTCATCCGCTTTCAATGCAGCATTGAAGTATACGAGGAACGCTTTGTATTCTTCGAAATAAACCTGTCAGATAATGCAATGAACCTGACGTCTGGACTCCTGACAAAGAGTACTGCACGACTACCCAGGCGACGGGTATAATGATGGCGCGGCACTACAACCCAGGCTGTTATTTATCGCCATTTCCTTGGCATAAACCGCTTTTACACATACAAAGGAATACGCATCCTAGTTTTACACAGGCAGATGTGAGCTGTTTACGCTCCGCAGAAGACAAACAGCCTGCCATGTCAAAAGCTGTACTTCGTACAGGGCTCGAGGTATGTCTCTGCATTTAATGCGCAGAGCGGTGACAGTTTCTCGAGACACGTCTCTGCATTTAAAGCGCCGAATACTGACAGATGCCCGAGGCACGTCTCTGCATTTTATGCACAGAAGGGTGGCAGGCCTTTAAAACACGCATCTGCATTTAATGTGCAGGATAATGCCAGATCTTCGCATTTAATGCAGGAGATTTGATTAAATATCACCAAACCGTCGTTTAGTGCCATCCCCTTTACGTAAACTACTCTTACGCATACAAGGGAATATGCTGCCTAATTTTACACAGGCAGACGTGAGCTTGTTACGCTCCACAGAAGACAAACAGACTGCCACGTCAGCAGTTACTCTTCGTACAGGATTCGAGGCGCATATCTGTATTTAATGCGCAAAATGATGGCAAATCTTAAAGACAAGCCTCTGTATTTAATGCGCAGGATGGGGGCAGATCTCTGTATTTAATGCAAGAGATTTAATTATATCTCCAAAAGCCATAATTTAGGCTAAGACGTCCACATTACTCAGCTTCTATGCCCACTCGGCTTCTACACCCACTCGGCTTCTATGCCTATTTGGCTTCTACGCTATGGTGACAGTCATTGGCTTCTACGCCAACCTCTTCTACACAAAGGATAACTACCTACGTGGCTTCTGCACCGTGATCTTCGCAACAGTTATACGCGTTGTCCCTTAGTTGGACACGCGTCACATGCTCACTTAAAAGGTCATCTATACACAGGTACTGGTTATTTTAACCGTCGTGTAAAAGGGTGATGTACTCTCCACTACTCGGTTTCTACACCGACTGATTGGTCACTGTCACTAAAACTCTATAAATAGAGACCTCTATTGACAGAGGAAAAAGGTCGCAAAATTGAAGATCAAACGATCGAAAATTGGTCAAGGAATCCAGTATCAGATCCAAGGTCGACAATTGGGAGGAAAGAAAGAGAGAAAATGGCCGAGAGAGAGAAGAATCCAGAGCCCAGGCAAAGAGTAGCGATCGACGACTTTGGCATCGAGCATCCACTCTCTTTAGCAACCTTCGAAGCTACTTTCTGTCTTCTACGGCACTTCTTTATCATCGTGTGGTCCAAGGGACAAAGTGATCGACTGCAGATCAGACTCCTATAGCAATATTTACCCAGATTAAAAAATTGTACTCGACATCCTCGTATAGGATTAATTGTACTGCTTGTTTGTAAATATAAAGGGCGAATTTTCGTATAAAGCCTCATTTCCATATCTTTTCATTTATTTTATCAGACAAGAAGATGGCGACTCTGCTGGGGACATCTTTCTCTTCTGATGAGGAAGCAATTGCTCAACATGATGCGGTATCCGTGGGATCCATGAAGAAGACACTGGTCGTCCAGTTCGACCAGTCTGCCTACGAAGACATGCTTCGAACAGGGGGTAGCTCTCACTCCCTCTCTGTCCAAAACAACAGGAAGCTGCTTAAGGTCTGGATGCCCAAGACATCCTCTACCATTCCTGTGGACTCTCCGATCTCTCCGACCAATGAGGTTGTAGCATTGCTCCCTCCGCGTCTTGCACGTAAAATTCAGTCGCCTGTCTCTGACAGGGCAGACAAAACTTCTGGCAATGCCTCAGCGCTAACCCAGAAGTATACTCCGCGCCTTGCGCGTAAAATTCAGTCGCCTGTCTCTGACAGGGCAGACAAAACTTCTGGCAATGCCTCAGCGCTGACCCAGAAGTATACTCTGCGCTCTGCGCATAAAATTCAGTCTTCCGTCCCTGGCAAAACAGACAAAACTTTGAACAATGCCTCAGTGCTAGTCCAGAAGCTTACTTCGCGCTCTGCGCGTAAAATTCAGTCTCCCGTCCCTGGCGGAATAGACAAAATTTATGATAATGCCTCAGCGCCAAATCAGGAATCCCAAACGCGCTCTGCGCGTAAAAATGAATCTACCTTCCATGGAAAAGCAGATGATCCCTGCAATCTACGCAAGGGAAAGCAAGCGGCAGACTACTCAACTTCTCGGCCTTTACGCCAGCAAGGGAACAATCTGCCCGCCCTCCGGATTATACGAGAAGCTGATGGCCGACTGAGGACATCCTCAGCTTTACGCCAACCGAAGCAGAGCTCTAAATTACCCCAGGCGAAGCCCCTCAGCGTAAAGAAGGCTCAGTTTATGAAAAGACTCCACCCTCGGGGATTATCCGCCACCCAGATGGCCAACCTGTTGTATACAGGTGGCACAGGGAAAACTATGGTTCCCAACATCCGCATGCCCACTGATGTGAACAGAAGGAATAAGCCATCATCTTCTTTTCTATAACTCCTCCTGACATGCGCAAGTATCTGATCCAGAAACGCAAGGAGAGGGGATCTTCCAGCATGTCTATTACGCCTCCTAGCGAGCACTGTTGTAATAGTCATAGGATTGTAATTAATTGTTGTTGTTCTGAAGCAAAACGGTCAGTTTTTGACCGGTTGAGCTACTCTCCATCTTTCCAGGAAGAAGAGCCCATGCATGTATCTGTGAACATGGCTTCACACATACCTAGAGGAAGGTCGGGCTCAAGACGTCATCCCTCTAGAACTCTGAGCCGAAGAAGATTCAATATGCTCCTTAGGAACACCGAAGTTAGGGTGTTCCAAAATACTCGTTCGAGGTCACCACAACCGGCTTCGTACTCTTCTGATTTCGATGCTGGGGGTCGCCAGTCTACTGAATCAGATGCCGAAAGTATAGAGTCAACTTCTACAGAGACCTATACTAATATTTCAATGACACCCAGGGAGAGGAGAGTTTATGCCATTGGAGATGAGCACGAGGAAGCTTCCCCGTCCAGGAGCGCTGAGCAACGCATCACTATACTGGAGACGTCTCTAAAGGAGATGCAATCCATGATGGAGAACATGCACCAGATGATGCTAACTCAACACGCAACTGCCATGGCTCAAGCATCGGTCCCTCCAACTCAGATACGTGTGGGGGTGGACTTACCACCATCCAACATGATCCAAGAGCCTACCCTAGATCAAGAGTCAGCAGTTTCTCCGCTTCCTCACATTGGAGTCGCAATACAACTGATTCCTCACCACTCCGTGGTCTCGCTACCGGCTGAAAATCCGATGCAGGCAGTACAGGAGCTGAAAGCCCAATTTGATGCCTTGAAGCACAAAGATCTGCTCAAGAAATTAGGAATCAACCAGCCTTACCCTGCTATCTGGGAAGAGGCCCCTTTCCCTCCTAGATACAAACCACAGACCATGGCTCTGTTCAAGGGAAAAACATCACCGAGTCAGTACATGAACTACTTCAGTATGATGACGGTGTTGCTACAGGGGAATAACGCCCTCCTCACTCGGGTGTTCAAGGGCTGTCTCTCGGGAGTAGCTTACCAGTGGTACCGCAGCCTGGCGGACAACTGCATTACTTCCTTCGATGACTTCAAAGCCTTATTCTTCGCAAGATTCTACGAAGGAGGGATGGATATGTCAATGTCCTCTCTCATCAAAGTCAAGCAGAGGGAAAAAGAGGACGTTCGCACCTTCATCGAACGTTTTCGTCAAGCCACTTTGCAAATGCCTCCCGGAGTTCCAGACTCGGCATTGGTGGATATTTGCAGAAAGAACCTTCTTTTCGGGATCTCGGTGTTCATAGGACCATATCAGTTCCATGATTGGCCCTCGTTTATCATCTCAGAAGTAGCCGTCGAGGACAACAGTCACAAGGCGCGTGACAATGGCATCATGATCTCTACCTCCGACAGAGGCAAGAGGTCATCCCCCAACAGCGACCATCCTCGCAGTTCCAAAGGAAAAGAAGTTCTGGCGATCAATACGTCCAGACAAAATACTGCAGCAACCACGCAGACAAAACCTGGGACTTCCAGGCCCATCGAAGTATACTCTTTCGACGACAACGATATTCCGAGCATATTCGAGTGTCTCGTCAAAAGTGGCAAGATTACCCTTTCAGGGGAGAAGCGGCCCAATGAAGTCGGCAGTACTAATAACCCCAAGTACTGCATCTTCCATAGATACATACACCACCCTACAAAAGCGTGTTATGTACTAAAAAGGAAGATCTAGGAGCTGATCGATGCTAAGGCCATCACTCTGCGCAACAGCGAGAAAACGGTCACAGCCAACATGATCTCTCTACAATTTGGCAATCTGCCTCCCAAAGAAGTCCCGAACGGTGTTATACCTATTTCTTGGACAACGATGAACATCGTTAATCTCCCTCCGGTTAGGGGTCAAAATCATGACCTGCTACCCCTAACTACCCAGCGAGGCGAGATTATATGGTTTCATCCAGATCTTGTGCCAGAGATCGAGAAAGAGACTCAAGCTGCTAAGGCTAAGTCTAACAAGAACTCAAAGCACAAGTCGTGTCACATGATTATGGTACACTCAGCATCAGAAGATGAGGTCTTGGCTACTGGAACCCGCTCAGGGAAAGCCTAACTCCAAGACTATGTAGCCAGCCAGGAAGATGCATCGGCAGACGCTTCAGCTGCCAAGCCTTCAGAACCAGAATCCGTCGTACCAGAAGCCAGTCCTTCGAGACCAACTTCGGCGGATAGAGGGAAGCAAAAAGAAGTGCGCTTCGATAAACCTGTGAAAAACATTCAAAACAAAGGTTTAGAGAAGCCATACAACTTTGACATCCTGGCCCAACTGGCTAATACACCAGCCAGGTTGTCCATCTTCGAGCTACTCAGGCTCTCTCAAGACACTCGTCAAGCCCTGAGTGAAGCATTGATATAGGCGGATGCATACTTGACCCAGCTCAAGTCCCCTGACGAAGAAACCATGGCGTGTCCTCAATGCCACAGTATAATGGAGGTGGTCCCGAACATCACTTTCATTCAAGATGACATGTTGTTAAAACATAACAGGCATGACAGACCCCTCTATTACACCGGGTACGTCGGTTCCATGTAGGTCGACCGAATTCACATAGATCCGGGATCATCAATCAGCATCATTCATCATAGTCTGCTCAGACCGCTGAGGATTCCTACCAGCGAATTGGCTTACACCACCACTACGATCGTGGTTTTCAACGTCGAAAGAAGTAAGCCGTTGGGAAAAATTCGCTTGAGGATCCAGATTGGCAACCTCAGATCGGTGGCTACGTATTACGTCATTGATTCAGAGGTGTCCTACAATATCCTGCTGGGTAGACCTTGGATCCACGACCACAACATCGTTCCTTCGACTCTACATCAATGCTTTAAATATGTAGACGCCCAAGGAACAGTACAAACGAAGTTTACTGACCTGAACCCGTTTAGAGGAGTAGAATCCTACTACTCTGATGCCGTGTTATACTCTCAAGACTACACGGAAGAGGTGTCAGCCGAAGCAGAGAAGAAATCCCACCGGGAGCCAGAAGAACCCTCTGCCAAGCAACCTCTGTCAATTAAGGTGAAAGGAGGGACTACTCGTCCAAAAGCCATAGAGCCTATGGCTATCCACCTGAAAAAGACCAGGTCAGGAAAAGGGGGTGATCCTCTAGTGATCACTTTGAACCAGAAGCCTCCACCCTTGGTCATCAACCTCCGGCGCAACAGACAGCCGATTGATGTAAATGCAACCGGGAACAGAGTTTCAGATGATAATAAATATCCTCTTTTCCAGTATATTGACGCTCAAATTCCAAATCAGGAATCCTCCCCCCACGACGATATAGAACCTATAGCGCAAAAATTCTTGGAAGCTATAGATTCCTATCATCCGTATATATGGGAAGTGGCATCATCATCCAATGTTACCACAACATATGGACCGTATGAGGATTCTATCTTTATTGTCCCGCCTACTTGCAGTAGTCAGAATTCAATAATCTTCGGCCGTATGCGCAATAAACCGACTGTGCAAGAGGATTCTTCCGATGACGATGACGATAAAATGCTAGTTCACACATACAGCCAACAAGCTTTGAAGATCATACAAAGTTTGGGTTATAACTTGAAGCTGGAATCGGGTCTCAACCACGGGAAAGGCAGACGAATGCCGCTGCACGATGATCCCTACTATCAACGAACTCGTTTCAGGTTAGGGTATACCACCTCCCTCGCAACTCCTGAGTCAAATGAGGATATCTTTTCCTCCTCTCAAAATGGCTCAGCGCCCTCCGACTCATCTCATGCTCTCGAGCGAACATTATCAGTAAATATGGTAGTGACGGATTCCTTCGAATCAGACGAACAAGAATCTAAACTGTTTGAGAATGACGCTTGGGCTCAGCAAATGGATACACAATGGGAGTTTCGCTTCGAGCAGAGAGAACCTCCCACTAAAGATAAAGTTATCCAGATTGACGTTGGGGATGAACTTTCGCCAAAGCCGATATTTATCAGTAATAATCTTTCCGAAGCAGAAAGGGAAGAAGTTATCCAACTGATAAAAGAATATATCGACATCTTTGCGTAGAATTATGAGGACATGCCAGGCCTTGATCCAAAGGTGGCTACTCATAAGCTCAATATATTGCCCGATTCGAAGCCTGTGAAGCAGCACCAACGTCGGTTTCACCCGGATATGATGGATGCCATTGAAGCTAAAATCAAGAAGTTGATAGCCTGCAACTTCATCCGTGAAGAACAATATCCCGACTGGGTCGCCAATGTTGTCCCGGTCATGAAGAAAAATATGAAAGTACGAGTCTGCATCAATTACCGAGATCTGAATGCAGCCTGCCCCAAGGATGAGTTTCCTCTTCCCATCACAGACGTCATGATTGACAATATATGCGGTTTTAAACGTATATCTTTCATGGATGGATTTTTCAGGATACAATCAAATCAAGATGCATCCTGAAGATGAGAAGCATACTGCCTTCCGGACACCATTGGGGGTATATTGCTATACGGTCATGCCCTTCGGATTGAAGAATGCCGGGGCTACGTACCAATGGGCTATGAGTAACATATTCCATGAGCATTTACGCAAGACAGTGGAGTATTACATGGACGATATAGCTGTCAAAAGTTGCCTCATGGATAATCACATCCAAGACTTGAAGACAGTATTTGAATTGATGCGCCAACATCAACTCAAAATGAATCCTACAAAGTCTTTTCTGGGGGTATCTAATGGCAAATTTCTGGGATTTGTCATTACCGCCAAAGGCATTCAAGTGGACCCTGATAAAGTCAAGGCCATCTTAGAAATACGACCGCCCCGCAATCTGAGGGAACTCAGGGGATTTTAAGGTCGTCTGGCTTATATCCGGAGATTCATATCCAACCTCTCTGGGAGATGTCAGCCCTTTTCTCGTCTCATGAAGAAAGGTGTATCCATCGTATGGGACGAAGCCTGTCAGCAAGCGTTCGGTGATATCAAACGTTACCTCACTAGTCCGCCAGTTCTAGTGCCTCCTGTCATAGAAAGACCATTCGTGCTATATGTTCGAGCGATGGATCATTCTCTGGGAGTTCTTCTCGCACAAAAGAATGATATGGGTCACGAGCAGGCTATCTACTACCTCAGCAGGATGATGGTCAGAGCCGAACACCGGTACAATCCAGTGGAGAAAGAATGCTTGGCTCTGATGTTCGCTATTCAGAAAATGCGACACTATGTCACAGGCCAAACCATTCACATCATCTCCAAGATCAATCCTCTTTGGGTACTGATGAACAAGCCAAGTGTTCTTAATTCCCGACTCGGGACTTGGGCGATGTTATTAACACCGTATGACATGATGTACGTCCCTCAGAAGTCCGTCAAAGGCCAAGCATTGGCTGACTTCCTAGCTGCTCATCCGATCCCGGAGGCCTCCAAACTGTACGAGGACATTCCCGACGAAGTTGCAAAATGTAATTCTGCAATGGAAAGTGATGCATGGCAATTGTTCTTCGATGGTGCCTCTAGGACTGGTCCCAGGGGAAACATGGTTTCGGGAGTAGGAATTGTCCTGGTTACTCCTGATAAGCTCATCATCTACCGAGCATATTCTCTTAGCGAGCCTTGTTCCAACAATGTGGCGGAGTACAACGCTCTACTAATCGGCCTCCAAGTCGCTAAAGAATTGTGCGTCGAATCTCTGGAAGCTTTCGGTGATTCTCTGCTGATCGTCAATCAAGTCAGAGGAATATATGAAGTCCGGAATCCAGACCTCATCCCCTATCACCAAGCAACGGTCGAGATAGCCATGACATTCAAAGGATTCTTCCTAGAGCATGTACCTCGATCTCAGAATCTGGAAGCTGATGGCCTAACCAGTCTAGCTGCAGATTTAGCTACCCCTATAAGAAGGCAAAATTCGGTAATCCTTCTTAACAGAGATTTATTCTGTGTAAAAAATAACTTTCACATAGAACACAGCTACGCGGTGGATATAGATCCTTCCAGTAGAGACTGGAGAAGTCCTTTTATGGATTTCGTAGCATACAGAATCTTGCCAGAAGACCCTAAAGAAGCAGTATCCGTCATAAGACGATCACTACGCTTTTATTTCGATGCATCGTCACAATGTCTATATCGCCGGTCTTATGACGGACTATTATTACGATTACTCTCTGGTGATAAAGTACAGCAGATTATCCGTGAAGCCCACGACGGCTTATGCGGAGCGCATCAACCCAGTCCTAAGCTACAGGATCGCATCAAGAGAATGGGCTATTACTGGCCTACTATGATCACAGATGCAATAAAGTATGCAAGACAATGCAGAGCCTGTCAGGTCCATGCAGACTTTATCTATCAAACTCCTAAATATCTACATCCTACGGTTGCGTCATGGCCTTTCGAAGTATGGGGTATGGATATTATTAGTCCTATTCACCCGTCTTCTTCCAAAGGTCACCGGTTCATACTGGCCAACACGGATTACTTCTCCAAATGGGCAAAGGCGATCCCTCTAGCTAGGGTGAAGGCATCTAATGTGATCAGCTTCATCAAGCATCACGTCATTTATCGCTTCGGGATACCCCGAAGGATAATTCATGACAATGGGCCTCAATTCATCAGCCAAGCGTTTCATCGATTTTGCGATAAAAATCGGATACAAAATGTCGCCTCTTCGGCATATAATCCTACTGCTAATGGTTTGGCGAAAGCTTTCAACAAAACCATTATCAAGCTCTTGAAGAAGTTTGTCTCTTCGAATAAAAGGGATTGGAATGAGAAGCTGGAAGAATGTCTCTGGGCATACCGCCCAACGGTACGAGCACCGACAGGTTGTACCCCATTCTCATTAGTCTACGGGAGCGAAGAAGTTCTCCCTATCGAGATCCAAATTCTGTCACTCAGGATAGCCGTGACTAATGAGTTGACTCAAGAAAAGAATGACCTGTTAAGGCTTCAAGAGCTAGAAGGATTAGACGAGAAACGCCTCCAAGCTCAACAGCGTATCGCGTTCTACCAAGCACGTATTTCCAGAGCTTTTAATCAAAAAGTAAAGAAAATAGTGTTCAAAGTTGGCGAGCTAGTTTTAGCTGTGAGAAGGCCGATAATTCTTACTCACAGAAGTAAGGGCAAATTCTAGCCCAAATGGAAAGGCCCTTATGTGATCGAGACAACGTTCTCAAACGGCACTTACAGGTTAGCCCAGCCTAATGGAGACCTGTTAATGGCTCCTCTTAATGGCAAATTCCTGAAAAGGTACTATGCTTAACCTCCTCTGCTCAAGTAGAATATGGCAAAAATCTCATTCTGACAAAACTACTTCCAAAACAAAACTAGTTGGATCGTATTCTATCATGTTCATATTACCTCTGAATAGATATGTTTAACTAATTTGGAACTTCAAGACCTATCACGTCCATACTACCTCTGATAGTATTTTGTGTACAAATTTTAGCTAAAAAGCATATTTTTATCATGTCCATATAACCTCTGAATAGATATATCCTGCTAAAACTTACCGAGAGTATATCACATCCATATTACCTCTGATATCACTTTTACCCAAACCTGTCATTTATATTCCAAAATGATGGGTCCACAAAGTCAGATGAAAGTCTCTTTATTATTCCCGAAACAAAAAAAAGGGGAGCAAAAGTACGTTAAAAAGCAAAAAGGTACATCATTTGGGGGGAGTGGTCAGGTCATAAAGCTGCTGCGCCAGTGCGGCCATCTTCTCAGTCCTGGAATCCAAGACATCAGTGCGAGCCCGCTCCAGCCGTGCCTCATCATTGCTCAGGAGTGACAGTTTGGCTCTATCCCGAAGAAAACCAGTACGGGCGACTCCTGCACGCGCCAAGTTCTGTTGTGCTACGCCCAATCGGCCATCCGCCATATCTAGAGCTTCGGATGACTGAGAAGCCCACTCCTTTGCTTGAGCAAGTTTCATTTCCAGCATGCGGACCCTCGCTACATTCCCTTCATGCTCGGCCTGGCACTTCGTTTCAAGAGCAATGGCCTCCTCCAGGACGGCTTTTCCTTCATCCATCTCCTGCTGATGTGTCTGGATGGATTTATTTAGGCCTGCCATCTATTCGGCAAGCCGCGCAGTCATGGAGTCGTATCTAGCCTGGACCAGATCTTCAACGCTGTCTTGAGCTAGCTGTAAGTATTTGTTAATGGGTTGCTCCAAACCTTTAACTATCTCCTCCAGCGTGTCACCTACTCCAGTGTCGTTGAATTCTCGGATCGGCACTATCGCGGACCGGGAGGACCTTTTCAGCGACGCAAAGCTCAGATTCTTTGCCAACACCATTGATATTAACATTTTTAAAGTAGTGTAGAAGATACCAGTGTACTGCTCGGTCAGCGCAGCTAGATCTGAATGGACGCTGGGAGTGGCCTCGATATTGGCGAGTCCCCCTCCAAGAACAATCGCAGACGATGTTGCCACGACCGTCGCCTCAACAGGTGGTGCGACAAAAGAAGAAGCACCAACATCGGACGAAGAAACCAGCATACTCAAAGGAGGCATTGTCGCAATGACAGGCTCGTCCTCCTCTTGAGATATCGGAATCTCTTCGACAGGCGAGCCGGCACCCGAAGATGTTTCCTCTTCAAAATCAGGCACCTTCGTATCGCCGCCAGGACCTGACACAGAGCCAAAGGGCGTATCTACACTGCCCTCCCCGAAGAGGTCTTCCCCTGAAAAGAAGACAAAAGGAAGTTAATATCAACATAATATTAATTTTCCAAAAGAAGAGGCATAAAAGACGATATTTACCCATGGCTAATGGTGTATATGTCGCGTCTGCGGCCAGTACAGCTAAATCATTTCTTAGTGATGCTAGGCAAGCTGTCATACCTGGAGAAGGGGGTGCGCTAACAAACACTGGCAAATGCTCTTCCAGGTCTTCGCCGAGATCCACGTGAGGTTCACCAGGTGGAATCTCGCTGGGTGCACCTAGAGACACGGCAGGGGTCTCTCCCGATGTTGATCCGGACAAAGATATCCTCATTCGGCTCGGCCCCGAAGGCGATCTCGTTCCACTACCTGAAGCGGTAGCAGCGACAGCAACCTCCAACAGGAATTCTCTGGCACCGCCAGCCGGGACTGTCGAGGTTCCCTCTCTAAAAGGCGAGGAACCTCCAATCAAAGAATCATCCCCAACATGGGGAGATGCAGGCTCACTTCCATATGCCTCAACACCAGGAATCCGGAGAGGATGAGTAACCGTCTTCTTCTTCCTCTTGCGAGGGTAAGTCTCCATCAGAACGGGAGTCCTTCGCTTTCCAGAGATTACTAAAGCCCCTGCAGGCGGAGGTACTTCACCCCTCGGCACCGGAGGCTCATCTGGATTGACGGATTCCTCACCCTCGTGAGAAGAAACCGAGGGGACTTCAACTCTTCCCCCAGGCTTAGAAGAGGGCACCCTAAAACTTCCATATATATCAAAATCACGATGGAAGGTGTTGGTTGCCACATAGAACTGGGCATACGAGTGGAGGATGCACAGCTCCGTGGAGAGTGTAATGACCGGCACAGTAAAAATTGCTCCAGCGCAACCCATGATGAAGTATCGCCAGCCTCTCGCTCCATCAATGAGTCCATCCCTGGACCGGAAGCTGGTGACGGCGTTGCCCACGTGCAACTGATCATACCCAAACTGCCTGGCCAACCGACTAGGCAGGTAGAGCTCCAAGAAGCAATGGTCTTCACTTCTGTATAGTAAATAGGAAGGTCTAATGCAGACCAACCAATTAAAAGCTTCAGGAGAAAGAATGGTCTTCTCTCTACCTGAATCCTCAAGCCTAATCCCCGATTGATTACGATGTACAGAGGGAACAGTACAAAAGAGCTTCCAGCTGTGACTAAAACTCAGCACCCGCCGACAGTCTATAACGGTGGTCACGTTCCAGGAGGAATTTTGGTAGTTCAACAAGAAACTAGCCCCCGAACTACTGCCGGAGCCGGGAGACATAACCCTGGAGTTATGAAGAATTAACCATCCCATCAAATACAGGTATGGTAATTCTACCCTGGGAAAGCTATCACGCCGAATTTTATCGACGAGCAGCCCGTTAGTCATGGCCCTCAGGCCAGCTTGTATACGGTATACCATGGCAGGGAGCAAGCCCAGTCTTGCCCCGAACACCAGACGCACTGCAGGCTAGAGCGTGTTACGGTAAATGCGGTCCGCAAATGCGATGTCGGGTACCACCAGTCGACGCAGCTATATGGAGAAGAAGCCAGCCAGTTGAGCTTTCCTGGACAGAGGCCTGCGGCAGCGCCTCAAATAACTATAGGCCTTAGTGCCTACAGGATACTTTCCTATCCCTTCGTCGAGGATCCGGTCCGGAGCCCCAGCGTCTACCATGAGATCGTCGACTACCTGAGCATTAAGCACGCTCAGAGGATTCAAAGGCTGATCCTTGCCCTCAAATACCTTCTCCGGCTTAGCAGTCCTGGACAGGTGAAATAAGAGGTAGGACGTCCATTTATTGATGTGAGCCAAATCTGAGGGCTCACCATAAAAAATGGTACAAGCGAGGTAGTGGCACATCAGCTCCTGGTACACTTCCACTACCCGAGGGTCTGAATCCCCCAGCTCCCGGTTCGTGGGAACATACTCTTCATATGGAGTATCCCCCATCGGCAGTCTCGAGATCTCTGCCATCTCATGGAGGGCCAATTCCAACTCCCCCAGTGGAGTGGCGAAAGTCCCGGTGAGCAAAATATATTGCTCCATCATTGCCAAAAATAGGTTGGGGTTAAGAGATAACCCAACAATGGTGGCACTCACAGCTGTAAACAGACCAATGCTCTCCAACTCGGTCTGAAAATGCTTCAGGGCCCAATCAGCTAAGAGAGCCCATCGAAGATTTGTAGGGGTGATCCACCCACTGCACCGAGGGTTCACCTTAGGGTATACCCCCCCGTGCCCCATGAAATTATTGCAGAAAGTCAGTAATTGGACCAGCTGGATCACTAAACTGTCTTCACTCAGGATACTGCCCGGGTACAGTCCCCTGAACATCGTCACAGAGCCAGAAGGGCGGCTGACAAACGACCCCTGGTCAGCTCCTTACAGATGAAAGATCTTCCCTGGCCTGCCGTGAAGATCGGGAGTCAGCATCCACGACATCCTCCTGGGATGTGTAGCATGAAAGAAAGCCGAGATGGAATAGTCTCTCGGCATCTTGGGCAGATACAAAACCAAGCTCCCGGCAGGGAAAACCCAGAGTTCTCTCTTGGGCTTCGTCTGGGACTGCTTGTCAATCATGTCCCCGAAGAGGAAAGCCGGCTTTATGTACTGGTCCCCGTCTATGTACGTCAGGGGCTCTCTATTGATCAAGTTCAGTAGCGTTCGCTCGCCCTGAACCAATATCAAAATTTCTCTTCCTTCGGGATACTGGGGCCCGGAGATAGGAAATGTCATGTGTGACAGATCCTCCAGATAGTTGGAGTGCAGCATCCCGGCGGCAGAACCCATCACATCGGCTAGCGGAGACGCATGCAAGTTAACTGCAAGAGTGCAAGAAAAATATATCAGTTCCTATAACTAGACATTACAGATCTTGCAGCATACGCCAAAAATCAACAGTCTGTGCTTTACGCCAATATCGTAAAAACTTGACCATTGCGCTGGAATCCATTTCCTAAAGCGTAAAGTTAAAGGCTGGCAGTATACAGTCTGTGCTTTACGCCAGACTGATAAAGTTGAGTTATTACGCCAAAATTTTCATCCAGAAGCGTAACACTCAAATTTTATACGCCAAGTTTCGACAGTCAAAGCTTTTACGCTCGACTGCAAAAATATGGAGTTTTTGCGCTGATACATTAGAAATGTGGACGTAAAAGATGAAACATCTCTGTGCATCATCTTCCTCGAAGAGGCTATCAGCACAGAAGACGACCTAGCGCGGTCACGTACAACGTGTGCGAAGGATTTTCAGTCGTTCCTTTTCGTCCCAAAAGCTCTACCTTTAAGGCCGGGTGCACTGCTCATCAGCGGGATACTTCGCTCAGAATGAAGTTTGCCTTGCCCGACCAAAGACGCTCTCGCTTGAGCAGAAGAACGAGAAGAAGAATCAACCTTTTTTCCTTAGAGGAGGAGTGTTGTTTCGAGGCCATTACTGGAAACTTTGAAATCTCGGAGAAAAAACGAAGAAGAACTCGAACAGTCGAAGGCTTTCTTTCGAAGAAGACGAATAAAAAGTTTTTCTCTCAGAAACTTAGGGTATATATAGAGTTCGAATGGACTCCTCGAATACCGAACCAAATCTCCTAATTAATATTCGGTTATGATTGGGTACTACGTTAGCCTATTACTCAGTGAAGGCGGACAGTCAGCGAATTCGAAAAGTTTTCGCGTAAAGCAGATTCGTGGTTTTTACGCTAAGGAGCTTTCTACGCTCGACAGCTACAGATCTATGGTTTTACGGTCACAGGCTATAAGTCTATGATTTTACGCCCGGATGCCTTTGTGCTCGGTAGCTTTTACGCTCGGGAGGCTACAAACCTACGACTTCACGCTCAGCAGCTACAAATCTATGATCTTACGCTCGGTGGCTTTTTACGCTCAGAGGCAAAAGATCCACAACTTCCCGCTCGAAAGATTTCCTTTTCACAGGCTATAAATCTACAGTTCTGCGCCAAGGAGCTTTCTACGCTCGACAGCTACAAATCTACGATTTTATATTCAAAGGCTACAAGTCTATGTTTTTACGCCCGGATGCTCTCATGCTCGGTAGCTTTTATGCTCGAGAGGCTACAAACCTACGACTTCACGCTCAGGAACTACAAGTCTACGATTTCACGCTCGATGGCTTTTACGCTCGATAGGCTACGAACTTATAATTTTATGCTATGACTTTCCGCACATCTGAAAGATACACATGCCAGAGTACGCGTACATCAGAACGATTCTCAAGACGGTCAATTGCAAGAGTTCACACAGAAGATACTCCTTCTTGACCTCAAGATATCCCAAGTACCCGAAGCATACAGAGTTCAACATTGAAAATTACTCTTCTCCATGGGTCGATTGGAAGTTCATCCAGACTCTAGTCTGAATATTTCATCTATAATTCAAGATGGCGACTAAGTTTGACAGCCATTTCTCGCCCTATTCCAAGGGATTTTCGAGAAATCATTCTTGAAGATGATGACTGAACAAGAATTATGTTTATCAGAAGTAACAGTTCAGAATTCTACGCGGTTCCTCATTCCTAAACAGAAGGACAGTTCGAATACTCGAATGCTAGGCGGCTTTCTGCGTATCCTTCGTTATGCGTAAAAGACAGGACAGGACCTAGCACTCTTTCTAACAGAGTCGGCGTAAAAAATCAGACGTGTCGAAGCTTCACATATTCAGACTTCACAGCAAAAAATATATGGCAAGATGATCATATGCACAGAAGAAAGACGATTTTATTAAGATTAAAATCATGATTAATATGAGGGAAATCCAGTTTACAAGGATTTTTCTTCATTTTCATGATTACATATGAGGAAAATCCCGTCTACAAAGGACTTTCTCGTCATCGTCTGAAGATCACGCCCAGAATCTGTTCTGCCAGGTTCTCCCATGGGCGGCATTCTTCATCCATCTTCTCCAGCAGTCAGTCAGTTTTTGCAAACCGACTGACATATTGTCAACGGTGGGAGGATACAAAACTGGGCATAGACCCATCCTCCAAATACAAAAAAGCAGGGTAAATCTTCTTTCCTACGTCCAACGCCGTGACAGATTGAGTTGAGATATTTCACCCAACTCAATCATGGACAGAGCTAGTCTATCTGCTCTCGTCCACGGAGGTAACGGGAGAAGGTACCGCTTGCAAGCTGTGTGGTCTAATACGACCCTCCTCTCTCCCGAAGAACCGCCATACAAAGTTGCTGATTATCCCGAGCAAAGGAGGCTATAATATCCTTCAATGATCCATCGTTGCAGAGGACATTTGCTCGAAGATGCCATCTTTTTTGGCTCCTTACATGCTGGAAGAACATAGTCTCCTTCTTCCTCAAGTCGACCCGACGAACTTCGGCCATCATCTCTGTGTGGTAAAGGAAATATGGGAAGAACAGGTTAACTCCTCAGCCTTTTCATAGGCGAAAGAGATTACACCGATCCCCAATAACTTCGCCATAAAGTCAGCCTTGAAAGAACGTGTCAGACTTGACCATTTCAAGCTCCATTCAGAAGCGTTTCAAATTACGAGGAACGTCTCATGCTTCATTCAAAGCGTTTCAAATTACGAAGAATTTAAAAGCTTTGAAGGGGGTCTTGTCGAAGCATAAAAAATACGCTGGATAGCTATACGCAGCATATTGATGCAGGGCAGCATAAACAGAGGACTTCAGAGCCCTCGACGTACAAACAGAGCTCTTTCGCTAAGCATAGCATAAAATATAGGCTCTATGACCATCCGCATAATGCAGTATGTCCAGGCTGCTTCAGCGTAAACAGGGTGCTTCATTGGCTTTATGGCGTAAAACTCATCCACTTTCAATGCAGCATTGAAGTGTACGAGGAACGCTTCGTATTCTTTGAAATAAACCTGTCAGATCATGCAATGAACCTGACGTCTGGACTCCTGACAAAGAGTACTGCACGACTACCCAGGCGACGAGTATAATGATGGCACGGCACTACAACCCAGGCTGTCATTTACCGCTATTTCCTTGGTGTAAACTGCTTTTACACATACAAAGGAATATGCTGCCTAGTTTTACACAGGCAGATGTGAGCTGTTTACGCTCCGCAGAAGATAAACAGCCTATCACGTCAAAAGCTGCACTTCGTACAGGGCTCGAGGCACATCTCTGCATTTAATGCGCAGAGCGGTGACAATTTCTCGAGATACGTCTCTGCATTTAAAGTGCCGAATACTGACAGATGTCCGAGGCATGTCTCTGCATTTGATGCACGAAAGGGTGGCAGGCCTTCAAAATATGCCTCTGTATTTAATGTGCAAGATAATGGAGGATCTCCGTATTTAATGCAGGAGATTTGATTAAATGTCACCGAACTGTCGTTTAGTGGCATCCCCTTTGCGTAAACTACTCTTACGCATACAAGGGAATATGCTCCCTAGTTTTACACAGGCAGACGTGAGCTTCTTACGCTCCGCAGAAGACAAACAGACTGCCACGTCAGCAGTTACTCTTCGTACAGGATTCGAGGCGCGTATCTGCATTTAATGCGCAAAATGATGGCAAATCTTAAAGACAAGCCTCTGCATTTAATGCGCAGGATGGGGGCAGATATCTGCATTTAATGTAAGAGATTTGATTATATCTCCAAGAGCCATAATTTTGGCTAAGACGTCCACATCACTCGGCTTCTACGCCCACTCGGCTTCTATGCTTATTTGGCTTCTACGCCATGGTGACAGTTATTGGCTTCTACGCCAACCTCTTCTACACAAAGGATAACTACCTACGTGGCTTCTATGCCATGATCTTCGCAGCAGTTATACGTGTTGTCCCTTAGTTGGACACACGTCACATGCTCACTCAAAAGGTCATCTATACGTAGGCATTGGTTATTTTAACCATCGTGTAAAAGGGTGTTGTACTCTCCACTACTCAATTTTTATACCGACTGAGTGGTCACTGTCACTAAAACTCTATAAATAGAGACCTCTATTGACAAAGAAAAAATGTCACAAAATTGAAGATTAAACAATCAGAAATTGGTCAAGAAATCCAATATCAGATCCAAGGTTGACAATTGGGAGGAAAGAAGGAGGTGAGAAAATGGCCGAGAGAGAGAAGAATCCAGAGTTCAGGCAAAGAGTAGCGATCGATGACTTTGGCATCGAGCATCCACTCTCTTTAGCAACCTTCGAAGCTGCTTTCTGTCTTCTACGGCACTTCTTCATCATCGTGTGGTCCAAGGGACAAAGTGATCGACTGCAGATCAGACTCCTATAGCAATATTTACCCAGATTAAAAAATTGTACTCGACATCCTCGTATAGGATTAATTGTACTGCTTGTTTGTAAACATAAAGGGCGGGTTTTCGTATAAAGCCTTGTTTCCATATCTTTTTGTTTATTTTATCAGACAACAAACAGCAGTCTCCAAGAGGAGCAGTGGCACCGGGAATCAGCTAGCTAGTTGGGTTAGTTCAGTTAGTTTTAGTTAGTAGTTAGCTAGTTTATTATGGTTAGTTAACTAGTTAATTAGCTATCTAGTTATTAGTATTAGTTAGTTATCTTTACATACCTAGTTATCTATCTATAGTTATCTATATATATAGATATGTGTGCATGCATATAAGTATTAGTAGTTAGTAATTAGTATAGTATGTGATATTGTATTAGATAAATACGTATTAGCATATGATGTAGAGTTGGGTAGCTAATATATTCTTGAGTCACATTTACCGTGAGATACCAAAGTAAATGTCAAGGTATTGAGGATACTCGAGGTGTTAGTGTCGGGTATCAAGATGAGTGTTTAGTGGTTCGATACCGAGTTGGTTCAAAGCCAATGTATCCACTTAGCATTTGTAATTATGATTAGTGTGTTTAATATTGATTGAATATACTTATACACTATTTCCATATCTCTTATTTGCGTATCTTGCGATACGGTATCTTAGTATCCTAAGTTTAGTTAATGTGGCCGAGATTCTTAGTATATGGACCAAATATCCTTGAGATAGACTCATGCAACCTAGAAATAGGTAGTTTGACCATGTTTGACCGATTTGACTTAGAGTTGACCTAATTTGATTATTTTGACTTTAAAATGACTTTTTGACCTAGAAGTTGACTAGTTTAATTTTATTTTTATTCTGAAACCTTTTATTGATGTTATATTTCATATCTAGGTCTTAGAGGCACCATACCAGATATCTTAATACTATTCATCGGACTACAGGTGAGTACATTCTCAGATAGTTTCTCATTTATGATATCCTCTATGTTTATTGTATCGAGTGTAGATATCATTAATTTCTTGACACGATGGTTATACGAATTGGTATATCCGGATCTCGTCATGAGATTTTATTCCTTGGTATACATGGTGTATCTTGTGCAAGCCTTGTTTCCTTGTTTCTTGTACATGTACAGATACTGATTCTCGGAAAGACTTGCTACCTTCTTAGAGAATCCTATACCATAGCGTACCATGGTTGGATCCCCTATACTAGTCGGGGGTGGAGAGTATGTTAGTGTACATATGTGATCATACCCTCCTTGTGTATGTCTTGTTCCTTGTGAGTGTTGGCCATACACCGCACGTATGACTAGCCTGGCCCTTATCCTTGTGCAAGTTCCCAAGCCGATCACATGTTAAAGCTAGTACTCACTTACTTAGTCATTAGTATTCTTGTTTATTGCCATATTGTTTATTCTTGTATTTATTCCAGTATTTTCTTTATTGTATATCTCTTGTATCTATTGTTGCATCTTATATATTCACATCTACTTACTGTTACATAGTTTATATCATTGATTAGAACTGTTGTTAGAGATGTACTCTGCTCCTTTTCTGACTGGATATATTTTTCCAGATGATACTGAGGAGTGATACCCTACTCATTACGGTCCTCAGGATGTTGTGGGCTTAGAGTCAGAGACCTTGGCTCAGGAGGGACTCATCCCAACTAAGACAGATGACCCATGACTTGTAGCTTCTTTGTTATTCTCTTGTACTGGATTTTTCTTTAGCTTACTGTTTAGTATTTTCTCAGACTCATTGATGTTATTATTTTGACTCATGGGTTGTATTGTGTCTATTATATTCTTTTATTATATTCGTACTATTCTCCATCTTAGATCTGTGATTTAGTATATTGATATTGTTGGTGGCTTATTATATTGCTAGATAGATTACTCAAACAGCGTTCTACTACCGATTCTGTGGCGTAGGCTGGGTGTTGTTTCCGACATACATCCCTACACCGTGTGCAGTTCGTGACACATTTTTAGTGGTGGTCCATGCAGGTCTTCGAGGTCGCAATTAGTGCGATTCGTAGTAGTACTCTGAATTGAGTGCTATTATGAGCCTGTTTCACGATATAGGATATAGGCTATAGGTAGAGAATACTCAATCACATCAAGAAAAAAAACTTTTTCGGTTCATTCAACTGTTCTTCCTTGATATTGATAATTGATAATTGATCTTTAACTGTCCTTCCTTTGAGTGTCTTACATCATGTGCCATATTGATTCTTTCTTTCGCTTTATCTTAGGATACCGCATAAGACTAGATCACAACAGGGGAGAGCAGTTTCTGAAAGGTCTGCGACTTTCTGAGGGCCTGCACCAGTCACTTCTTCTGAGATTGGAGTGTCAGCTGCGTTTGGGGGTCCACTTCCTACTCAGAGGACTGTGCCGACTGTATCTGAGGGACTTTCACCTGCACCTTCCGTGCTGGCAGATGCGACACAGATGTTCATACTATTTTGCGAGATATTGGAGGCACAAAGGGATCAATCTGAGGCACACCAGAGGCATACCGATGTCTTGCGGCAGGGCATCGAGAGTGCTCATCAGCTTGCTTGTGCCATAGTAGAGAGAGGAGTTCCGGTCCAGCAGCAGGTTGCTCCTCAGGTTGCTCAGCTTTGGCCAAGCAACATTCAGGACTTCAAGAAGCTGGAGCCTAGGGTCTTCAAGGTGATGGAGGGCATCGTCTACGTTGATGATTGGATCGAGAAAATTGAGCATCTCATAAGGGTGTCCCATCTTTCTGAGGATCTGAAGGTTTAGGCGATAGGACTTCAGCTGTTCAACGTCGTCTGCACTTGGTTCAGAAATGAGCCAATTTTTCTGACGCAGGACAGTCTTGGGAGGTATTCAAGGACCTCTTCAAGAAGAAGTTCTTCGCTCGAGCAGACATGTTAGACATGGAGAGGCAGTTTGAGAGCCTCATTCAGGGGAGCATGTCGGTGGAGGAATACGCTCAGAGTTTGGCAGGCTAAGCCAATTTGTGGAGTATTTGGTGAGAGAGCCGGAGGTTCGAGCTATTCATTTTTTGCGAGGGTCTAAACTAGAAAGTAAAGATCCTTATTTCGTCTTTTTATGAGACCTACTCGAAGATATTTACGGAGGCACACAAGGTTGAGCGGGAGTTGGGTTTGAAGCCAAAAAGAGATCGCAATTCTTTCTGGGGGCCAACAGTAGTGTGGTATCGGCCAAGCATCCTCATTTCTAGTCCAGGCCTTTTCAGCAGCCGCAGCAGCACCAGACTCCAACTAGGGCACTATTTCATGAGGCACCGCTGCAGCAGAGACAGTGACAACAAGCTTTCTGCCACTTCTGAAAGAAGCTCGGCCATATCTGGGAAGCCTACAGGAAGAGGTTGAGAGTTTGTTTGTATTGTGGTATCGAAGGGCATCAGTTGAGGGGTTGTCCATCCAATCCTCATCGTACAGTTCAGGGAGCAGCTCCAGCTTCGAGGACACAAGCGAGACCACCTGTAGTACAGCTGAGGGGACCGCCGCTTTTGACCCAGCAGCAGCGTTATGTCCAGCACCAGCATCAGGAAGGTGCACGTCAGGGACGAGCATTCGCTATGACAGTCGAGGAGGTCGAGCGCACCGGAGATGTCATCGCAGGTTCTGTTCTTCTTGATTCTATTCCTGGTTTAGCTTTGTTTGATAGTGGTGCTTTTCATAGTTTTGTATCTGTTTCTTTTGCTCTAAATCATGGTTGGGTAGTTGAGTCTTTGCTTAGGACTTGCAAGATCATGACCGGGGGAGGCATTATCCTAGTTAATGATATTTGCAAGGATCGGAGAGTTACTCTGGGAGGCCGGGAGCTGAGTGTATGTCTACGTGTAATGCCACTTCCGAGCTACGATATTGTACTCAGGATGTATTGGTTGAGTAGGCACCGTACTAGTATAGATTGTAGAGGAGGTAGAGTTTTGTTTGGTCCGCCAGGAGGGCCAAAGTTTGAGTTTGCTAGAGGAGATGCAGATCAGGTAGAAGGCATTATTTATGGAGGTATGGTGGAAGACAAGGAGTTGCCATATCCATTGATAGCAGAGTTCTTGGATGTATTTCCTGAGGAATTGCCAGGATTGCCGTCCGATCGAGATATTGAATTCTCTATAGACTTGGTGCCAGGTGTAGAACCAATTTTACAGCATGTCTATAGAGTAAACAACATCGAGCTAGTCGAGCTGAAGAAGCAGGTGGACGAATTGCAGGATAAGGGGTTTATCAGATCGAGTTCTTTACCGTGGGGAGCCCCGGTATTGTTTGTACTGAAGAAGGATGGATCGGTGAGCATGTGCATTGATTACAGGACATTGAATAATCTCACTATCTAGAATAAATACCCTTTACCACGGTATAAAACCCCCTAATTTTAAATATTATAATTATTTAATTAATTATTTAATTTATTTATAGTATTTCTTAGTTAATTAGAAAAAATAAATTTATTTGAATTAATTACCTAGGTAACTACTCATCTAGAATTTATGGAACAAAAACTATTATTATATTTTATTTTAGGAAGTCTTGTAGAAGGATGATAGATTATTTTTATGTACTGATATATTTTTCTAAAATTTTTACCATATATATATATATATATATATATATATATATATATATATATATATATATATATATATATATATGTATATGTATATGTATATATAAATAAATAGTATAAATAAAAAGGAAAGAAATAAAAGGAAAAGAAATAAATAACAAATAAAACCTAATAATAAAAACCCTAAAGTAAACTAACTACCCCAACCCGAGAGCCAGCGACAGAACCCGCGCGGCCCAACGTCGACTGCCCCCTGCTTCCCTTCTTTATATATATATATATATATATATATATATATATATATATATATATATATATATATATATATATATATATATACCATGAATTGAGCCCTAACTCTAACCCTAATCTAATCACCTACACTTACCTGTGCCGACCCCGACTTCCGCGCAGCCACCGGAGCACCGCCGTCCGCGTTCCCACACCCGCGCGACCGTGCAAACGCCGTGCAGAAACGACAGCGACAACCCCTCCTTCAAGCACAGTTTTCTGCCTCGTCGCTTGACCGATTTCTAATCCATCTTCACCGGTATGTTTGTAACCTATCCCCCTCTCAACTCTGTAAATTAGTTTCCATTGATCAGCGTTTAACACTAGGTAGAAATCGAGGCCAAGTTGAAGAAAAACCATATAATTTAAACTGCAGAAAACGGTTTCGATGACCTATGTTTAGAGACTAATATCTTCCACCACAGACATCCGAATTTAAATCTACTTTTTGCTATATGAAGTCTATATAACCGAGATTATTCCCTGCTAATTAGAATATTTTATTTTGTGTTAAATTTAGAGATAAATTGGGTTGAAAACTGAGAAATTTTTGTTTTCAAAACTTTAGAAATTTACGATATGGAGTGCGCCCCGCCAAAAGGGACCGCCCCATCGCGTACCAATTGCACCAAAAGGCGCACATGGTATACCCTGATGTGTGGGCTTTTGCGTAAACTGATTTGGACGTGTGTGCGCGTCGGAATTAACTCGTATCTGTAAAACGTCTCTCTATCGTAACTTTTGCAAAATACCGCACTATTTTGTGTACGCTCGTCAGAATACTACGAAACTTGTGCCATTGGATTCATAGTATGACGCTGGTCATGTGACCCAAGTTTTACATGATTTTTGAGACAGTTGACCAAGTCTCCTATTTGTGGGCCTTATAATTGACTTTAAGGGCAAATTTGTGTTCGGCTCACCGAAATTCAAAATTGGACATACCATTGAGTTCGTATGGACATTTAGAATTTGTTTGACCTATAATTTGTCCTATTTAGAGACCTTTACCTCTGGCACACTTTTTGGTATAATGTGGGCCACTTGTGGACCCCACTTTCATCCGAAATTACCGTTTTGCCCTTGTGTCCAAATTGGACGAAAGGGTAGTATTTTCTAGCTATCTCGCTGATTCCGTAAATGTTGGTGATATTTATTTCAGCATCCGGAGATGTTTATTTGGAGGCCATAGTTTCTGATCCAGTGTACTTGACGTCTAGACACTTACACTATACAAATTTCTTGCCAGGCAAGTATACCTTGCTATTGTACTGTGATTTACTTTCCATGTGATGCATATTTTTTATTTCTGTTTATTTAGTTTATATATTTTAACTGCTATATAAACTGCGCGTCCAAGAATAACTTGGGTGCAACGACGGTGGCGTCGTATTCTGTTTTATTATATATATGCATGTTGACCTAGTTTATAAGACCACCCCATTATTATGAGGATTCTTATGTTTTATTAGACATGACACTATTATTATACGAGTGTGAGTCTCATGTAGGACACGGACTTGCGTACTTGGCTGGCCACTGGTACGTATAGGACGTGCAACGGATAGGGATAACTGCTGATAGAAATTTTATGCTAGAATACCTGGCAGTTATTTATATATATCATCGTGTCATAAATGTGACATGCTTAGAGCTTGGGGTAGGGAGAACAACAAGTAAGGCGTTTGGGCTCCTTTGCACTTTTTTTGTGTAACCCGTACGCTCCGCCGGAGATGCGCGGTCATGATGACCACTATATATATTATTATTACCTGGCGGCCTCTGAGGTTCAAAAGACGTCATGCTTTTTAGGCCCCTGAATCTCTGAGAGATTCATGCCAATCCCATTTTAGCGAGATAGCCTACGTGTTAGAAAGTTGTTCTCAAAGTGCATTCACATAGATGGTTAGGCGACCCATTGGATGTTTATTTTCAGTACTTTATTGGCATACTTCTATGTATCTTGTTATGTTCCTGTGAGGACCTGGTACCTTTCCAGGTATAGACGTGAGGGTTATCCACAGGAGTACGGATCCGGACCTGACGCTTCATACCGGACTGAGGAGGTCTTACCTTCAGAGTACCTTTGATTCATCGCAGCTGATGGATATTCAAGTTGCTATTTCCTTATTGACATTTGTCCTATATTAGAATTTGATCTCTTCTCTCATTTAGTAGTTTTTAGTATAGTCGATTGGCAGTGGATTTGTTTCCACCTGACTATCATTCTTTGATACTTCGTACTTGAGATTCAGTTATTTATTTTCCATTTCTTTATTTATGCTGTGGATGAGATATAGATTGCATGTGACTTGTGTTGACAGTATATTACCACTTGTGGATTAGATATTCATAATAGAGCGTACGTATGTGTTATAGTTTCTATATATTGGAGTCGCCATATACATACGGCTGGCATATTGTGTATTCCTAGTCCTACGTATTTTGGGATTGGAGAGTGACATATTTTTGTGGTGGCCCATGCAGGTCATCGAATATATTGTCTCAGTTACGTTACTGTACCGAACAAGCCTGCGTATAGGAATAGAGTATATGATCTCATCCACGCTTGACTAAAACTTATCTTCTCTTTCACCTTTCTATTTAAATGCTTGCATCCTGTCTAATTCATGTACTCCTTCTAATCATTTCGTCCACCTCTTATAGAGAGATAGATTTGCATAGTATATGTACTGCCGCCGGAGGCAAGACACATTCAGGAGTTAATGGCCATACTCGAGGGGAGACCTCGACGACTCCTAGACTTCCGGGACTGGATAGACAGACTCATAATCCAGTTCCATCTGATCCTTCCTCATCACCGAATAGAACTTTTCTAGCTTCATCGACACCACAGGGTGGATAGACACAGCTTTTCCAATTCTTCCAAATGATAATACAGGAATAGAGACAACAGGCGGCCGTACCAGCTGTAGAGCAGAGGCAGCAAGCGACAGAGCAAAGGCGAGAATTTCTGGCAGCACTTGAGAGAATGACTGCGCAGGCACCTATACCGGCCCAGGCACTAGTTCTAGTACCGCGAGATAGAGTTGGGTCCGTCAAGGACTTTGTACAGATGGGTCCTAAGCCGTATAAAGGCACTGAGAGCCCAGAGGAGACCACAAACTGGATTACCCACACCCAAAAGATATTAGAAGCATCACAGCTGCCTATAGATCTATGGATGACAGGTGTAAGGACGCAGCTAGATGGTAACGCTCATCACTGGTGGGAATCAATGGAGCGCCAGTTGGGTATGCGTCAGACTTAGGAACAATTCTTGGAGTGCGTTGAGAGGAAGTACTTCCCGGATACTGTAAGGAATGCGTTGTATGATCAGTTTCTCCATCTGGAGCAAGGGAACAAGATAGTCGACGAGTATGATGCAGAGTTTAGTCGCCTTAGTAAATATGGTGCTGTCCTAATATCGAATGACTTGGACAAGGCTAAGTGGTTTCACCGCGGGCTGACTCAGGAGCTCCAATACTACACTAGCTCACAGTCCCGGATCTCTTATACCGAATTATTGACAGAAGCTAGGTTACAAGAGACCATCAACAAGGAAAAAGGAGGTCAACTGAAGACACAGCAGGGACCAGCAAGGAGGGCCTATCAGATGCCCTTTGGCACAACAGCAACAGCAGCAGCACAGAGCAGGACCGTACCAGATTCTAGAGAACCCCACTGCAGTTATTGTGGGAGATGCGGACATATTTTGAGAGACTGTCGGACTCGCTTAGGATATTGTATGAGGTGTGCATCTGGACAACATATGCTAAAAGACTGTCCAATACAGCAGACATTGATGCTTCCACCGCCAATACAGAGGCTAGCACTTCCAACATCGAAGCCAGTTCAACAGATGACTAGACCAGGAGCACCTTGACCCCCAGCAGCAGAAGGATTTTAGCAAGGACCACCGCTACCTACTCAGGAGGATCAGTTCACGAGGGCCAGACATGGACTACCCCAAAGGAATGGACAAGCTTTTGTACTAGAAGTGGATGACATGGATCAGGAGATTAACGTTATAGCAGGTATTACTCTTGCTTTTACTTTTCCTGCTGTGACATTATTTGATACGGGAGCCACCCACTCATTCATATCTTCTAGTTTTATTGCCAAGCACAATATTGACACTACACATTTACCTAGTTGTGTTAAAATTCACACCGGAGGAAAAGTTGTACCTGTTAGTCAGATTTGTAGATCGTGTCCTGTAGTGATTCGTAGCAGAGAGATAAATGCCCAACTCTTAGTCCTCCCTATGCCAACTTTTGATATTGTGCTGGGGATGGACTGGCTAAGCAAGTACCACGCTTTCTTCGACTGTTTTAGAGGAAACATTCTTATTAAGGTACCAGGCCAGCTGGAACTTGAGTTTGCACGAGGATCCATAGAAGCCCTTGATGGTGTACAGCTCGTAATGGACGACGTTATTTATCACCCCATTATTTTAGAGTTCCAAGACATCTTTCCAGAGGAATTGCCAGGATTGCCTCCAGACAGAGACATAGAATTCTCGATTAAATTAACACCGGGAGCAGCACCCATCACGTCGCATGTTTATAGATTGGCGAAGAAGGATATGGATAAGCTGAAGGCACAGTTGAAAGAATTAGAGGAGAAAGGTTTCATCCGGACAAGTGCATCACCCTGGGGAGCACCAATATTGTTTATACCAAAGAAGGATGGGTCAGTGCATTTGTGCATCGACTACAGAGCCTTAAATATAGTGACCATGAAGAATAAATATCCATTGACATGCATTGATGACTTATTTGATCAGCTTAGTAGAGCCAAGGTATTCTCGAAGATAGACTTGAGATCGTGATATCATCAGGTGAAGGTACGGAAGCAGGACATCCCGAAGACCGTATTCAGGACAAGATATGGACACTACAAGTTTTTAGTCATACCATTTGGGTTGACCAATGCTCTAGCTATCTTTATGGACTTAATGAATCGAGTATTCTATCAGTATTTGGACCAGTTCATGGTCGTCTTCATAGATGACATACTTGTCTATTCGAAGAGCCACGAGGAGCATGAGTAGCACCTACGGATTATCCTAGAGACCTTGAGAAAAGAGCAGTTATATGCGAAGCTCAGTAAATATGAGTTTTTCTTAGACAGAGTCTTATTTCTTGGGCATGTCATTACGGGAGATGGTATTTCTGTTGATCCAGAGAAAATCTTGGTAGTCGAGAAATGGCCCGTTTCTAAATCAGTATCGGAGGTGAGAAGTTTCCTTAGACTTGCGGGATATTATCGATGGTTCGTGGAGAACTTCTCAAGAATAGCAGCGCCTATGACTCAGTTGACGTACAAGGACCAAGAGTTCGTATGGACCAACGAGTATTAAGCCGCTTTTGAGGAGTTGAAGAAGCGACTGACCACAATACCAGTATTGATTATTCCATCAAGATCAGGAGGTTATGTGATTTATAGTGACGCATCAGGAAAAGACTTAGGATGCATGTTGATACAGCATCGGGAAAAGGTCTGTATTGTGTTCTTCAGCAGAATAGGAAAGTGATTGTCTATGCATCCAGACAATTGTGTCCTCATAAGAAGAACTATCCTACCCATGATTTGGAGTTGGCAGTAGTCATCTTTGCCCTGAAATTATGGAAATACTATTTATACATAGAGCATGTGGAGATCTTCACAAACCACAAGACCTTGAAGTACATTTTCACGCAGAAGGAGTTGAACATGAGGCAGCGTCAGTGGTTGGAACTAATAAAGGATTTTGATATATCTTTGTAGTATCATCTTGGAAAAGCTAATGTAGTTGCCGATGTCTTGAGAAGGTACCTGGTAGCTATATTCTTGACACAGGATCAATATTTATTGGAGGACTTGGAGAGCGTGGGCATTGAGGTGATAGTTCCAGGTTTTGCTATACAGATATAGGGATTGCAGATACACTCAGAGTTGATGGACAGGATCAAGGCAGCCCAGTATGAGGATGTATCTCTGAGGAGCATCAGAGCTCAGGTGAGAGAAGGATTGGAGGATGATTTTACCATTACTGAGGATGGATCTTTGCTGCATGGTACTAGATTGTGTGTGCCTAATAAAGAGCTACATGAAGAGGTATTGCAGGAAGCACATCGTTCTCAGTATTCCATACATCCAGGTGCCAACAAGATGTATCGGGATATGCGAGAGAGTGTGTGGTGGTATGGCATGAAAAGAAAAGTGGCACAGTTTGTATCCAGATGCTTAGTGTGCCAGCAGGTGAAAGCCGAGAGGCAGAGGCCAGGAGGTTTACTTCAGCCATTACCCTTTCCAGAGTGAAAGTGGGAGTACATTACAAGGGATTTTGTGTCCGAACTTCCACGATCTCCAGGAAGGAAAGACGTAATTTGGATCATCGTTGACAGGTTGACCAAGTTGGCCCACTTTTTACCTTTCAAGGTAGTTTTGTCTATGGAGAAGCTGACAGAGATATATGTGAGGCAGATGGTCAGGATACATGGAGTTTCCATCAGCATAGTCTCGGATCGCGATAGTCGTTTGACTTCTCATTTCTGGAGGAGTTTACAGACGAGTTTGGGCACCCAGCTCAAGTTCAGTACTACATATCACCCCCAAGCAGATGGGCAGTCAGAGAGGACTATTCAGACACTTGAGGATAAGCTACGTACTTTTGTACTAGATTTTGGGATATCTTGGGAGGACTATCTCTTTTTAGTAAAGTTTGCTTACAACAACATCTACCAGGCTAGTATAGAGATATCACCATTTGAGGCTCTGTACGGTCGTAGATGTCGTACTCTTTTGTTATTGGATGATATTGGAGAGAGTACTTTGTTAGGGCCAGATATGGTTGTAGATACAATGGATAAGGTTTAGTTGATCAGAGACAGACTTCGAGCGGCGCAGGACAGACAGCGGCATTAGGACGATAGCCACCGGAGACCTTTGGAGTTTGAGGTGTAGTTTTAGATTTTTGTGTTGTGCTTGATATTGGTTATTTGTTATAGATTAAGTTCTTAAGGTTGTGTTTTGTTCTAGGTTGGTGGTTTGGTATTTTTGAGGATTTCTCCGACACGAGGCACGATTTGTTTCGGTGGAGGCGAGAAGCTTAGTCCGCGATTCATCGGACCTTTTACTATTCTAAAGAGGGTCGGTGCAGTTGCTTATAGAGTAGACTTGCCACCTGCATTGGAGGGAGTGCACAACATATTTCACATGTCGAAGTTGAGATGGTACGTGGCGGATTCTCGTCACGTATTGGATCCCTCGGAGATAGAGGTGGGCCCTGCTCTTAGCTATCCAGAGCAGCCAGTTGAGATTTTAGATCTGAGAGAGAAGGTGCTAAGGAACCAGACTATTTTCTTGGTACGCGTCGCATGGAGGAATCACTCTCCAGAGGAGTCTACCTGGGAGAGAGAGGATAAAATGTGAGAGAGTTACACATTTTCTAGGAAATGGTATTTTGATAATTTTATAATTAATTAAATATTGTGCATGATGAATAATTATTTATTATGTTCTTTATTTATTATTAGATGTTAGTTTATTATTTTTGACTTGTGTTAGTCGACCTAACTAGTTTAGATTAGGTCCATAGACCAACATTTATTATTTGTTAGAGTTGAGCCCAATTAAAAGCCATTCATTAGGAGGATGATTAATTTAATTAAACCATTAGACTAAAACCTTCCCTCCTTAATTATTTCTTCATAAGAGGCCCCAAGGGATATAATAGATATTACATAGTAGCTTGAGGGAGGGGCCAAAGGGGGTTGGCCTATATAAAAGAGGGGGGAAAGTTTCTCTCTCCTCTTTTCATTTCAAATCTATATCTAGAATTTTCCTCAACCAAATTCCTTTATTCCCACATTATTTTCCTATCAAATTTCTTTTCAATTCCTTTCCAAATCACCATTGAAGACTAGTAGAGCAAGGATCTAAAAGAAGGAAGCAAGGATCTACAAAGAAGAGCAAGGATCTATAAGTTGGAGGCCAATTTTATCAAATTTGAAGGTTGTATTAGGAATCCATCTCCCAATAGGTACAGTTCAGTTTTTTCTCTTTAATTAGGTTATAAATATGAGATTTAACCATGAGAAACCACCCCATATGCATAGGCTACCCATAGGAATTGGAATTAGTTCGTAGGAGGCCTTTGGAGAAAGTTATAGTATTTTTCTGTCAATTTTAGAGAAATTCCGATATTGACACTTGTTGTGTTTGTCAACTGGTCATATAAACTAAATTAACATATGTTTGTTTGTTTGTGGCAAGTATCGTATCTACAATTTGATACGTGTAGGTCGTATCCCAATAATTTTGTGATACGTATTAATTTGGAGGGTTTTTCTCCGACATGGGGCTTTGTGCATGTCATATTTTGACACGGACACGTAGCTATAAATTTTACTCTTCGTATTATTCATAAATAGTCATTTAGACTTGCTCATGTCCTTCAGAGTATGTTTGGTTGTGTGATGGACTCGTATTGCAAGCGTATCATAGATCTAGTGTGATACGTGTGCGATGGACTCCACGTGTTTGTTGTGTTGTATTTCTTGATCCAATTTTCATTGTTCTTTGCTAATTGTAACATATGTATATATTGTTATGTATATGTATATATTGTTATGTATATGTATGTAGATAGATATGTATATATATGTATGGATATATGTATGTAGATGTGGATATACTAGTGTATTAAGTATCTATATGCATATGTGTTTATATATATGTGAAGATACATATCTATATATATAGCTATTTGAATAGTTATGTCATATGTATACATATATATTGTATATACGTAATTATGTATAGTGTATCTATATGTATAGTATAAGAGTGTATGTTGGATATATTTATATGTAAATATGTATGGATAATATATCTACATATGCATGTATGGTTGTATATATATATATATATATATATATATATATATATATATATATATATACTTATATGTATAGATGAGAGGAGTGTTATATATATATGATACTAGTGAGAGTGTGTGTGTGTGGCATATTGTGTGTTTGTATGTGTGTCGGGCAGCATTTTAGCAAGGGGAGTCGGGGACTTCCAGCAGCAGCAGCATGGCAGCTGCAGTAGCATCAGTGCAGCACTAGTAGCAGCATCAGCTACACCAACATAGCCGAGCAATAGCAGCAACTATGCAGAGCTAGTAGCAGCAGCAGCTACACTAGCATAGCCCGAGCAGCAGTAGCACTAGTGTAGAGCCAAGCAGCAGTAGTCTCCAAGAGGAGCAATGACAGCGGGTAATCAGCAAGCTAAGTGGGTTAGTTCAGTTAGTTTTACTTAGTGGTTAGCTAATTTATTATGGTTAGTTAACTAGTTAATTAACTATCTAGTTATTAGTATTAGTTAGTTATCTTTACATACCTACTTATGTATCTCTAGTTATCTATATATGTAGATATGTGTGCATGCATATAAGTATTAGTAGTTAGTGATTCGTATAGTAGGTGATATTGTATTAGATAAATACGTATTAGCATATGATATAGAGTTGGGTAGCTAATATATTCTAGAATCACATTTATTTTTAGATACCAAGGTAAATGTCAAGGTATTGAGGATACTCGAGGTATTTGAGTTGGGTATCAAGATGAGTGTTTAGTGGTGCGATACCGAGTTGGTTCAAAGCCAAGGTATCAACTTAGCATTTGTAATTAGGATTAGTGTATTTAATATTGATTGAATATGCTTATATGCTATTTTTATATCTCTTGTTTGCGAATCTTGCGATACGGTATCTTAGTATCCTAAGTTTAGTTAGTGTGGCCTATATTCTTAGTGTATGGACCCAATATCCTTGAGATAGACTCATGCAACCTAGAAATAGGAAGTTTGACCAAGTTTGACCAGTTTGACTTAGAGTTGACCTAGTTTGACTGTTTTGACTTAGAAATGACTCTTTGACCTAGAAGTTGACTAGTTTAATTTTATTTTCATTCTGAAATCTTGTATTGATGTTATATTTTATATCTAGGTCTTCGAGGCACCGTACTAGACATTTGTGATACTATTCATCGGACTACAGGCGAGTACATTCTCTGATAGTTTCTCATTTGTGATATCCTCTATGTTCATTGTATCTAGTATAGATATCCTTGATTTCTTGACACGATGGTTACACGGATTGGTATATCCGGATCTTGTTATGAGATGTTATTCTATGGTATACATGGTGTATCTTGTGCAAGCCTTGTTTCCTTCTTTCTTGTACATGTACAAATATTAATTCTCGGGAAGACATGCTACCTTCCTAGAGAATCCCGTGCCATAGTATACCATGGTTGGATCCCCTATACCAGTCGGGAGTAGGAAGTATTTTTATATAGATATGTAATCATACCCTCCTTGTGCATGTCTTGTTCCTTGTGAGTGTTGGTCATACACCGCACGTATGAGTAGCCAGGCCCTTATCCTTGTGCAAGTTCCCAAGTCGATCACATGTTAAAGCTAGTACTCACTCACTTAGTCATTAGTATTATTGTTCATTGCCATATTGTTCATTCTTATATTTATTCCAATATTTTTTTATTGTATATCTCTTGTATCTATTGTTGCATCTTGTACATTCACATCTATGTACTATTACATAGTTTATATCATTTATTAGAACTACTGTTAGAGATGTACTCTCCTTCTTTTTTGACTGGATATATTTCTCCCAAATGACACTGAGGAGTGGTATCCTACTCATTACGGTCCTCAGGATATTGTGGACTTAGAGCCAGAGACCCTGGCTCAGGAGGGACTTATCCCGACTGAGATAGATGACCGAGGACTTGTAGTTTCTTAGTTATTCTCTTGTACTGGATTTGTCTCTAGCTTAGTCTTTAATATTTTCTCAGACTCATTGATGTTATTATTTTGACACATGAGTTGTATTGTGACTATTCTATTCTTTTATCATATTCGTGCTATTCTCCATCTTAGATCTGTGATTGAGTATATTGATATTGTTGGTGGCTTATTATATTGCTAGATAGATTATCCAAACAACGTTCTACCGCCGATTCTGTGGCATAGGCAGGGCGTTATTCTCGACTTGCATCAGTATACTGTGTGCGGGTTGTGACACCTACACTTTTCTCGTATAGGAAGCATGTGTCAAGTAGGCAGCAAGTTGTGCACCCACTTACTAGATTATGGGATGTTATCCCATCAAAAATGTGCGCAAAGTATGAATTATCCAAAGTTCGCACATACTGTCATAACTGCTCTAAGATCATATAAATATAGGATCATTGTGTACATTACAGAGGAAGGAATTTTAAGTCTTTGAAGTTCAAGAACAGAAGGAGAGAAATAGAAGCTTGTCGTGTCATTGTTGCTATAGCTTTCTCATTGCCCAACTCTTCAAGTTGTTCACAACATCATTGAATTTCTTCATCGTCGTGTGGTCCAAGGAGTAATATAATCATCTGCAGATCAGATCTCTACCATTATACTTCCCCAGAAGCAATTATGCTTAGATTCTTGTCTAGGATCTTTTGTACTCTTCTTTATTTTAATAGTTTGTAATAAAAAGTTTATACAACTTTTATTTATCGCAAATAAAATGGCGACTCTACTAGGGACGACTTTCTTCTTTGACGAGAAAGTGATAGCTCAATGCGACGTTGTGTTGGTCAGCACGATGCAAAAGACCTTGGTCGTAAAGTTTGACCACAAGCATACGAAAAAAATGCTCCATTCTGGAGGTAGTGGTCACCCCTCATCCGCACTCAAGTCAAGGAAGACCCGCAAAGTGTGGGTGCCCAAGTCTCATCACACATATCCCAAAGTTGCTGTCAATAAGGAAAAAAAGTATTCTTCTTAACGAGAACTCCCTTGTCAATTTTTTCATCCAAGTTTAGATCAATGACTTGGTGGATAACTCCCTTGCGTTAAACAAGGGATACAAATCGCGCAACTCGTGCAATATCAACCAAAGGGTCATCCACACCCAAGCTTCTGAGCCTGCGCATATTCGTTGTAATATAAGGGACAAACAAGTTATGGACACTACTGTCCAAGCCAATCTCTCTACAGGCGCTCTCTTCAAAGAGAGGCAAAAGTTTCTCCAGAATCTATGCCAGCAGAAAAAAAAACTACAGGCGCACTAATGAAGTGTTAGTCAGGAAAAATTATTCCCCTAATGTCATGATCACGAAGACGGTGGAGAAAAAGTTATGCGCCACTCGTCAGAAGCCTACTATTAGTGTGCCATGCCAAGACCTTCGTACAAAATTAAATGCACGTAGACAAACTGTGCCAACACTGTCTGTGCCACAGAAAGGGCGCCAAGCAGGGTCAACCTCTTCACAACATGTTGTTTGTGCGAGTGTACATAAGAAGACTGTTGGGGATAACTTTTTCTCATCCATAAAGAAAAAGAGCTTGAGAGATAATAAATCACTCGCCAATAAAGCCAACACCCCGCTCTATACACAGGGGACCAAAAATGTGCATAGAAGATTCAATGTATCTCATATAAAAAGGCAGAGTCTACCCTCTTCCTTCTCTTTTCTTCCCTCTTCTGATTTATATAAGCTTATTGTACAAAAGCGTAAGAAGAGAGATCCTTCTGACTTTGCAATAATATTTCCTAATGAACATCGTTGTAATTATCATTAGCTTGTAATCAAATATTGATGTGCATCAGCAAAATGGTCTGTGTTTGACCGATTGACTTATACTATGTCTCCTAAACCTCGACATGCAAAGCAAGTTGACAACCAGGAGTATGATGATGATGAACCGTTATTTGCTTCAGCATACATGGCTTCGCATCTTCTCCGTAGCGGGAGACAATCCAGACGAAGTTCTTCAAGAACACATAGCAAGAAAAGATTTGACCAACTTGTCAACTCTTTTGAAGTAGTATACCAAAATACTCGTTCTCGAAGATGGGAGCTCATTCTTCACGAAAATCTCTATTCCTCAGAATCTAAGGCTGGGGGTAGCAATCCCCCTAATTCTAAAACTGATAGTATAGATTCCAACTACATCGTTCTTTCTACTAATCCCTTTGTTGGACACAGAGATATTAGCGTCTATGTCATCGGTAATAAATAAGACGCTCCTCTATCAGAAAGCACCGAACAACGCCTAAATTTATTATAGGTCGTACTAAGGATATGCACACCATGATGCAAAATATGCACCTAATGATGACTGCCTAACATTCTGTTACACTAGCTCCTGTCCAAGTGGCTCCATTCATAGCTACATAGCCTACTCCTGGAACAACACCCGTGCAGGTTAACACAAATCCAGAAGCAGTCCCAAACCAAGATTCAGCAGCGCCAACTTTTAATCCTTTCAATACTGGGAATAGGCCTCCACTGGTGGTAATATATGTTCAACCAGGATCTTACCAATCAGCTGCACCACTACAGCCATAAGATTCTCTCGAAGCTATCCGGGAGTTGCGTGCACAGATCGATGATTTATAGAACAAAGACCAACTCCACAAGCTGGGGGTGAAACAACCTTATCCACCTCATTGGGATAATGTTCCCTTTCTTCTAACCAATAAATAATCTTCTTTGAAGGCAAGACATCGCCGAGCCAATATATTAATTACTTTAATATAATGATGACTCACCTGCAGAAGGAGGATGGTCTCCTCACCAGATTGTTCGTGGGATGCTTGGCCGGCATAGACTATGATTGGTATCGCTATTTACCTGATAACTGTATATCCTCATTTGATGACATAAAGTATCTTTTTCTCTCATAATTCTACGAGTGAGGCATGGATATGATGATGTCTTCGCTCATCAATATAAAACAGAAGAAAAAAAATTTTGCTCATAAATTCATTGAGTATTTCAGGAAAGAAACTCTGAAGTTGCCTTTCGCTATTCTAAATTCTGCATGTATCGCTACTTTCCAAAAGAATATACTGCCTATAGTAGGCCTCTAGATGGGTCCAACTCAATTTCAAGGTCGGACGACGTTCATCATCGGGGCCGAAGCTACTGAAGGTAACACGAAGGTGGCACGTAACTTGGGGATACAAATGACCAATGCGAAAGGAAAGTGCTTCTCCAACAACAACAACAATATGAATAATCACAACAACAAAGGAAATAAGTCTTTAGCAAAAAAATTGGCAAAGCAACCCACCTCTCTTTTTCCACTACAAAAACCTCCAGAATCTTCTAGACCTAAGAAGGAATATTCTTTTGATGAGAGAGATATCTACAATATTTTTTGACTGACTGATGAAGAGCGGCAGATTGCACTTGCCCGATATCAAACATTTGAAGAAGGCCGATAAAATAGATAGCACGAAGTAGTGCTTATACCATCGGTATATACATCATCCTACCAAGACTTGTTATGTCTTGAAAAAAAATACAACAGTTGATAGAAGATAAAGCTATCACCCTTTACAATGATACGAAGATGGTCACCGCCAATATGGTATCTTTTCAATTTGGTGACCTTTTAGCACAAGAGATCCCAAATAGCGGCATTCCAATACCTCGAGCTACAATAGAAGTGGTAAATATTCTGCCTTCTCGTAGTCAAACAGAGGGGCTGGTGCCTCTTACCACTGATCATGGCAAGATTATATTGATTCATCATGACCTGCTGCCAAATTAGGACCAAGGAGTAGCATTTTCCAATTCAAAATTCAGGAAGGGCAAGAAGTATAAACTATGTAATATGATTTATTTGGATCATCACTCAGACAGTAATCAAAATTAATCTCAAGAAGATTTACCTCTAGAGATCAAATTTCAAAGTCTGAATATTGCCCGACCAAGATCTACTCGCATGCTTCGCTTAACGCACCGATAATGGTGCATGATTGACAGTGTTACGCTAAATAGAGCCTAAGAAATCTTTATTTCTTATGAAGGTATTCCTACACAAGTTCTCTCTCCTCCTTCTATAATTAGAGCATCAGCCACAACTAGTGTGGCTGAGGATAAACATCCCCAATTTTATCAATACAACCAACAATCTGTACGCTTGATGCAAAACATGAGGTATGATTTCCAGAAAGCTGAAGGTTTAAATTTTGGCAAGGGAAAATGTATTCCTCTACAACTCCAAGGATAGTCGAACAAATCCCGTAGAGGATTGGGTTATGATCAAATTAGCCCACAAACTCATTCCAAAAAGAGGTATGCCAAAAAAAACTCAAATCTTGTAACATGGACTAGTAGCAGGTCCGAAAAAGATTATCATAAAATATATGAGTCTATCCTGAAAGATGCCCCTGATGTTCCTTCTACTTTATCAACTCCGGTTGATCCAGTCACAGCCAAACCTGGTCCTTCGAAGCCTACTACGACAGAGAAAGAAAATAAAAAGGAAGTACACTTCGACAAATCCCTGAAGAAGAATGTACCTTATGGACTTGAAAATCCCTACAATTTTGACATATGCACAACTAGCGAATACTCCAGCCTGACTTTTTATATTTGAGTTACTTCGTTTGTCGAAGAAAACTCGTGAATCTTTGAGAGAAGCTCTGATACATGCAGACTGATGCTTAGCTCAACTCAAGACTCCTGATGAACAGCCACTAGTGCGTCCTTAATGCCACAGTGTAATCGAGAAGATTTCTAACATTACTTTCATAAAATATGACATGATACTCAAGGATAACCGGCATGAAAGGCCTCTGTATTATACCGGTTATATCGGATCTACTAAAGTGAACCGGATTCATATCGACCATGTTTCTTCACTCAGTATTATTTCAAAAAGCCTACTGAGAGGATTGAAGATACCAATGCATAACTTGTCTGCCACTAGCACTACAAATCTAGGCTTCAATACTGGAAGAAGTAAACCGCTAGGAAAGATACGCCTAAAAATTCAGATAGGCGATCTACGTACTGAAGCCATGTCCTATGTGATTGACTCTAACGTATCCTAAAAAGTTTTGCTGGGACGGCCGTGGATACACAAGCATAAAATTGTACCATCCACCCTATACCAATGCTTCAAATATGTATATAGTCGGACAGACGTCAAAACAAAGGTAGCTGACCTCAACCCATTCAAAGGTGTCAAATCATATTTCTCTGACTATACACTCTATACACCAGAGTATATAAAAAAAGAAGCTAATCAAGCTGGTGATAAAGATGAGAATACCCTAAACGAAGAGCCTTTAATGATCCTAGTGAAAGTATGTACTACTCGTCTAACTCCTTTGAAGCCTCTTGGCATTAACATGTACAAATTACCTCTATTGGTCATCAACCTTTAATATAGTGAACAGCCGACGCCGAAGAATGAGCCACTTATTATCGACCTTCATCGTAATAAGCAACCAACATCAGTAAATTGACCCCTAGTAATAAATCTTGCCAAGCCTTTTGTCAAGTCAGAAGATTCTATTAACCATGTGGAAGAAGAAGAAGAGATCTTGTATTTTATGAATAAAGAAGATACTACTTTGTACTACATTGATGTTGAACCCTTTGCTAAAAAATTCATAAAAGCCCTTCATCTTCACGAACGTCTGTCCATACCAGTGGCATCTCTATTTTAATATAGTTCATTATATGAACCATATAAGGATGCATAATTCATAGTCCCAGCAAGACAAGACAAGCAACATCGGATAATTTTTGGCAAAGCTAGAAACAAAAGTGTCACGCAGACTAATGATTCTGACGAAGATATTGGGAATATACAACCGTATCATTATAGCCAACCATCCAAGAATATTATGCATGGGATAGGGTATAACTTAAAATCTAGTTTGTGTTTGAATTATGGAAAAGGTAGACGGACTCCTATACATCACTTCTTTCCAAAAGATATGCCAAAAACATACTATAAGCGGACTGGTCTAAAGTTACGTGTAGGCAACTCTAGGGGGGTAAATAGAGTTATATGTTAATAGTGACCAATTAAAACTGATTAAGACTAAGTCCAATAAGAAACTAATAACAAAAATAATAATGCTGAAAGTAAATAGAGTAAGGAAGAGCAAACGTAAACATACCGATATATCCTGGTTTTTCTCGTGGAGGACTAGTCCAGGCCTGAGAACACTAGCTCGGAGTTTGAATCCACTGTCAGTGAAATACAAGCTTTGATCCGAAGGTTTGCCACTTTTTTATAGACACGAGCTTTTTATCCGAAGGGCTCGACTACTTCAACTTCGCAGAGGCAAAACTTGCACTTTTTAAGTGAGAACACTTTACAAGTCTTGTACAACTTTTAGTTGAATTGCACCGAGGCACCTTAGGGGATTAGAAAATTGTGGCTAAGGAGATTTGGAAGAGTATGGCTTAGAAGATTGAGAGCTTGAAAGATGAAGGATAATTTGAAATGAGTTCGGTTAGAGTTCTGTCCCCTAACGTTCAAAAATTTGACCGTTGGACAGCTCATTATAAGGTGGAACAAAAAATTAGGTTGCTAATTTTAAGGGCACCGAGTTTGACCCGAGTTTGGTCTGCCTCTGACCAGAAGCTTTATAACTGGGTTTGAGTAGGTTTGGTTTTGGTTTTGGTTTTGGTTTTGGTTTTGGTTGGGTTCTGGACTTGGTTGTTCGTTTAGTGGAGGCTATAGAAAATATGTTGAGGGTTGATATGCAACAGTGCGACTCAACGTACATGTTTCCTATACTCAAACAAAATAGAAAATTATATAGATGAAAACCAAGGGCACCGATGACTCTAATCTTCTGAAACATTCGCTGAGTTGAAGATGCATTTTTCCTTGACGGTAGTTGTCCAAAGATAAACAAATCTGATTACCTTTCATGGTGCGAGGCTCCGGATAAGTCATAGACGGTTGGACGAAATTATCTAGTATAACACCGTCTTTGGCTCATCATCATTTTATCGTTTCTTATGTCCATGCTAGTTTTTGTTTATTACTTTCTGCAAGTACATGTTAGACGAACAAGGAAATATACATAAGCAAATATTGCATATCAGGACAATGCTGAGTTTAAGTAGAATATACTATAGTGATTGATCGATTATTATTATGCTAAACTTAATCGATGAGCCATATTCAAAAACTTAACTTAAACATTGGGCTAACATTATCATGGTTTGGGATATGTTACATGTCACGACAAGCACCCGATATAGGGGCACGAGTGCGTGGGTACGTCCAGCCTATGCCGCATCATCGATGGTAGAACGCTGTCGAGGTCACAATACTATCTAATCAATCTCACACGAGTATCTAACTCCATAAGGAGACACAGATATTACAATATAATATGAAAATACTCAATCACAGAAACTAAAGCACGATAAGATCTCAGGAAAAATAACGAAACACAAAACAAGTCTAAACAACAGAAATACTCTAACCTGCAATCAATAACATCCAAATCTCCAAGTATGCCGGAAACAAGTCCTCTAAGTCACAGTCTGAAAAAATATTTTCAGTCAAGATGGAGCAAAGTACAAGCACTAACAACAGTTCCATGTACATTGACAAAAAACTATAATACAGTGTAAAAAAATACAAGATTAATATAGTACTAGAAATAAGAAATACTGGAGATAATAAAATACTAGAAATAGAAATACTGGAGCATATGTCATCAACAATGGTACAACTGGCAATGAACAGAATACATGTGCATGCTAGAATAATAAACTGGAATATAAGTAAATGCTAGAACAATAACTAGAATATAAAGAAATGTTAGATCAATAACTAAAAATACATGTATAGACTATCTTGCTAAGTGTGTGAAACATCAGCATATCATGTGATCGGCTTGGGACTGATCAGGCTTGCTAGGTATGATTAGCTATGATTCATGTAGAGTTGGGACTGGTCAGGCAAACCATCCAGTTAGCTATGATGCGAGCAATAGTCAGGCTAATCATACATAACAGGCTATGAGGCATGTAATGGTCAGGCTGCACCGACTTGAGATGTGGGTGATCTATGATTCATGTAGAGTTGGGTATGATCGCATAATCTACTAATATTTTCCCGTCCCCAGCTAGCATGATGGATACTAATCACGACTCCTCATGACAGGTCTCGATGATGACAACTCGTGCATCCACAGTGTCAGAATCATGTACGCTATACAACTAGAATCATAGAGATGATCAACATAATAAAAACTGTCAGAGAATGTACTCGCCTGGGGTCCTCTGCTAGAAATACCAATGTTCTGTTTCCAAAGTCTTGTCTGAATAATCCAACAGTCCTATAGACATAATATAATAATAATGCAGAATCAGACGTTACACTAGCATATACACAATCATAAATACACTTAACTCAGAGACTACGCTAGAGATGACACTGGTCAACTAGCAGGGTCGAATGTGCGTCTAACTGCACGGGTGTCACATCTTCAATGCTGTGCATAATCAGACAGTCAATTACTAACACATGTCTAGCTCGTACGTTAGTGTACACAAGGCAGTCAACTCATAATTACTCAGGGTCATACAGTCAATAAAAATACATGGGATACCCATATTTAACACCTATGGTCATACAACATATGTATATCAACTAATTATTATACACACGCACGCACGCACATGCCTACTAGTTACTCGGTTTACTAACACAGGGTTTGTAACCACATCAACTAAACTTACCATGAAGCAGTATGTTAAACCCTACACTATTTACATATGCACATACACACAATCTGACAGAAAGGCAAGGTCGAACCTGCGCGTTAGCGTGCACGTACACGGGATCGAGGGTGACTGCTACAGGTCATCTCTGGCGAGGTGGGATGGGTCGATGATGATGATGATGGTGATGATGTTGATGATGATGTTGATGGTGATGATGATGATGATGATGATTATGATATTGATGATGATGATGATGATGATGTTGATGATGATGATGACTGTCGGAGGGAAGAAGCTCGACGAGGCTGCTGCTCGTCGGGGGTGTTCAAGCAAGAGTGTGATGAAGTTAGGGACGATGGTGAAGTTGATCGGAGAAGGAGGTGGAGAGCAGGTCGGGATTGTTCGGAGAGATAAGGTATACGGTATTGGCGTAGACGAGGCTGATGGCCGCTGTGAGTCGGCTGCTCCCATGGTGGAGTTAGGTGCTCAGGCGGAGATCCAGCTCGGCGGTGGCAGTACTGAGCATGGGTGGTTCAGCAGGGCTCAGGAAGAAGAAAGTCGGGGAGGACGATGTTAATGGTGGTGGTGCTGAGGCGGGCTTTCGGCTGACAGTAGAGGAGAACGGTTGTTGCTCAGTGGTGGAGGCGGTCGGCAGTGAGGCGGGGCTCGGCTGGGAGGTCTCAGGCGGCTCCGGCGGGAAGGTGGTCGGGGGAAGGGATAAAGGCTCAGGGTTAGTTTTAGGTTTGGGTTAGGGTTGATGTTTGATGTAGGTGGTGATGGTAATGGTGATGTAGAAAAATAATGGAGGAGTTTTGCATATAAAAGAGAGAGGGTTGATGGTGATGCTAGCCTAGAGATTATGGACGGCCATGTGCCTCATTGGAATGGGGGGTAGCTTTGGGAAAAGGGTTATAATGATATATATATATATATATATATATATATATATATATATATATATATGAGAGGGTGTGTGTGGTGAGGATGTTGCTCCATTTAAATGGAGGGACATGATTATGAAGGAGAGGGCACAAACAAAAAGGGGAGAGAGTTAACCGGTCAATGAGGGAGGGGGTGATTTTTTCTTGGGCCTTGACCAATAGGATGGTGACACCTCATTGTATTTTTGCATAAAAGTCCTCAACAATTGGAAAATTGCACAAAAAGTGGAAATTAGGATTTAATGAGGTAAAACACCATATTTTGTGTGATGTAGTGGATGAAAAGGGTGTGTGGTATTTAGTATGAGTCTTGAGGGTGTGAATGGGGTTTTGGTTTGGTGTTGGGTCTAGCTTTAGGTTAAGTTGGGTCTTTATACCAATTTAATTAAAATTAATATAAATGGTGTTCTAAAATTAATTGGAAGTACATGTGATTAAAATTAGGTGGGACACAAGTGTCATGGACGTAGATGACTCAGAATAGAATATTATCATAATTTGTGTTGCACAAAATGGGTCAAGATTGTGTCTCCAATTTTGATTGGAACACATAAAGATACAAAGTCAAATTTATTTAGAATTAAAAATAAACGTCCGTAACGAATATTATGCGACTAAAATATAGCACAAGAGAGCATATTTATAAGTTACACAAAGGTCAGAATGGAAGACGGGCACGTCTTGGACAAGGGTGTAAAATTTGTTGGAAGGCAAAAGCTAGGGTAGCGCTCCAAATATCGAAACAACGGTAAGGCACAACAATGAATAAAAATCACAATAATAAATATAATCTCCAATAATTAATTCTCCAAAATGCTAATTAAATCCATAATCCTATAATTTGGTCAGAGGCTCATCTAGTGGGCTTCTAGGTCTAGTCTACTAACTCATGCATTAAAGAACACTATACATATAATATATATATATATATATATATATATATATATATATATATATATATATATATCATGCAATTATTTAAAATAAATACACACAATACTTATAATAAATAAAAATGCTAAAATATTCCTATTTTAGAATGTGGTAGTGACAAGTCTACCATCCTTAGAAAAATTTTGTCCTCAAATTTAAGATCCTCAATAGTTGTATTTATTTATTTATATTATTTATGACCATCAAAATTGAAATTTATCAAACCATATAATCATGAAGTAAATCCATATTGTTATTTCACAAAATTTTCAAAATTCTATAAATATCATATTCCTAAAAATCTTCAAAATCAAATTTCATTCTTATCACAATCTCTTCCAAAATTTTAAGTTAATAACTAAATACAAGAATTTAATACCCAATCCTCTAATTTAAATCCAATCAATGCATATTTATAAAAGTTAAATCTCATCCCAAAAAATTTGAATTCAAACTTCTAATCCATTAGTGATCTTAATCCTCGATTTTTTTTCCACACAATACTCAAACAATGTAATACTTATAAAATCTTTAAATACAACAGAAAATATAAATTTATATCTTGTAGTCAAATAAATATAATAATAATATCCTTAATTTTCTTAAATTTTCATGACAAATTCAATCATATCATAATCTTCATAAAATTAATGATTTTACAAAATCGTCAATTCTGCCATATTAAATTCTCAACTCTTTATTTAAATTAATGTTTATCCTCAAAATTTAAGGCACCTTCTCTCTCTCTGTCCAGTCATAGCCTCTTTATCAATCTTCACTACGGTCAAACCCCCAACAATCAAGGTCTAAGAAAAAATCCTACCTACAGTCATACAACATGCAATCTAGAGAAAACATGTATGGTTATGGTCACTTTTGTCATGGTATAGCAGTCTCTGTTAGGGTGTACTACTAACTACATTCTAACAAGAAAATCATTGATGCAAGCTACGGTACTAAGGAATCAATCAATCAAATAGTCAAAAAAGGAACAGAAGGAAAGAAAAGAACAGAACCTGCTAACACAACCATAGGTTAAATGATGCATCCAAAGTTGATGCCCCTATCCCTTTGGTACCACTGTTTCTACTACAAGCACAACCACTACTAACTCTCTTACCTACTGTAATTTTTAATACTAGTTGTTCTTATCACTCAAGTGCACACCAAGTGCAACACACCACACTAAGTACTACTCCCTCTAATATGACTCTAGATGGACACCCAAGTCAGTTTGCAGTGCCATCTCAGACATGCTCAAGCCAACAGATCCTTACACATGTACTTCATCCACTCATATACTGTTATACATTTCTTACTCACCATAAAATTTTACCCTCAAAATAAAATCCTTAAAATTGAACTTCTCGAACAATTTAAAATAAAATGTATATACTTTCCTCAAAAGTCAAATATTCAAATATTGAAATAAAATTTTAATCACTTCCAAAATCTTTATAGCTTTGACTATGTTTATTGAATTGAATTTGAATCCTCAAAAATTTTAATAACATTAAATCTCAATTCCACAAAAATTCTTAAAAATTAAAATTTATTTCCAATCTTTAAATTATAAATTTAAATCCACATATATCTAACTATACATATAAATACTTATAGTCTCTAACACTCAAGGTACACACAAATACACCAATTGTCTGCACCCCTCAACTGTGTACTGAAATTTGTACTGCCTGGATTACTTGCACTATCACTTTCAATGATTTTCTATCCATATTAACTAATACACCAATCTAATATTATCACACAAGGTACTTACTGTTACTAGCATAATTTTCAACTAATCCTTGATATAGAAACACTAGCACTATTGGTATAGTAACACTAGCTTCCTTATTAGATCACCTACTCACACTCACTAGAACTCATGATCACTTGCACTTTCTATAATACACATGTTTTACTTCACTCTCAAAGGCAGGCATATGGTTTCATATCTCGATCGATGTATAAGTATCTTCCTTTAACCTTTTATAGGCTGATACACTAATCTGTAATACACTTCATACCTTCCAAGACCAATCATGATATTTCTCAACCCATGACACACTATTAAATTTTTTTAATACTCATGCTTCCACTTTCATGAACTTCCACACTGACACTCATCACCTACTGTGCATCCTGCACATAATTTCTAAATACTTCTTTCACCTATTGCTTCAAACACATCACTGGCCTCAATATCAGGTGATACATCCATCATTAGTCATATATCGGTACACTTAGATCAAATAACATATCAAGGCCCTACTTTTATCTGTATCACAAGTCTCACTACTTAGCATATTATATTTTTTATTCTCTCACGCTCTCTTATACACTTATGGGTATCCTCCTACTATGGCACACTCATTAATTCCTTTTATTCATATACATTTCTTTACTCTTGACACCCCAAGTATCAACCATCAAATTGAATATTATGCTCCATTAATTTTTAACAAAATTTCCTTGATACTTAATTGTTTACATAGATCACCTAACTACATGAATTTATGACTATCCAGGACTGGCATGCTGACTCTGATACTAACTCCTGGAACCCTTACTGATACTCTTTACTCCCCCTTCTACCTATAGTACAAATACTAACTATAATGACACCTATCATAGAACTATTACTACAAGATACTTTGCTACAGGTTATCTCTAGATTGATGCCTATTGCTCACATGTCCAACCAAGAACCACTTACAAACTCACAGGTCATACTCCCAAAAGTCAACACTGATACTCAAGACACAGACCTAATTACAAGTCACTAATTATCACACTAACAAGGAATCCTTAAAGAAATAAAGCTCAAAAAGGAACTGGGCAAAGAACTGAAGGTATCTCTTACTGCTATCAAGAAAAAAAATGATGGAACAAAGTCCTATAATAACGGAAGTGGATAAGTATTGAGATGATACTTTAAGAACCAATTTAAGATACAACCTGATAATCATACACGTCTGTCCGAAATTATGACACTCAGAATCCTCGTCACGCTAGTAAGCATAGTTGTGATAAACGATAGGTTCCATAACTAAGGTATGCAACTCTATAATCATGTCATCTAGAATCCTCACCATGCTAACCGGTATGGCTGCGAGAAACTCTAAATTTTATAACTAAGATATATACATCCAAGGTCAGGCTCCTACGTTTCCGCCACGACAGCTAATATGGCTGCGATAAACTCTAGGCTCCATAACCAAAGTAGACGTTTTACCTTTCTCACCGTCCTCATCAACATATGTTATCAGATGATACCATAAATTTTAATCTGTAAAATTTATCTCAATATGAAATCAAACTCAACAAAGACACCAAGAATTAAATTTAACAACGGATCAACATGAATCAAATTTAATAGCAACAGGTGAGAACGGACGAAAACAAGGAAAAAGATTTAAATTAAAATTTACAATAAGATTCTCAAGGGTTATCCCAGAAATATCTCAAATAATTTGTGATTGAGTATCCTCTCTCATCCTAGTATCCTATGTCCTCTATCCTATCGCTGGCACACAATAGTACAACTAAGACGTCGCACTACCACAATATTGCACTACTTGCGAAGTCTGACCTGCATGGGCCACCACTAAAAATGTGTCACGATCCACACCCGATATAGGGGCACGAGTACGTGGGTACGTCCAGCCTACGCTGCAGCATCGGCGGTAGAATACTATCAAGGTCATAATACTATCTAATCAATCTCACACGAGTATCCAACTCCATAAGGAGACACAGATATTATAATATAATATGGAAATACATAATCACAGAAACTAAAGCACGATAAGATCTCAGGGAAAATAACGAAACACAACACAATTCTAAACAACAAAAATACTCTAACCTACAATCAATAACATCCAAATCTTCAAGTATTCCAGAAACAAGTCCTCTAAGTTACAGTCTGAAAAAATATTTCCAGTCAGGATGGGGCAAAGTACAAGAACTAACAACAGTTCCATGTATATTGGCAAAAACTATAATACAGTGTAAAGAAATACAAGATGGATATAGTACTGGAAATAAGAAATACTGGAGATAATAAAATACTGGAAATAGAAATACTCGAGCATATGTCATCAACAATGGTACAACTAGCAATGAACAGAATACAAGTGCATGCTAGAACAATGAACTGGAATATAAGTGAATGCTAGAAAAATAACTAGAATATAAGGAAATGCTAGATAAATAACTAAAAATACATGTATAGACTATCTAGCTAAGTGTGTGAAATATCAGCATATCTTGTGATTGGCTTGGGACTGATCAGGCTTGCTATGTATGATTAGCTATAATTCATGTAGAGTTTGGACTGGTCAGGCTAACCATCCAGTTAGCTATGATGCGAGCAATAGTCAGGCTAATCATACATAACAGGCTATGAGGCATGTAATGGTCAGGCTGTACCGACGTGAGGTGTGGGTAAGCTATGATTCATGTAGAGTTGGGTATGATCACATAATCTACTAATATTTCCCCATCCACAGCTAGCACGATAGATCCCAATCATGACTCCTTGTGACAGGTCTCGATGATGCCAACTCATGTATCCACAGTATCAGAATCATGTACGCTATACAACTAGAATCATAGAGATGATCAACATAATGAAAACGGTCAGAGAATGTACTCGCCTAGGGTCCTCTGCTGGAAATACCAATGTCCTATTTCCAAAGTCTTGTCTGAATAATCCAACAGTCCTATAGACATAAGAATCAGTCGTTACACTAGCATACACATAATCATAAATACACTAAACTCAGAGACTACGCTAGGGGTGACACTGGTCAACTAGCAGGGTCGAATGTACGTCTAACTGTACGGGTATCACATCTTCAATACTGTGCATAACCAGACAGTCAATTACTAACACATGTCTAGCCAGTACGTCAATGTACACAAGGCAGTCAACTCACAATTACTCAGGGTCATACAGTCAATGCAAATACATGGGATACCCACATTTAACACCTATGGTCACACAATATATGTATATTACAGTCATACCTAGTACTTAGAATTTAATTACCATAGAATATATATATCTATATATATGTATCAACTAATTATTATACACATGTACGCACGCACACGCATACTAGTTACTGGGTTCACCAACACAGGGTCTGTAATCACATCAACTAAACTTACCATGAAGTAATACGTTAAATCCTACACTATTCACATATGCACATACACACAATCTGAAAGGAAGGCAAGGTCAAACCTGTACGTTAGCATACACGTGCACGGGATCTAGGGTGACTGTTGCAGGTCGTCTCCGGTGAGATAGGATGGGTCAACGATGATGAAGATGGTGATGATGTTGATGACGATGATGATGGTGATGATGATGATGATGATGATGATAATGATGATGATGGTGATGATGTTGATGATGATGACCGTCGGAGGGGAGAGGCTCGATGAGGCTGCTGCTCGTCGGGGGTGTTCAGGCGAGAGGGTAATAAAGTCGGGGACGATGGTGAAGTCGATCGGAGAAGGAGGTGGAGAGCAGGTCGAGGTTGTTCGGAGAGATGAGGTATGCAGTATTGGCGTAGCCGTGGTTGATGGCCGCTGTGAGTCGGCTGCTCCGGTGGTGGAGTCGGGTGCTCAGGCGGAGATCCGGCTCGGCGGTGGCAGCACTAAGCGTGGGTGGTTCAGCAGGGCTCGGGGAGAAGAAAGTCAGGGAGGATGATGTTAATAGTGGCGATACTGAGGCGGGCTTCCGGCTGACAGTGGAGGAGAACGGCTGTTGCTCAGTGGTGGAGGCAGTGAGCAGTGAGGCGGGGCTCGGCGGGAAGGTCTCAGGCGGCTCTGGCGGAAAGGTGGCCGTGGGAAGGGATGAAGGCTCAGGGTTAGTTTTAGGTTTGGGTTAGGGTTGATGTTTGATGTAGGTGGTGATGGTAATGGTGATGTAAAAAAATAATGGAGAAGTTTTGCATGTAGAAGAGAGAGGGTTGATGGTGATGCTAGCCTAGGGATTAGGACCGGCCATGTACCTCATTAGGATGGGGGATGGCTTTGGAAAAATGGTTAGGATGAGATATATATATAGGAGAGGGTGTGTGTGGTGAGGATGTTGCTCTATTTAAATGGAGGGCCAAGATTAAACATGAAGGAGAGGGCACAAATAAAAAGGGGAGAGAGTAGACTGGTCAATGAGGGAGGGGATGATTTCTTCATGTGCCTTGACCAATAGGATGGTGACACCTCATTGCATTTTTGCATAAAAGTCCTCAACAATTAGAAAATTGCACAGAAAGTAGAAATTGGGATTTAATGATGGAAAATACCATGTTTGGTGTGATGTAGTGGATGAAAATGGTGTTTGGTATTTAGTATAAGTCTTGAGGGTGTGAATGGTGGTTTGGTTTGGTGTTGGGTCTAGCTTTGGATTAAGTTGGGTCTTTACACCAATTTAATTAAAATTAATGTAAATGGTGTTCTAAAATTAGTTAGAAGTCCATGGGATTAAAATTAGGTGGGACACAAGTGTCATTGACGTAGATGACTCAGAATAGAATATTATCATAATTTGGATTTTACAAAATAGGTCAAGATTGTGTCTCCAATTTTGATTGGAACGCACAAAGATACAAAGTCAAATTTATTTGGAATTAAAAATAAACGTCCATAACGAATATTGTACGAATAAAATAAAGCAAAAGAGAGAATATTTATAAGTTACACAAAGGTCAGAATGGAAGACGGGCATGTCTAGGACAAGGGTGTAAACTTTATTGGAAGGCAAAAGTTAGGGGAGCGCTCCAAATATCGAAGCAACGGTAAGGCATAACAATGAATAAAAATCACAATAATAAATATAATCTCCAATAATTAATTTCCCAAAATGCTATTTAAATCCATAATCCTATAATTTGGTCAGGGGTTCATCTAGTGGGCTTCTAGGTCTAGTCTACTAACTCACGCATTAAAGAAAACTATACATATAATATATATATATATATATATATATATATATATATATATATATATATATATATAATGCAATTATTTAAAATAAATACACACAATACTTATAATAAATAAAAATATCAAAATTACCCCTATTTTAGAATATGGTAGTGATATTACACCATCAATAAGTCCTAAAAGTTCAAAATCGGAAGAAGAGACATATTCTCATTCCTCTGACTCATCATTATGGAATTCTGACGAAAGCATACTGTAAATATGGTATCAACTGGCCCAAATGATAATAACGTTTAACCAATGGAAACATTCAAGAATGATCCATGGGCACAATAGATGGATACTCAATGGGAGATTCGGTTTGAGCAACATGAACCACCTACAGAGGATGAAGTAGTCCAAATTGATATAAGAGAAAAATCTTTCCCAAAACCGATCTTTATTAGCAAGAGTCTTCCTGAAAAAGATAAACTAGCTTTAGTCCAGCTAATAAATAAGTATATTGATGTCTTCGCATGGAGTTATGTGGATACGTCTGGCCTGGATCCTCAAATAGCCATATACAAGCTCAATATTCTTTCGAATGCTAAGCCAGTAAAACAGCAGCAACGGCGATTCCTTTCGGATATGATGGATGCAATTAAAGCAAAAGTCAAGAAACTGATAGCATGTGGCTTTATTCGAGAAGAGTAGCATCTCGACTGGATAGCCAATATCGTTCCAGTTATGAAGAATAATGGGAAGGTATGGCTCTGCATAGATTATTGAGATCTAAACTTGGCCTGTCCAAAAGACGAATTTCCTCTCCCATCACAGATATCATGATCGACAATACATATGTCTTTGAACATATGTCCTTCATGGATGGATTTTCAGGATACAATCAAATTATGATATAGTTTAATTTTTCGTACAATATTGGAAGTATACTGTTATACAGTCATGCCCTTCAGATTGAAGAATGCGGGAGCAACGTATCAACGAGCAATGAGTATAATTTTCTAGAAGCATTTATGGAAAATAATAGAATGCTACGTGGATGATATTCCTATCAAGAGTCATCTTAAAGATGATCACCTTCAAGATTTGAAGATTGTGTTTGAATTGATGTGCCACCACCAATTGAAGATGAATCCAACTAAATCCTTTTTGAGAGTTTTTAGTGGCAAGTTCCTTGGATTTGTTATAACTTCCAAGGGTATTCATGTTGACCCCGATAAAATCAAAGCTATCCTCGGAATGCGGCCTCCATGCAATCTCAAAGAACTTCATGGTATGCAGGTCTGTTTGTCGTATATTAGGAGGTTCATCTCCAATCTCTCGGGACGATGCCGACCCTTCACTCAGTTAATGAAGAAAAGTGTGTCCTTTGTTTGGAAAGAAGCTTGTCAACAAGCATTCGATGACATCAAATGATATCTCACAAATCCGCCACTTCTGGTGTCTCCAATCATTGGGAAGCCCTTTTTGTAGTATATTCGAGCAATGGATCACTCCCTATGAGCTCTTATTGTACAAAAAAGTAATGAAGGCCATGGACAGGTGATATATTATCGTAGTTGCATGATGGTTGGTGTTGAACATCGATACAATCCTGTGGAAAAAGAATACCTCACCATGATATTTGCTATTTAAAAGATGTGACACTATGTGTCAGGTCAAACCATTCATATCATATCCAAAGTGAATCCCCTCCGGGTATTGATGACCAAGTCGAGCATACTCAATTCTCGGTTATTTATATGGGTAATGCTGTTATAACCTTATAACATGGTATATGTCTCACAAAAAGCATTGAAGGGTCAAGCACTAGCTGATTTCCTAACATCTTATCTTGTACCAAAAACTTCCAAACTGTACGACGATATCCCAGATTAAGTCTTGGAATCTAATATAGCAATGAAAGATGACACCTGGCAACTATTCTTTGATGGGGCATCAAGAATAGGACCCAAAGACAACATAGTAGCTAGAGTAGGCATAGGCCTAGTATCTCCTAACAAACTACTCATTCATTGAGCATATTCTCTCAGTGAACCATGTTCCAATAATATGGCATAATATAATGCTCTACTCATCGGTCCCGAATTAGCCAAAGAATTGGACATAAAATATCTTGAAGCCTACGGAGATTCCAAGCTGATACCTAATCAGATTATGGGAGCGTATGAGGTTCGACATGAAGACCTCATACATTATCATTAGGCTACAATCAAACTGGCTTTTACTTTTAAAGGACTCTTCATCGAGCATGTGCCTTAGTTAAAGAATATGAAAGCATATGCTTTGGCCTAGCAGCATCATTGGTTGTTCTCCTAAAGAGATGACACTAAATTATGCTAATTGTTCGAGAGTTGTTCTGTACCAAAAATTATTTGCACATTGAATAGAGTTACGTCATAAATTCAACTTTCATGGATAAAGATTAGAGAGACATTTTTATAGACTACGATACTTATGGGGTTCTTTCTGAAGATACGAAAGAAGTCACTTCTATTAAAAGACACTCACTCTAATTCTACTATGAAGCCTCATCTAAAATATTATATCTTCGTTCTTATGAGGGATTGCTGCTACGTTATTTTCTAACCCTGTAGCAAGATAATCACTCCGTGAAGCTCATGATGTCATATGTGGGGGACATCAGCCAGGTCCTAAGTAATAAGACTGTCTCAGAAGAATAGATTATTATTGGCCTACCATGGTGGCATATTCCGTAGATTATGCTCATAAATGTAGATCATGTCAAATCTATGCTAATTTTATCCACCAACCAATAAAGTTCTTGCATCCTACAACTGCATTCTGGCCTTTTGAAGCCTGGAAAATAGATATTATTGGTCCGATCAGCACATCTTCTTCTAGAGGACATCGGTTCATACTTGCAAAAATCGATTACTTCTCAAAATGGGCAGAAGAAGTCCCTCTCATCAAAGTAAAAAATATCCAACGTAATTAGCTTTGCCAAATACCATGTTATCTATCGTTTCGGTGTTCTCCGTAGGATAATACATGAAAATAGGCTATAATTCGTCAGTCAAGCATTTTATTGGTTCTGTGATAAGAATCGAATCCAGAATGCAGCATCTGCGGCCTACAATCCAGCAGCCAACGGCTTAGCGGAAGCCTTCAATAAGACTATAATCAAACTCCTTAAAAATATTTCTTATCCAACAAATATGATTAGAATGAGAAGCTCGGGGAGTATTTATGGGCTTATCGTATAATAGTTCAAACTCCAACTGGTTATACACCATTTTTTCTGGTCTACGGATGTGAAGCAGTTCTTTCACTCAAAATCCAGATACCTTCTCTCATAGTAGCTATTGCTAATAAGCTAACAGTAGAGAATAATAATCGATTACGCCTGCAAGAATTAGAAGCATTGGATAAAAAGTGTCTGCATGCTCAATAGCGTATTGAGCTATACCAATCACGCATTTTCTGAGCTTTTAATCAAAAAGTCAAGAAAATAATATTCCAGGTCGGTAAATTAGTCCTTACAGTAAGGAGACCTATGATCATAACCCACAAGAGCATCGTCAAATTCCAAGCAAAATGGGACGGTTCTTATGTGTTGGAGACAGTATTCTCCAACGGAGCCTACATGCTTACTAAGCCTAATGGAGATTTGATAATGATACCTATCAACGACAAATTTCTTAAAAAGTATTATGTCTAGGCATGACATATTCTTCTCCTTCTCTTGCAGAGTAAAATAAGATGTACAACTAGTATATTTTTCCAATCCCCATCAACTTGTAGCCTACACGGTATCTCAAACTATTATCTATATTCATTGTTGAATAAGACATGGGTAATAGGTCCTCAAAGTTTCCTAGTGGGATAATCCTCAGATCCAATGAAACACTCTCGTTGAGATCATCTAATAATTTTTTCCAACAAAAATATCTCATTCTTAAAGTCCAGTTGTTTTAAGGATATCATATTCCTGATTCCCTATTGGGTTGGGAATAATCTCATATATTTTTTCATTAGTCAATAAGTGTAATATGATTCATGTCCATATTACCTCTGAATCATATTCCATTTATTATCACCAAAAGTGAAGATGATAGTTCACCCTTGAACTACTCTTTCTTCTTTTCTCCAACGGAGAAAACTAGCAAGCTATTACGTCTATATCACCTCTGATAGTATTGCATCATGCAAAATTTGTTATTTGTACTCAGCATGAGTATGCTACGGGTGAAAAATCTACCAAATTCCCTACAGAATTATATTTTTTTATGTCCATGTTACCTCTGAGTAGATATATTCGGTGGGATCCCGTTCAAAAATATATCATGTCCACATTACCTCTGATATTATTTTCACTCTAACTTATTATCTATATCTAATATTAGGGACATAATAGATAATAAAGTCAACAAAAGTCTTTAAAATTTGTAGAAACCAAATTTTTTTATTGATAAGAAAATGAAGAAAACAAATGACAACACAAATACTTAAGAAGGGGAAGAATAAGAGTCTTCCAAATTGTTTATAAATATTACAAGGGCATGCAAAATACAGAGTCTAAGGATATAATCAAACGATAGGAGACCTCAACTCTGCCTTGTTCTTCTTGTTTCCACGAGTTGACAAGAAGATCATGGATCTCGGTCTGAGACAGAGTAGATCCGTCTAATGAAGGGCTAACAAGGTCTCAAAGAAAATCTGCCTTATACAACCTAGATGAGGCTTCTTTCTCTTCCTCAGCAGGGGGTGGCACCGGAATAGTAGAGATGCAACCAGAGTCAGCCGTAATGGGTGAGAGAACAGGCAATTCATTATTCTCTCTTTTCTTCTTTTGAGATTGGTCTTAGGAAGCCATCAATAAATTCGAATGTAGAATATTGAATTGAGTAGTTGACTCTCTTATTTATAATAAGTAGAATAACAGTTTGAATTTCTCCACATGATTCATCAGTAAAATACGATTACGATTTGGAACCCCACCATCCGTGAAGGAAGACGACTGTTCGAATCCCCATGAATTAGGCATAAATGAAAGGGTGCAACGATTTTTTTTCCCGAGCGAAGAACAGAATACAAAAATAATTATTGAGATTCTATGTGTTGGTCCAAGAGTTCCCAGATGCGCATAATGGTCTGATTAACAAAAATGTTGCATAGTGCGTACGCCAGATAATTGGTAGAAATGGTTATATAAGTGTGCACATTATTCAGATGACAAATTGCACAGTGTGAACGAAATCCAATTTTTTCTAATGCATAATTATGCGCATATCATTTGGATGACAGGGGAAAAGCACCATAGTATGCATATTAGTTAGTCTCTTCTTATGCATGTCCTCATCAAAGCAAAGACATTCAAAGTCACTCGCTAGCAATATGCAAACAGTCTAACAAAATTAAGCTAAAACTTTTATTGATGCTTAATTATGATTACATATGATAGAGATCTATCACATCTGAATTTTTATTCTAAAATAATAATTATACATATAGAAATCTATTACATCTGAATTTTCATATGATGGGGATCTATCACAGAGCCATACCCATCTCAGTGCCACGTCTGCTCCAGATGCAAATGAATTAAGGAACAAAAGAAATAAACTCCTTAGTGCAAACCACAATACATGGAAACAATCTATGTTGTGGACAAGCGAGGATGCTACATAGGACTGGGCCTGTTTAAATTAGCATAGACCCATTTTTGTCCGGACGGTGTGCTGCCGCTAGAAGTCTCGGTTGGGATTCCAATCCCAACCTTGTAATCAACACAGCAGCCATATTAAGAGAGTGATTCCAACGAGCTGGGTTTGATGACAACGAACAGTCTTTAGGATAATATGTCAGTTCAGCATAAATGGCGAAGCTTATGATATCCTTCCATGCTCTATAACACGAATATCTCGACAGCAACCATCTCCAAACGAGCCTTTCACCCATCATTAGGAAGCGTCTCATCTTGCGTCTTCTCGACGACCAGCAAAGCCAATGGTGCTACACTATTTCAGTCATCTTCTTAGACTCACACTTAACAATAACCATACTCAAGTCTCACAGCAAGAAAGAGATAAGTCTGGGAGTGTTGGTAAAATTTTCCTCCTATTTGTAGGAGAAGACATGCCAAGTGTAGCATAGCTCTCAAAAATTATTCCTAAAAAGCTGTCTGCATCTCCTTAAAAGCTTCATGCATCTCCTTAAAGATAACGTCAAATCAAGGAACAAGTCAAAACTGAATAAATTGACAAAATACATGCATGCCCCATGGTCACGTCAACATCATTGTTGGAATTCTGTCCAGAGTGTGCGCACAAATATCTCAACAACTTTTATTCTTCTAATCCAAAGTATTTTAAATTCTTCCGGACGAATTCAAATACTTCAAAGGGGTCTTATAGAAGCATAAAAAAGTGTGCCTCTTGAAAATGGTGCAGTTTCCTACAAATAAACTAAACATAGGAAGAATGTCATACTTTCTTCATGTTCTAAAGAATGGCATACTTTCTACTTGCTTCAGAGGATGGTGTACTCTTCTAAAGAATAGAACGGTGGCGTATTCTAAAGTTGTTCTTATCCAGCCTAATATAGGCGCACAATTGGCCTGTTATTTTTTCCCCCGAACAATAAATGCGATAAATCTGACAGATAAACAACAGTCGAGGATGTTAGAAGCCATCATTACAGCTGAGCTACGGTACGCAGAATCAGGTTATCATTTAGCGGCCAGTACGAATTAGCTTCTTCAAAGTATGACGTAAGGCCTACGTCTTCAAATATGCGTCGTCATGGCTACTTTCTCAAAAGTAGGTCATCATGGCTACTTCTTCAAAAATGTGCCATCATGGCTACTTCCTCAAAAGTGCGCCATCAAGACTTCTTCCTCAAAAGAGCTCCATCACGGCCAAAATCCCCAAAAGTGTGCCATTATGGTTACTTCCTCAAAAGTGTGACATCATGGCTACTTTCTCAAAAGTGTGCCATCCCGGCCAAAATCCTCAAAAGTGTGCCATCACGGCTACTTCTTCAAAACTGTGCCTATATGAACAATTTTATCAGAAGTATGCCAGTCTCCAGACTACTTCTAAACTGCGCCTACGATCCTAACTAACAAAGAGAAGTTACGATTACATGTCCTACATGTTATATTTCTCATGAAACGTGCAGAAATAACTATCTCATGACCTACGCTTTTCTCGTATAGGAAGCATGTATCAAGCAGGCATTAAGTTGTGCACTCACTCACTAGATCATGGGATGTCATCCCATCAAAAGTGCACGCACAGTGCGGATTGTCCAAAGCGTGCGTATACTATCATAACTTCTCTAAGATCCTATAAATATATGATCATTTTGTACATTACAGAGGTTGTAATTTCAAGTCTATGAAGTTCAAGAACATAATGGGAGAAATAGAAGCTTGTCGTGTCGTTGTTGCCAAAGATTTCTCATTGCCCAACTCTTTAAGTTGTTCACAGTATCCTTGCATTTCTTTATCGTCGTGTTATCCAAGGAGTAAAGTGATCGTCTGCAGATGAGATCTTGTCACTACCACCTTTCCATATAAGGGCATTTATGTAATTTAACTATTTTTAAAATAATTATGAATTTAATTAATTGCTGAGTTTTGTAACTAATTATATTATTATTAGTAATGTTTAGTTTTAGGTCTAACCCTAGAACTCATTAGGACAGACCCTAGTGAGTCAACCCTAATTGTAAACCAGTTCTAGTGAAACCCTAGAATACAAATTTTAGGGTGAACCCTCAATCTCTAGCAGACCTAAACCTGAGTCAATTGGGTTCTACATGACCTAACCATAAAGGTTTAACCTAAAACTAAGCTTGGAAACCCTAACTAGGCTTTAATATAAAAGGGAAGCCATTCTTCTTGTAGAGAGAAGAAACCCTAGCCTCCACAAGAGAAAAACCATCTCCCCACCTCCAGATTTCGAAATCCTAACCCTAGGGTTTCCACCTTCCTCCTCCAAGCAAGGAAAGCAAGGAACGTGGGTCAGGAAGCCTTGAAGAAGAAGAACCTCAGTGAAGAAACCATCCCTGCAGGTAAAAACCCTATTTCTATTCCTTTAATTCTGTTTTCTGTTGTTCATGGCCATTAGGAACCCACCCTTGCTGTGTAGTTCGATTTTTAGGGTTTTGTTTTGGGTTTTGGTGACCAACATGGGGTTTTCCCCAATTTTCGTGAACCCTAACCCTAGGTATTGGTTTGTAGATTGATTTCATCACCCATGTGTAGGTTGAACTCGATTCTTAGGGTTTTGATCGGGAACTTAGGGGTTGTATGTGTTTTCGTTTATGCCCTACATATGTATGATGAAATATTATTAGGAACTTATCTATCTAACTTATTTAATTTCTGCATAGTTGATATATGAATCTATATGTACATATATATTGTGTTGTAAATAGGTTACTGCAGTCGGGTAGTTGATCTTGGGTGTAGGTTGTATTGAGAGCAGGAGTATCGGGTTGGGGTTTTGAAGGGCTGTTGATGGCTTGGATCATTAGGTGTAGATGATGCATTTGGTTGGGTTCCTGTGAATGGGTGTAGTTAGTTTAAATCATGTGTCAGTTAACCTCTTAATTTCTGTTGAGTGTGTGAGTACCTATGTGTCTCTGTTTTTCCCTAACTGCATATAAATTAGTGTCTAGTATGTATACTGTTTGTTGTATGCTGTGTGCACTGTGGAGTAGTGATTTGTGCATCAGGGAGGTAAGAGCCAGGGTTGGTTATGGAGAGGAACTCGGGTGCTAGGGTTCAGTGTACCAGTAGTTTGGGGGAAAGGGTATCCCACTGTACAGTCGGGTCCTTGATTCCTGTGTGTATCAGAAATTGGGGATTTTAGTTTGACTATAGGATAACTGGGAGTATCAGTGTTGAGTTCAAAGTGTATCAGTGTTGTGGAGGTAAATTTCTTATGATTTGAGCAGTGTGGAGTTCTCTAGTATCTTAGTATCATTGAATTCTATGAACTAAGTACTGGAGTTCATGAGTAATAGGTTGTAGCAGTGTATGAGATCTCTATGTGTGCAACTGTGCAGTCACTTGTGTAAGTGACTGTGTATATGAGTTAGGAAATTAGCATCTAGTGTAGTATCTGTGTATTTTGAGTTCTTGTGCATTGGATTAGTGTCTCAGTTGATACCTGTGTGTATCAAGGGAAATCAGTATAAAACTTGTGTCTCAGTTAATTAGAAACTGTGTGTAAGAGTGTAGTCTGTGCCAGAGTATCAGGATCTAGGTGAACTTGTGCAGTGAGTTTAGATGAGTATCAGTAGAACCTAGATACCTAGTGTATCAGTATACATGTTAGAAATATCTGTGAGAGTGAGCAGAAATTTCAGTGTGTAGCAGTGTGTGCATGGGTGAATTTCACTGTGACAGTGTGTACCAGTCAACCTATGGCTGTGCATATGTGTGAGTGAGGTATTCTCAGCAGCTGTGTAGTGAATTAGGTGTGTGTGAGTGATGGGTAATAGGAAACAGAGTGCCTGTGTGCAATAATGTATCCGTAAGTTCAGTATGTTAGATAGCTGTGAGGTGACTGTGTTAGGTAATTAGGATAGTTCAGTGTTGAATTTTAGAAGTGATGGGTTATGTTGTATTGGGTTCCCTAGAGTATCAGACCTGAGATAAAATAGGTATGTGTGTGAGTGTATCCATATGCACCCTGTGTGTTAACTGTGTCAGTAGGTAGAGCAGTATATCAGGGAGTTGTGTGTGTGCAGTGTGGTTAGGGGCATACCTAGTGTGTGAGTGAACTGAGAATGTGTGTGTGTATGTATAAAATTGTGTGTAAACTGTGCATTACCTGTGTAACTATGTTCCTGTCAGTGTGTAGATACTATTTGTGTAAATTTAGAGTTCCTGTCAGTAGCTAGAGGGGGGAAATGAATTATCTGTGTAAACTGTGTGTGTATCTTCAGAATTAGTGCAGTGACTCCTTGATACAGTGAACCAATGTGAACCTGTGTTGCCTTAAGGTTCAATGTGTGTCTCAGTACCTAGAGGGTGTATCAGTTAGTCAGGGACTGTGTAGGTGTGAAACCAACAACCTCAAACTGAGAAAACAGTGCCAGTGTGTGTGCCTGTGAGGCATGTGTGTGTGTGTAGTGGCTAATTTCATCAAGTGCTAGATAAGGGGGTTATATCAGTACAAAAATAAGTGTGGGTTATGAATATAAACATCAAGGGGAGTATCAAAGTGTGTAGCTAGTTTTGGGTTGAGGGTATTAATTATATGAATAAGGTATAAGTTAAGTTACTATATAAACACTACCCTATATATTTTAGGTAAGTATAAATAACTCTAGTATGGCAGTTATAGACTAGCATAAGACTAGTATTAATTAGATTTTTACCAAATGATCTAGTTAACCATAGGTAAACCTAGTATAGACCTAGAAATGGCCTAACACCCTCATTTCAACTTAGTTAAACACTTTTATCATTCCAAACACCATTTTAACATTGTTGTCTTATATTTAGGTCATTGTGATTTCATCTTGGGCATCGACCCTCACACTTTGCTCAGGACCACAGGCGAGTACATTCTCTGACAGTTTTCATTGTTGATTACTTCTATAAATTGTAGTGTATTACATACTTGATTCCGACACTGTGGATACACGAGTTAGCACCCTAGATCCCCATCATGAGGAGTCGTGATTGGAATCTACCGTGCTAGCTGGGGATGGAGAACTATTAGTAGATTATGTGATCATATCCAAATCCTTTACATGCATCATAGCTCACCCCACTTCTCACGTCGGGTGCGGCCTGACCATCATCATGCTTCATAGCTGTTATATATGATTAGCCTAACCATTATCATGCATCATAGCTAACCATATGGTTAGCCTGACCTTCAAGAATCATAGCTAATCATATATAACCAGCCTGATCTAGTCCCAAGCCGATCACATAATAAACTAATATTTCAAACACTTAGTTAGATGTTTATCTTTATTCAGATTCATTGTTCTAGCATTCACTATTTATTGTTCATTGCTAGATGCTCTATTGTCTATTTTATTTTCTCCTGTACTTCTCATGTTCAGCATTTATTCCATCTTGTATCTCTTACACTGTTTATAGATTTTGTCAATTTAATGAAACTGCTGTTAGTGCTTGTGCTTCGCTCCAATCCTGACTGGATAACATTTTTCAGAGGACCTGGAGGATCTTTGCCCCACTCATTACGGCCCAGGATTAGAGGGTGATTTTACTCCAGAAACCCCAGAGGAGTTGCCTAGCCTAGAGGAGAACGTACCTGGCTGCTCTTAGACTACTTTTTCTGCATTATTGTTTTAGACTGAGACTGAGATGTATTTATTATTTTGTGACTTTGTGAGGTCATTTAGACCCAGAATTTGAGTTGGATTATTGTGGTTGGTTTTATTAGAACTCTTTTCTATTCTCATCGTGCTATAATTTCTATTAGCTTGTGATTGAGTATATCATAGAACTGTGGATTATTATCTTTGTCCTCCGTACGGAGTTGAGACTATTGACAGGATATATTATGTTTGTGACCTAGACAGCGTTCTACCGTCGATGCTGCAGCGTAGGCTGGACGTACCTACGACTCATGCCCAAATTCCGGGTGCGGGTCGTGACACGTTTTTAGTGGTGGCCCATGCAGGTCTAGCTTCGTAAGTTGTGCGGTGTCGTGGTAGTGCGACAACTTAGTTGTACTACTGCGAGCCTGTTTTAGGAAATAGGATTTAGGCCGAGGATATGCTCAATCACAATTAGGAAATTTTGATTCTTATGACATTACTCTTAATGATTTTCCTTTAGAATTTACTGTCCTTCCTTGATGATATCGTGTTTATTACTTTAATTGAATCTTTCGATCTGTCTTCAGGATGCCGCCAAGAAGGTCCCAGAGACTCGGAACAGCAGATTCAGAGAGGTCTGCCACCTCTCGCCCTGCCGGACAGACATTCGCAGCACCTCCTACATCTCCAGTACATGTGGGAGTGTCTGCAGCATTCGGGGGTCCTCCACCACCAGTTCAGAGGGTCCCCACAGCTACGACGGCACCTCCACCACCAGTTCAGCATCCAGGAGGTGTGCCCGTCGATGGGGCACAGATGTTCGCCTTGATTCAGGGCATGGTCGATGCCCAGAGGACGTCGGCAGAGGCCCAGAGAGTGCAGGCTGAGGTACATCAGGCCCAGACAGAGATGATGAGGGTGAACATGGAGAATGCTCACCAAGTGGCTCTCCAGGCTGTGGAGAGAGTCACTCAGCAGCAGCAGCGTCCTGATCAGCACCACCAGAGGCCAGGCACCATTGTGGACTTCAAGAGGATGATGCCTCGGGAGTTCAAGGGGACAGAAGGGATACTCTACGCCGATGATTGGCTAGAGGACATCGAGAGGAACTTGCGTTTGGTGCAGATTCCAGAGGCGCTCCAGATCGAGGCCGCGGGCAGCCAGATGTTCGACATTGCCTTGACATGGTTTCGTACGGAGCCGAGACTCTTGCGCAGGGGACTCACTTGGGAGGATTTCAAGGAACTCTTCAAAGAAAAGTTCTTTCCTGATGTCGCCCTGGGAGCTTTGGAGAGTCAGTTCCATGACTTAGCCCAGGGGAGCTCGTCCGTCGACAAGTATGCCGCGGAGTTTTCCCGCCTGAGCCGCTTCGCGCCATCGATGATTAGAGATCCGGGGGACAGGGCCCGAAAATTCAGAAAGGGGCTGACAAGGGAGATCAAGTCTCGCACGTCGGGACGTCGCACAGCTACCTACGAGGGCATATTGATGGATGCCCAAGTAGCTGAGGATGACTTGGGCCTCAGGCCCAAGAGGGGACGCGATAGTTCCGGAGGAGCAAACAGTAGTACGGGACCGGGCAAGCGTCCACACTTTCAGCAGCAACAGCAGAGACCCTTTCAGCAGCAGCATCAGGCACCAGCCCGAAGGCAGGTCCAGCAGCAGCAACAGAGACAGAACCATCCCGCCATCCAGTGTGCTTACTGCGGGAAGATGGGACATACTAGAGATATCTGCAGGAAGAGATTGGGCTCATGTCTATCCTGTGGATCGACGACACACCAGCTGAAAGATTGTCCTACCTTTCGTCCAGGTCAGGGTGGAGCAGCCGCCCAGAGAGGATCAGACAGGGTGCCTACCGCACCAGGAGGCCAACAACAGAGGGGACCACTTCCACCACAACATCAGAAGTTCGCCCAGCATCAGCAGCAGAGAGGTGCACCCCAGGGGCGAGCATACGCCATGGCAGTCGAGAAGATCGAGCCAGCAGGAGACTTGATCACAGGTTCGGTTCTTCTCGATTGTATTCCCGTATTTACCTTATTCGATTCTGGCGCTTCCCATAGTTTTGTGTCTGTATCATATGCACTTCGACATTATTTAGACACAGAACCATTAGCTAGGACTTGCAAGATCATGACTGGTGGAGGTATTATCCTAGTCCGTGATCACTGCAAGGACCGGAGAGTGTCAGTAGGAGGCCGAGACTTGAGCGTGAGCTTACTTGTCATGCCACTTCCGGGGTACGATATTGTACTCGGAATAGACTGGTTGAGTAGGCATCATGCTACTATAGATTGTTATGGAGGCAGAGTATTGTTTAGACCACCAGGAGAGCCGGAGTTTGAGGTCGTCAGAGGAGCAGCGGAACAGAGCAGGGGCACATTTTGCGGAGCCAGGGCAGAAGAAGAGGAGTTGCCACATCCTCTGATAGCGGAGTTCCTGGATGTATTTCCAGAAGAGTTGCCAGGCTTGCCGCCAGACAGAGATGTTGAATTCTCTATAGACTTGGTTCCAGGAGCGGAGCCCATTTCACAATATGTCTATAGAGTCAACAACAGCGAGCTGGCAGAACTGAAGAAGCAAGTTGAGGAGCTGCAGGACAAAGGCTTCATCAAATCCAGTTCATCACCATAGGGAGCTCCGGTATTGTTCGTACCGAAAAAGGACGGCACGGTGCGCATGTGCATTGATTATAGAGCTTTGAACAATATCACTATTAAGAACAAGTACCCGCTGCCGAGGATAGATGATCTTTTCGACCAGTTGAGCAGGGCGAGGGTATTTTCAAAGATAGATTTGAGGTCAGGCTATCACCAGGTGAAGGTGAAGAAAGAAGACACGCCGAAGACAGCTTTTCGGACCAGATACGGCCAGTTTGAGTTCATGGTGATGCCATTTAGTTTAACCAATGCACCGGCAGTATTCATGAACCTGATGAACAAGGTGTTCCACCAGTACCTTGACAAGTTTGTGGTGGTGTTCATCGACGATATTCTTGTGTATTCCAAGATACCAGAGGAGCACGAAGAGCACCTGAGATTGGTCTTAGAGACTCTCAGGAGGGAGAAGCTGTACGGAAAACTCTCTAAGTGTGAATTCTTCCTTGACAAGGTCGAATTTCTTGGGCATGTGGTATCAGGTGACGGAATCTTGGTAAACCCAAAGAAAATTGAGGCAGTGGAGTCGTGGGCTACCCCCAGTTCGGTAGCTGAGATCAGGAGTTTTCTCGGGCTAGCAGGATACTACAGGAGGTTTGTACAAGACTTCTCCAAGATTGCAGCGCCGATGACCAGATTGACTAGGAAAGATGTGGATTTTGTCTGGATGGAGGAGTGCCAGGCTGCATTTGATGAACTAAAGAAGAGGTTGACAACAGCTCCAGTTTTGACGTTGCCAGCAGGGACAGGTGGTTTTACCATCTACAGTGATGCTTCAGGGAAGGGTCTGGGATGTGTTCTTCAGCAGCACGGGAAGGTAATTGCCTATGCTTCCAGGCAGTTATGCCCTCACGAAAAGAACTACCCCACCCACGATTTGGAGTTGGCAGCAGTTATCTTCGCTCTAAAGCTGTAGAAACATTACCTGTACGGAGAGCGTGTGGAGATCTTCACAGACCACAAGAGCTTGAAGTATGTATTCACACAGAAGGAGCTGAACATGAGGCAGAGGAGGTGGTTAGAGTTGAAGAAGGACTTTGACATCTCATTGCAGTACCACCCAGGGAAGGCCAACGTAGTCGCCGATGCCTTGAGCAGGTATCCGATGGCTATGTATTTGACGACAGATAGACATTTGTTGGCTGATTTGGAGAGCTTGGAGATTGAGGTGTTAGTTCCCGGTACCGAGATTCAGATGTGGGGATTACAGATACAGTCTGAACTGATGGACAGGATCAGAGCTGCGCAGTACGAGGATAAGGCTCTGAGGAGTATCAGGGCACAGGTTCAGATGGGATTGTCGGACGACTTTACTATCGCAGATGATGGTTCCTTACGGCACGGCACGAGGATGTGTGTGCCGAGCGGGGAGCTGCGCGAGGAGGTTTTGCAGGAGGCACACCGCTCTCAGTACTCGATGCATCCCGGTGCCAACAAGATGTATCGAGACTTGAGGGAGCACGTATGGTGGTATGGAATAAAGCGCGAGGTAGCACGCTTCGTATCCCGGTGTCTAGTGTGCCAGCAGGTAAAGGCAAACCGGCAGAGGCCAGGTGGTTTGCTTCAACCCTTACCGATTCCAGAATGGAAATGGGAGCACGTGACCATGGATTTCATTTCAGGGCTTCCACGTTCGCCAGGAGGGAAAGACGCGATTTGGGTCATCGTGGACAGATTGACCAAATCAGCCCATTTCTTACCTTTCAAGGTGGGCACGTCGACAGAGAAGCTAGCAGAGATGTACGTGCGACAGATTGTTAGACTTCATGGAGTTCCGGTGAGCATCGTCTCGGATCGGGATAGCCGTTTTACTTCCCACTTCTGGAGGAGTCTGCAGGCTAGCTTGGGCACTCAGCTCAAGTTCAGTACCGCATATCACCCCCAGACAGACGGGCAGTCTGAACGGACTATTCAGACTCTCGAGGATATGCTACGCACTTGTGTTATAGATCTCGGAGGTTCTTGGGAGGATCATCTGCACCTGGTAGAGTTCGCTTACAACAACAGCTACCAGGCTAGTATCGAGATGTCACCATTTGAGGCTCTTTATGGACGGAGGTGTCGTACGCCGTTATCGTGGGACAACGTTGGAGAGAGAGCATTGTTAGGACCAGAAATGGTCGTGGATGCAGCAGAAAAGGTAAAACTCATCAGAGACAGACTGCGAGTGGCGCAGGACAGACAGCGGCATTGGGCCGACAGCCACCGTAGACCCCTTGAGTTTCAGGTATAGATTGTTATTTTCTGGCTTGTGTTTGTTGTTTAGACTGCGTGTTGAGACTGTTTTGTTTTAGGTTGGCGATCTAGTTTTCCTACGGATTTCTCCGACGCGTGGCACGATTCGTTTTGGCAGAGGCGGGAAGCTTAGCCCACGCTACATCGGACCCTTTGGTATTCTTGCGAGGGTAGGTGCAGTGGCATATAGACAGGACTTGCCGCCTGCATTGGAGGGAGTGCATGATATGTTCCACGTGTCGCAGCTGAGACGGTACGTGGCAGACCCTAGTCACGTACTTGACCACTCGAAGATTGAGGTTGGTCCGACGCTCAGCTACCCCGAGCAGCCCGTAGAGATCTTGGACCGCAGAGAGAAGGTGTTGCGGAACCAAACTATTCCTTTGGTTCGTGTAGCATGGAGACATCACTCTCCAGGGGAGTCGACCTGGGAGAGAGAGGACGAAATGCGCGAGCAATACCCGTATCTCTTCTAGACTTGAGGTATATTTCCTTTCTGATTTATTCTTGTTCTAGTTCAGTCCAATTTCGAGGACGAAATTTCTTTTAGGAGGGTAGACTTGTCACTACCACCTTTCCATATAAGGGCATTTGTGTAATTTAACTATTTTTAAAATAATTATGAATTTAATTAATTGCTGAGTTTTGTAACTAATTATATTATTATTAGTAATGTTTAGTTTTAGGTCTAACCCTAGAACTCATTAGGACAGACCCTAGTGAGTCAACCCTAATTGTAAACCAGTTCTAGTGAAACCCTAGAATACAAATTTTAGGGTGAACCCTCAATCTCTAGCAGACCTAAACCTGAGTCAATTGGGTTCTACATGACCTAACCATAAAGGTTTAACCTAAAACTAAGCTTGGAAACCCTAACTAGGCTTTAATATAAAAGGGAAGCCATTCTTCTTGTAGAAAGAAGAAACCCTAGCCTCCACAAGAGAAAAACCATCTCCCCACCTCCAGATTTCGAAATCCTAACCCTAGGGTTTCCACCTTCCTCCTCCAAGCAAGGAAAGCAAGGAACGTGGGTCAGGAAGCCTTGAAGAAGAAGAACCTCAGTGAAGAAACCATCCCTGCAGGTAAAAACCCTATTTCTATTCCTTTAATTCTGTTTTCTGTTGTTCATGGCCATTAGGAACCCACCCTTGCTGTGTAGTTCGATTTTTAGGATTTTGTTTTGGGTTTTGGTGACCAACATGGGGTTTTCCCCAATTTTTGTGAACCCTAACCCTAGGTATTGGTTTGTAGATTGATTTTATCACCCATGTGTAGGTTGAACTCGATTCTTAGGGTTTTGATCGGGAACTTAGGGGTTGTATGTGTTTTCGTTTATGCCCTACATATGTATGATGAAATGTTATTAGGAACTTATCTATCTAACTTATTTAATTTTTGCATAGTTGATATATGAATCTATATGTACATATATATTGTGTTGTAAATAGGTTACTGCAGTCGGGTAGTTGATCTTGGGTGTAGGTTGTATTGAGAGCAGGAGTATCGGGTTGGGGTTTTGAAGGGCTGTTGATGGCTTGGATCATTAGGTGTAGATGATGCATTTGGTTGGGTTCCTGTGAATGGGTGTAGTTAGTTTAAATCCTGTGTCAGTTAACCTCTTAATTTCTGTTGAGTGTGTGAGTACCTATGTGTCTCTGTTTTTCCCTAACTGCATATAAATTAGTGTCTAGTATGTATACTATTTGTTGTATGATGTGTGCACTGTGGAGTAGTGATTTGTGCATCAGGGAGGTAAGAGCCAGGGTTGGTTATGGAGAGGAACTCGGGTGCTAGGGTTCAGTGTACCAGCAGTTTGGGGGAAAGGGTATCCCACTGTACAGTCGGGTCCTTGATTCCTGTGTGTATCAGAAATTGGGGATTTTAGTTTGACTATAGGATAACTGGGAGTATCAGTGTTGAGTTCAAAGTGTATCAGTGTTGTGGAGGTAAATTTCTTGTGATTTGAGCAGTGTGGAGTTCTCTAGTATCTTAGTATCATTGAATTCTATGAACTAAGTACTGGAGTTCATGAGTAATAGGTTGTAGCAGTGTATGAGATCTATATGTGTGCAACTGTGCAGTCACTTGTGTAAGTGACTGTGTGTATGAGTTAGGAAATTAGCATCTAGTGTAGTATCTGTGTATTTTGAGTTCTTGTGCATTGGATTAGTGTCTCAGTTGATACCTGTGTGTATCAAGGGAAATCAGTGTAAAACTTGTGTCTCAGTTAATTAGAAACTGTGTGTAAGAGTGTAGTCTGTGCCAGAGTATCAGGATCTAGGTGAACTTGTGCAGTGAGTTGAGATGAGTATCAGTAGAACCTAGATACCTAGTGTATCAGTATACATGTTAGAAATGTCTGTGAGAGTGAGCAGAAATTTCAGTGTGTAGCAGTGTGTGCATGGGTGAATTTCACTGTGACAGTGTGTACCAGTCAACCTATGGCTGTGCATATGTGTGAGTGAGGTATTCTCAGCAGCTGTGCAGTGAATTAGGTGTGTGTGAGTGATGGGTAATAGGAAACAGAGTGCCTGTGTGCAATAATGTATCAGTAAGTTCAGTATGTTAGATAGCTGTGAGGTGACTGTGTTAGGTAATTACGATAGTTCAGTGTTGAATTTTAGAAGTGATGGGTTATGTTGTATTGGGTTCCCTAGAGTATCAGACCTGAGATAAAATAGGTATGTGTGTGAGTGTATCCATATGCACCCTGTGTGTTAACTGTGTCAGTAGGTAGAGCAGTATATCAGGGAGTTGTGTGTGTGCAGTGAGGTTAGGGGCATACCTAGTGTGTGAGTGAACTGAGAATGTATGTGTCTATGTATAAAATTGTGCGTAAACTGTGCATTACCTGTGTAACTATGTTCCTGTCAGTGTGTAGATACTATTTGTGTAAATTTAGAGTTCCTGTCAGTAGCTAGAGGGGGGAAATGAATTATCTGTGTAAACTGTGTGTGTATCTTCAGAATTAGTGCAGTGACTCCTTGATACAGTGAACCAATGTGAACCTGTGTTGCCTTAAGGTTCAGTGTGTGTCTCAGTACCTAGAGGGTGTATCAGTTAGTCAGGGACTGTGTAGGTGTGAAACCAACAACCTCAAACTGAGAAAACAGTGCCAGTGTGTGTGCCTGTGAGGCATGTGTGTGTGTGTAGTGGCTAATTTCATCAAGTGCTAGATAAGGGGGTTATATCAGTACAAAAATAAGTGTGGGTTATGAATATAAACATCAAGGGGAGTATCAAAGTGTGTAGCTAGTTTTGGGTTGAGGGTATTAATTATATAAATAAGGTATAAGTTAAGTTACTATATAAACACTACCCTATATATTTTAGGTAAGTATAAATAACTCTAGTATGGCAGTTATAGACTAGCTTAAGACTAGTATTAATTAGATTTTTACCAAATGATCTAGTTAACCATAGGTAAACCTAGTATAGACCTAGAAATGGCCTAACACCCTCATTTCAACTTAGTTAAACACTTTTATCATTCCAAACACCATTTTAACATTGTTGTCTTATATTTAGGTCATTGTGATTTTATCTTGGGCATCGACCCTCACACTTTGCTCAGGACCACAGGCGAGTACATTCTCTGACAGTTTTCATTGTTGATTACTTCTATAAATTATAGTGTATTACATACTTGATTCCGACACTGTGGATACACGAGTTAGCACCCTAGATCCCCATCATGAGGAGTCGTGATTGGAATCCACCGTGCTAGCTGGGGATGGGGAACTATTAGTAGATTATGTGATCATATCCAAATCCTTTACATGCATCATAGCTCACCCCACTTCTCACGTCGGGTGCGGCCTGACCATCATCATGCTTCATAGCTGTTATATATGATTAGCCTGACCATTATCATGCATCATAGCTAACCATATGGTTAGCCTGACCTTCAAGAATCATAGCTAATCATATATAACCAGCCTGATCTAGTCCCAAGCCGATCACATAATAAACTAATATTTCAAACACTTAGTTAGATGTTTATCTTTATTCAGATTCATTGTTCTAGCATTCACTATTTATTGTTCATTGCTAGATGCTCTATTATCTATTTTATTTTCTCCTGTACTTCTCATGTTCAGCATTTATTCCATCTTGTATCTTTTACACTGTTTATAGATTTTGTCAATTTAATGAAACTGCTGTTAGTGCTTGTGCTTCGCTCCAATCCTGACTGGATAATATTTTTTAGAGGACCTGGAGGATCTTTGCCCCACTCATTACGGCCCAGGATTAGAGGGTGATTTCACTCCAGAAATCCCAGAGGAGTTACCTAGCCTAGAGGAGAACGTACCTGGCTGCTCTTAGACTACTTTTTTTGCATTATTGTTTTAGACTGAGACTGAGATGTATTTATTATTTTGTGACTTTGTGAGGTCATTTAGACCCAGGATTTGAGTTGGATTATTGTGGTTGGTTTTATTAGAACTCTTTTCTATTCTCATCGTGCTATGATTTCTATTAGCTTGTGATTGAGTATATCATAGAACTGTGGATTATTATCTTTGTCCTCCGTACGGAGTTGAGACTATTGACAGGATATATTATGTTTGTGACCTAGACAGCGTTCTACTGCCGATGCTGCGGCGTAGGCTGGACGTACCCACGACTCATGCCCAAATTCCGGGTGCGGGTCGTGACAGATCTCTACAGCTATACTTTTTCAAAATCAATTATACTTAGATTCTTGTCTAGTATCTTTTGTACTCTTCTTTATTTTAATATTTTGTAAATGAAAGTTCATACAAACTTTTGTTCATCGTAAACACCCGCTACATGCCTTCATGTCCGAAGAAAACGACTAACAGAATGTTTCTGTTCGGATCAGCCCCGGTGCCCCGATATATCGTCTGCTGGAACCATAAGCCTATGCACAGGTTATCCATGACCAATGACGATCAAACACTAAGTTATCTTACGAGGCATTTTACGATAACATAAATGAAACACAGTACGATCCTTGATTACTTTCATGTTCAAACTTGAGGGGAACGACTATTCGATAGTCTTCTAATGAAACTAGGTAAATTAGACATATATCGTATCACTTTTCCAAGTCATGGCTGGAATATAAGTAAAAAGCATCAAAATAGTATAAAAAATAATACTATACAGAACATGCGACAAAGTCTATATAAAAAATAAACCATACAAGTAGCACGAGCGTGAAGGTTCAGTACGAGAGGTTAACTAGGATTCCAAGTTCTTTTCCCTGTTCTCCATATGTAACACAAAATAGGATTATTTCCTTAGCTAGGTGCGTTGAGTTCTTCTTTTATTAACATGCAAGATAATTTTTCTAGAGAATAGCATAAATCGTGAATATTTCTTTAAGTATGCAGGCTAAGCAAAGATAAGTTCATCGTAGACTCCCACCTTAGTGATGTATCGCATCGTGTCACACCAGTTCCCAGATTTGGTATTCTTGAATTTTTGATAATTAAAATTTTCTCTCTAGATTTATTTTACATACTGATTCCTATTAATTATGATATATTTTATTTTATTTTATTCCTATTTACTGTGGGAGACTACATGAGACCAGTAGTGAACACCTTGACAATTGTCATGGACCAGTACTAGGATCGATATATATGATGGATACCAGACCCGGTTGACTTTTGGAACCACTAAGTCTATTTTGGATGGTTGAGATTTGGTTGGAGTGTGTCATGACTTAATCTTAGGGCTAACCTCATTTCTCTACATGGTATATATATGGTTTTCTTTCTCCTCTCTCATTCTTCCTTATTTCCACTTCCCTTCTTCTTTCTTCTTCCTCCTTCCCTTAAGAGTTCCCCTTGGCCGAACCCCAACCCTAATCCTAACCCTAAGCCCTAGCCCTAGACTTGGTTTGAGGAAGAGATTTGTTGGTCCACCATGGCAAGTATATCTTGCTCAAAGTGGTAAAGCCATAATTTTTCGTATTTTTTATATGATTAGTAATTTAAAATGTATTTGATGGAAATTTTTCTTCTTGATGTCCTCATTAGTTTTAGTTCTTGGATTTTTTTGGTTTTGATGAACTGTTTTGAGTAGATCTTAGTTTTAAAGTTAGGGTTTTCATGGGTTCCAAAAGTTTTTCTTTATTTTTATCAATTAAAACATGGTATTTTAGGAAAAAAATTATGGTTGATGGAGCACTTTATTTAAAGCATTTTGGCTTTTGGTTCACTTGATTTGGAGTTAAAATGAAGTTTTTATGAAGAAAATAAATTTTTGGTTTTGGAACTTTCCTGCCATAGCTGAACTTGCAGTCACGAGAAGATAAAGTTCACATGGGGCCAGCATTCTATGTGGCCGAGAGTTCTATGCGGCCTGGACTCTTTGCCGCATATGTCACCAATATGTTGAATGAATGAGAAATTTGCTAAGTCCAAGAAGCATCTATGCAGCAAGCAGAGCATGAGGTAAGCAGACTTATGCGGCCAGACCCCTATGCAGCCCCTTCTCTTTTGGACGCATAACTTTGTTTTACCCTTGCACATTTTTTTATGAGTTTGCCTTTTCTTTCTGACACTCTAGGGCTTGACACATCAGTCATATCCATCATATCAAGTCACTTCTATGACTTGTAATTAATGACATCACTCATCACTTGTTCTAAGGAGTGGACTTTGCCTTGAATCCCTATGGCATCGACCCCTATGCAACACCTGCCTCATGCGACGGCCTGTTGCATGCGGACAATTAGTTCATGCGGCAGCTCACCCATTCGTCCATGTCCATGCAGCCAGTTGCTCATGCGCCTGATAAGAGCTTGTGGCCTATCCCATGCGCCAAATATAGCTAGTTGCCCATGCGAACCTAGTGACCCATGTACAAGTTTTATTATTTCACTTAGATAATATTTTATAAAATATTTTTATTGAGTGTTATATTCTATATACTGAATCCAGTGCTTGTTTGTGTTATGACTCTAAGTAAAATGGACTTACATTAAACCAGGCCTATGCACTAGAATTGGCTAATTGCATAACATGACATTATGTTGACCCTACTAGATGTGAGTGTCATACTGATTCAGTATCTGCTAAGTAGACTCAGATTTGTGGATTATATCTTACTTTTTTCGTTGGACAGGGTGAGGGGTGTAGGTCTACTCGAAAGATGGTCTGTGACCCAGGTCCTTGTTTGGTTTAAGGGTCGTTGATCTACATCAGAATGGTTCATACAATTCTCCTTTCTCTTGTCTTGCGGTATGTCATAATTTTAAATTCGAGGATTTTATATGAATTGAGGCTTCCATTTGACCGATAACTTATGAACCTGATTCAATATAATAAAAAGATTTAGGTGGCTGATTACCTGTGCATGAAATGCGACAACCTTGCTAGATATAACATGTCTATGCGACTCTTGACCTAATTAATATAGTTATCTGACCCGCTGATAGGCCTGGTATATTGACCTAATTCATTGTATCCGTGCTGATACATTTTCTTGCTTGAACGTGATTATCGGCTCACTTGTAGCCAACATGTGCATTAAGATGCAACATGATCATACTAAGTATACATGTTATGCGTTCTTATTTTCTCTGGTACGAGCATAGTGATTGGTCAGAAGCCATAGCGTGGTTAGGATGTTTGTTTTATTGATTTGTTACATTGTGCTTAGTGGAATTCTAGATTTGACTCTCGAGCAACAATATTGATTCGTACCTAGCGTACACATACCACGGTGCATCATCTAAGAAGGATGATCGTGTAACCACAACACGATATTCTAATAACTATAGGGCTAATTAAGTACCTGAACTTGTAGAGCATTGAGAGAGAATGGAATCTCGAGATCATGCGTGTTAGCTACCGTTAGGACATATGTCCAAGGGCGTCATGTTGGTCCCCAGCGGATACAATATATCATCTACATTAGTAGAGAGCAGTATCTGGCTATATTATATATTATTACATGATTACTTTCACGGTGGCCTTACGAGGGACTGTTGCTTACATACTATATGTTATACGTTTAATTGCTCGGCCAGCCCGCCTCACCATCAGTATGATCTAAGGATTCCAATATTGCATTATTCTTCTAAGATAACTCAGACTCCACATAACAAGATATAGGATTAATTAAAAAATTTAAAATAATATGTGCTGGTAGTCTAGGGATATGAACTATTATGGTGCGATGGTTCAACCCTTGTCCTTGTTTGTTTGTAGGATTGTGCCAATGTGTCACATTAGGTTATGTACCAAAGCTACATATTATACCTATATCTTAGCTTATATTGTGGCATGGGTGTTCTAGATTATACTGATGTGTTGTATCTTCGTCGTGTAAATAATTGGTAAGTCCTATCCTGTCTCGGAGTAGTGCGACACCCCTTATCCTTGTTTGGTTGTAGAGGTGTCTTACTGCTTCGATGAAAGGTTATACGCTTACAATTATGGCACGGATCCTATTTTATGTACTTTATTGGTTTTTTCTTCATTCATTTGTGCTTCTTTGTGGTACTTGCTCTTGGGGCCTAACGCAGCTGGTTTTCTTTGGCCAGGTTTAGTAGCAGAGCCCGAGGATCCTGTCTTGAATCTGTCGATGGCGCACACTAGGAGGATGTCCGTCGAGGAACTTGAGTGGGTTTCTTCTCCCCCACTATGAATATTATTTTGTATTACCATTTAGCGTTTAGCCGACGGTACTTATTAGACGATTTATCTAGACATTAGTTTCTCTACATGATTGTATATTATTCAGACCGCGACGACCATACAGTCATATACTCTAGGCAATGTACTAGTATACCATCAGGTATAACTAGTTTTATGATCATTATGATATAGCGTCAGGGACGCCTAACTGTTTTATCTTATATGCTCATTCTTACTGTTTCTTGGTTGATGATTAAGACATAAAGATCCTTGACCCTAGGTTACTTATTTATAGCATGCACCCCCTTGTCTCTAGATAACCTTAGCACATTGTGGGTTACTTCGATATTTTATAAGGTGTGGTTGGCTGAGTCACTCACCCATTCTCCAGTATTCAGGTTATGGGGCGTGACAAAGTTTTAGTGGTGGCCCATGTAGGTCTGTCTTTTCAGATTTGTGGGGTATCTTATTCTAGGAGTCTCAATCAAAACTGTTTCCTTTGATATCCTGAATTTGTCTTCTTCGACACCAAGCCTGAACTATCAACAGTTTGCTTCCTTGTTCTTTCTTATCCGGTTATTTGATATCTGGGTGTCCTTTTCCTTCAGGGGCACCTCTTTCCCGCCTGTTAGAGTAGCATATATGGTAGAATAGCTAGAAGAGCAAGACCCTATTGAGCGCAAGCAAGAGATAGTATTCCTCAAGATCAGCTTCGAGTAAAACCAATAGGTGGGAAACACGTACCAGAGATCCCGGTACTCCCGACAGTTCCAGTAGAACTTGATACCCCGGCACTGTTAAAAATTATTAGAGGTATGATGGCTACACAATAGCATCAGATAGCAGTGCAGCAGCACCAGCATCTTTGACAACAGGAGTAGAACGTCTTGTTAAACCAAGGACTAAAGTATTTCGGAGTAGTAGTGTAGTACGAGTTGTAGCAGAGATTTATTGTTCTCAGGTAATCCGACAGAACAGTAGATGGATACGCAGTAGAGTTCTGCAGACTAAGCAGGTTTGCTCCAACTATGGTGACGACAGAGCAAGAAAGGGCTATTAGATTCCAGTAAGGGCTTCATCTCAAGATTTTATAACTAGTTGAAGGACATGACTACCAGACATTCAATGCCATGTCGATAGCAGCCAGTAGATATGAGTTTAACATCCAGAGGTTAGCTTCGAGGACTGGAGGACATAAGAGGTCTCATGTCCATAAAATAAGTAAAGGACCAGCACCAGGCATTCGTATTCATGATTTGGCACCACAGGGGCCAGTGGAATCAGATGAGACAATGATAATTTGGCAACAACGATCGAGACAACATCAATAACACACAAAGAATCCCGTAGGATGTACCTATTGTGGCAAAAGAGGTCACACTCAGGATATGTGCAGGATAGCAAGTGGAAGATGCTTGAGGTATGGAGTGTCCGACTACATGATAGCTACTTGTCCACAGATGCAGAGGCAGAGAGGACCATATCAATAATTTTTAGCGTTGCCAGCTCCAGGAGCAGTTCAGTATCAAGAGCCAGTTTTAGCAGTACGACCGCTAGCCCAACGTCCGATGTTGACGCAAGCACAGGTGTTTCACTAGAGACAATGTCAGTTTGGTCAGCAGGGACATCCTCATGACAGAGTTCTAATAGCACCGAGACATGAGCAAGCAGAGTTTGGCGTGTTAGAGAAGATGTTGGCCGAGGGCGGTCAAACCGAGGGTAAGATTTGAGCTTCTTTCAGTCATATCTTTTGGGTTTCATATATTCAGCGAGTGGAGATAATCTTTTGTCTCACCCTTCTACCTTCGTATCTCGTGATACATTATGTATGTCATATGTCCCGACTACGAAGGTACATTCTGGGCATAGTCATATTCTTTACTAAGTCATTGGTACCGATTTATTTCGAGACTTGATCCCTGTCTATTTTTGGGAGTCAGCATAGGCCAGCGAGGGCGAGTTCCTATTTTGACTAACTCAGTAAACATATATATTTGTATGCCTAAAATTATTTCTCTTCATTTTGATTATGTGGATTGCTTGCACCTATGTTTATATTGTTGTTGCTTTTATTACCTATATATTTCGTTATGCTTGGTATTCAGTTAGCCGTAGTTCATGAGATTTTCTGGATCATGAGTTTTCTTACATGGTGATCATCTCGACTAGCCTAGCGAATTACGAAGATAAAATTTTTCTACGGTGGGTAGAGATGTCACACCCGTTCACAGATTTGGTATTCTTGAATTTATGATAATTAAAATGTTCCCTGTATATGTGTTCATGCTATATTTTACAATAGATTCCTGTTAATTATGATGTATTTTATTTAACTATATTCTTAGCCGAACTCTAAACCTAATCCTAACCCAAATCCTAACCCTAAGCTCTAGCCCTAGACTTGGTTCTAGGAAGAGATTTGTTGGTCCACCAAGTTAAGTACATCTTGCTCAAAGTGGTAAGGCCATAATTTTTGGATTTTTTATATGATTAGTAAATTAAAATGTGTTTGGTGAAAAATGTTCTCCTTTATGTCCTTATTAATTTTAGTTTTTGATTTTAATGAACGGTTTTGAGTAGATCTGAGTTTAAAAGTTAGGATTTTAATGGGTTCCAAAAAATTTTCTTGGTTTTGATCTATTAAAATATGGTATTTTAGAAATAAAATAGTTTATTTGGTTGATGGAGCACTTTAATTTGAGTATTTTGGCTTTTGGTTCACTTGATTCAGAGTTAAAATAAAGTTTTCGAAGAAAATAAATTTTTGGTTTTGGAACTTTTCTGCCATGGCTGAAATTGCTGTCAGGAGAAGACAAAGTTCGCATGAGGCCAGTATTCTATGCGGACGAGAGTTTTATGAAGCCTGGCTTTCATGCGGCCTGGACTCTTTGCCGCATATGTCACCAATATACTGAACGAATGAGAAATTCTCTAAGTCCAAGAGGCATCTATGCGGCAAGTAGAGCATGCAGTAAGCAGACTTATGCGGCCTGACCCCTATGCGGCCCCTTCTCTTTTGGACGCATAGCTTTGTTCTTCCCTTACAAATTTCTTTATGAGTTTGTCTTTTCATCCTGACACTTTATGGCTTGATACATCAATCACATCCATCACATCAAGTCACTTCTCTGACTTATAATTAATGACATCACTTATCACTTGTTCGAAGGAGTGGACTTTGCCTTGAATCTATGCGGCACCGATCCCTATACAGCACATGCCTCTTGCGGTGGCCTATTGCATTCGGCAAGTTGGTTCATGCAACAGCTCGCCTATGCGTCCAGCTCCAATCGGCCAGTTGCTCATGTGCCTGATCAAAGCATGCAGTCTGTCCCATAAGCCAAACATAGCTAGTTTTCCATGCGACCCTAGTGACCCATGTACACATTTTATTATTTAACTTAGATAATATTGCATGAAATATTTTCATTGAGTACTATGTTCTATGTGCTGAACCCAGTGCTTGTTTGTGTTGTGACTCTAAGTAAAATTGACATAGTAAACCAGACTTATGCACTAGAATTGGCTAAGTGCATAACATGATATTATGTTGACCCCACTAGATGTGAGTTTCATACTAATTCAGTACCTACTAAGTGGATTCAAATCAATGGATTATACTTAATTTTTTCATTGGACAGGGTGAGGGGTGTAGGTCTACTCGGAAGATGGTCTGCGATCCCGGTCCTTGTTTGGTTTAAGGGTCGTCGATCTACTTCAGAGTGGTTCATACATTTCTCTTTTTTCTCGTATGGCCGCATTGTAAAAAATTTAATTCGAGGATTTCATATGAATTGAGGCTTCCATTTGACCGATAAAATATGAACCTGATTCAATGTGATAAGAAGATTCAATGACTGATTTACCTGTGCATCAAAGTGCGACAACCTTGCTAGATATAATATGACTCTGCGACTCCTGACCTAGTTAATATAGTTATTTGACCGATTGATAGGCCTGGTATCTTGACCTGATTCATTATATCTGAGCTAATATATTTTCTTGCTTGAACATGATTATCGGCTCACTTGTAGCCAATATGTGCATTAAGATGCAACTTGATCATACTAAGTGTACATGCTACGTGTTCTTATTTTTGCTGGCACGAGCATAGTGATTGGTCGGAAGCCATAGCGTGGTTAGGATATTTGTTTGATTGATTTGGTGTATTACGCTTGAAGGAATTCCATATTTGGCTCTCGAGCAACAATATGAATTTATACCTAGCATACACATACCACGATGCGTCATATAAGGAGGATGATCGTGTAACCACAACACGATATTCTAATAACTATAGGGCTAATTAAGTAACTGAACTTGTAGAGCATTGGGAGGGAAGAGAATCTTGATATCATGCATGGTAGCTACCATTAGGACATATGTCCTAGGGCGTCATATTGGTCCCCAACAGATACCGTATATCATCTATAGTTGTAGAGTGCAATATCCAGCTATATTATATATTATTACAAGATTACTTGCGCGGTGGCCTTACGAGGGACCGGTGCTTACATACTATATGTTATGGGTTTATTGGTTCGGCCAGCCCCGCCTCACCACCAGTATGATCTGAGGATTCCAATATTGTATTATTCTTTTGAGATAACTCAGAATCCACATAACAAGCCGTAGGATTGATTGGCCGATTTAAAAGACTATGTGTCGGTAGTCTAGGGACATAAACTAATGTGGTACGACGGTTCAACCATTTATCCTTGTTTGGTTGTAGGGTTACGCTAAATTATCATAATAGGTCATGTACCAAAGCTGTATATTAACATATATCTTAGCTTCTATTATGGCATGTGTGTTCTGGATTATACTGATGTATTGTATCTTCATCGTGTTCATAATTGGTGAGTAGTATCCTGTCTCGGAGTAGTACGGCACCCCTTGTCCTTATTTGGTTGTAAAGGTGTCATATTGCCTCGATGAAAGGTTATATGCTTAAAATTATGGCGCGGATCCTATTTTATGTACTTTATTGGTTTTTGCTTCATTCACTTATGCTCCTTTGTGGTACTTGCTCTCGGGGCCTGACCCTGCTGGTTTTGTTTTGCCAGGTTTAGTAGTAGAGCCCAAGGATCTTGTCCTGTATCTGATCGATGGTGCACACCAGGAGGATGTCCGCCTTGAACTTTAGTGGTTTCTTCTCCCCCACTATGAGTATCATTTTGTATTACCTTTTGACGTTTAGCCGATGGTACTTGTTAGCCAGTTTATCTGAACATTAGTTCCTCTACATGATTATATATTATTCAGACCATGGCTAACTTACAGTCATATACTCTTGGCAATGTACTAGTGTACCATCCTATATAACTAGTTTTATGATCATTATGATAGAGCGTCAGGGACGCCTAACTGCTTTATCTTACATACTCATTCTTACTTTTTCTTGGTTGATGATTGAGACATAAATATCCTTGACCATAGGTAACTTGATTGTAGTATGCACCCCCTTATCTCTAGACAACCTTAGCACATTGCGGCTTACTTTGATATTTCGTAAGGTGCGATTGACTGAGTCACTCTCCCGCTATCCAATATTCTAGTTCTGGGGTGTGACACATCGGTCGAGCAAGAATTCGAGCATGCATTTGAATGTCTAAGTCTGAACAACTAAAGGGCCAAGTCTGAATGCCTTTGCATCGAGCGAGTCATCTCACCGAGCAAGGCGATTGGGTTGTTGTACTTGTGTTGTTTGAATCGGCTCTCCGAGTTGAGAGAAGCGGATCGTTACACACATTATGTATCATGACCCGCTTCCACTTTATACGAGTACGGGGCAAAGCGCAGCCTATGCCGCAGCATCGATGGTAGTATGCTGTCTATGATAAGCAATTGTCCATAACAAGCACAAGATTCGCATATCATCCACAACTAAGTCATATCAAGGAAATTAAACTAATAGTCTCAACGATTTACTTAAAAAAATAATCCACTATAACTCAAAATAGTCTCGAAAACAAACCCGGTATAATAAAAATAAAGGCAAACAAGAAACATGGAATAGTTTACGGTACAACCGGTATAAGTAGCTAAGAGATAATACAAAAATAAAAAAGAAGAAATATGCTAATCTGTATCTGTAGAATCAACCGGTATGTTGGTAATGTCGGTGTCACTGATATACTCACCATAAACCTCGAGTAAACCACGTCATCTAAAGCTAAAAATTATTATCCAATCAGGATTGGAGCAAGTCACAAAAATACTATAATACATACTATAATATATATGCATGAAGGATAACAGTAAAGAAACTTTGACTGTGACTTGATAAGATATGACAAGAAGAGTACTACTATATCGCGAGAACAGTTTGAGAGTACAACTATAACATGGAACAGTTGAGGGTACAACTATGACACAAAAATAATATGAGAGTACAGCTAAGATAAAATGGACCACTAGATAATATGGCAACATGGATCAAGTTTCGTGTACTGTGTGTTTTGGAATACAAGTTTTTCTCATGTTGAAGGCTTGGGATATCCATCAGTCGTACGTGTGGTGCATGACTGATATTAAATAATTAATATATAGTGAGTCTGTAAATAATTCATTGACCACATGCTTACTCATTGTATTCCCCGGCTCAACTCGTTCAAAATACATGTTCTCAAAGAAACAATAACAATACGATAAACAATAGACATGGTAACAATAATTCAAGTACGACCATGTATATACAATATAACAATTCTAGCTCTCGTGCACAAGCAATAATCATGGTGAATCAAGATTAATGATAACATGTTATATGAATAAGTAATGGTAACACAAGATACATGCAGCATAAAATTAAGGTAATGTAGGTCACAATAATACTTTCCTGCTCAAAAAAAAGGATGAAGTCGCAATTCAAGACATTGTCCGATCTACCCTGTCACATAAATTAAAACAAGTTAGATCTACAAAAGTGGTCGAATTGGTTTTCTATTATAATCTATTTAATTTTGAATAAAATAACTAAAATATTAATTTAATCTAATTATATTCTAATTTTAAGGTTAACCCTATATTTTGGTCCAAAGAAAGTCAAGTTTACAAATTCGAAATTCGTGGCACACAAATCGAGGTATTTTATTGACCAAAAAGTCAACCAAGTTTTGAGTATGAAATCTTGTAGATTTTAGTGCTATAAAAATATTGGAATCAATGATTTCATCGAATATCATATCGATAAAAAATTATGGGCAACATGGCTTATATATGGTAATTTTATGGTTTACTAGTGAATCTTATACAACGAATTAAATAGGATAATAAACTATTCTAGTAAATTTTGGGTAAACTATATGTCCTAGATCTTTATGTTAGCTTTCCTAAACTTCAAACGGCTCATAAAAACGAGTTCGGGATCACCCAAAATCTTAAAAACATCAAAACGTGTCAGATTTTAGACAACTGACACTCTATGAATTTTAAAGAAAAATAGGTTCATAACTAATAAAATATTATATATATTCAAAAACTATACCTTGAGACAGTTTCAATGCAAGAAACGGGTACACGTTTGGAGTCTAGAGCTAGTCTCAATGGCTTCTCGAAATTCGAGGGAACCCTAGAACTCCTCCTCCTAAAACTCTCCTTAAACGACTAAAATAAAAACCCTATCCTACATGCATATATATATAGATAAGAGAGGGGCTGACTTCTGGGCCTACTTTTCTGTTGTGGGTCACTGATGCGTGGGCCCAGACGATAGCTTACTCGGTAATTAATTTAAGAAAATAGGTTTTTAATCCAGGAAATTGATTTATTAATCAGTTTTAACCAAAATAACCCTAAATAAATATGTACAATTATCAAAAAAATCTGGAAAATATAAAATAATTGTATAAACCCTAAAAAAATTATTTGGTTTTTTGTTCCTAGGCTTGCATAATAAATTCTAGAAGTCCTCAAAAATTAGTTATTACCTATTTTAAAACCAAAAAAATTCAAATAAATTCCCGATAATGACCAATAAATTACAGAAAATATATTTAAGGAGTTTAACCTAAGATAAATGTTTTGTAAAAAAATATGTAAGTATGGTCTCACAATAAATCATGAATGTCCTAGAAAATTACGTCTCCTAGGTTTTAATTATCTAAAAATTCTAAAAAATCCAAGAAATTCTAAAATAGCCTAAAATGATTGTAAGTCCTAATATGAATCCCTATGAGCTATATGAACCTTAGTGGTATATTATTATCCTTACAAAACTATACTTAGTATTTCAAAATAAAATTCCCATAAAATTATAAGTGTATCATAATTATTATTCTTATACGGTAATTTGGTAGCGGATGCTACATTATGGATATCTGGATCTTCCGAGGATCGATACTCCGTACAGGGGTGACAAAAAGCTAAAGTCAAATCCATGGAAAAGTGCCAGATAGTTAGGGTACTCAAGCATCTTCGAAAGTTTAATGTATGCTACTAGTACCAACAGGCCTAATATAGCTTTTATTGTAGGGATGCTGAATCGGTTCATGAGCAATCTAGGTTTTGAATACTGGAAAGCTGTGAGGAGAGTTATGAGATATCACAAAATGATTCAAAAGTATGTTTCTCACAATAGTGGTTATCTAATAGTAGTAGAAGGCTCCAATAATGCAATTTGGTGCTCAAAATAAGAGAGCGAAAGGTCCACAAGAGGATACGTCTTCTCCATGGGTGTTGCTACTATATCGTGGAAGTCAAAGAAGCAGACTGCTCTCTCAATTATTAATTTAGTCTTAGCTTCATGCTCTCGCAGCTGCAGCGGATAAAATAGAGTTACTTTCGGATCTCAAGTATGATCTTTCTTTGGTTGGTGAGCAGATTTTGAATATACCGATATATTACGACAACCAGGAGACAACAACAGTGACGTCAAATAATCTCTTCAATTATAAGAATAGGACTGTGTGACTTCGTCATACAATACTTAATGAGCATATCAAAAGTGGCATAGTTGTAGTGGTTAAAGTTCAAAAAATAATTTATATGGCGAATCCGTTCACCAAAGGTCTCATGTCATGCCCAGTCCCAAAATACGCGGGACTGAGCCACGTGGCAATGGCCAGCTACGTCTACCATGGACTCTTGCCCAACGATAAACGTATAAGCTGTCTATAGTTGTGTATTCTAGTATGCATATCATATGGTTGGCCTATTACTGTATCTCAATCCATATGGGTAATGAAAGCAAGACAGAACATATAATACTAAAGTTGGCCACCCGATAGCATTTATGTTCAAATATGTCCGAAACACAAAAATATGGACATATAAAAACTAATCTCATAAGAGTAGAATACCATGGGTAGCACAATCTATATAAAAAGATACGAAAAGTAAATACGAAAGATAAAGATAACGATACGAGCCATGGCTGCACGAGTACTGGATCCTCAACCTGACTCCTCTGTGGCGTCGTAGCTGGATCAATCCTCTGCCACTCACTTCCCTGAAACCTGGATTCACAAATCTAGCCAGTCAATTCGGGGAGAGCAAGGTTCCAAAGGAAGCTGCAATCATAATAGTACATTAAACACAAATATATACATAGGTATGTAACTAAGTCCATCTTATCAATTAAATTATAACAAGAGCAAGCTACAATAAGGTACGGTTATGAAGTAAATACAATGTACTAAAGATATGAGTTAAGAGATTTGGTAGGAAGTTCATACTTGCATGCGGATATGCCTGCATATGTGTTACATAAAAATAATACATATACACATAATGATGGTAGATAAAAGAACATCCAAGTATCGTAGTGAGACACTAAAGTGCAAATATCAAAGATAATCTGGTTATCACAAAATAATGGAATCAAGCTGTTCTAAAGATGCAAGTCAAGCGAGTTATTCCAGAATATAAGTCAACAAGTTGTTCCAAGTCAAGTAAAGCAAGCTATTCCAAATCAAGTCAACAAGCTGTTCCATGTCAAGTCAAGCAAGCTGTTCCAAATTAAAACTAAAGTTTTCGAAAATTACGGCAGAGTGTCCTTTGTATTTTTTATGTTTCCCAAACCTGTAATCATACTATTTTACATAATATTTTACCCCATGTCCAAACCACGTCTATGGCGCAACCTGCCAGACTCACAATTATATCCACAAGATAACCACCAATGGTGCAACCAACCGGATACACAAACAATATCTCAAATATCATCTATGACTATAGAATATAGGTAATAAGGTAACTAAGAAGAGAAGATATAAATAGTCTAACGATCAAGATTTTGCACTAGTAATACAAGAAAATAAATTACTAGCTTCGTCAAATCTAATCTACTGCCACCACTATGTACATATGATATAAATGTGTAGTTACAGGAACGAGATTCCCAAGCATTCAAGTTAACTAGGTATGATTAATCAGAAATGGTGGTTCAGAAAATACAGGCTATGTTAACCACTACAAATCAGATTCACTTAATTTCCATTAAAAAATAACACTACTTAATCAGTTACTTTAGGTATACTTTCAGTTGCAATTAAATGTACCAAAAAGAACGAAGGCACTTAAAGTCATAGTTATGAACTAGCTTAGTTAATCAATCAAGATAAATGGGTTATTTAATCAAGTTGAGGGAAATTAAAATAAACTAAGCATGCATTTGATTTATTTTTGATTTACTAGTTATGGGTTGCGAGTGACGACTCGCTTGAGGGTGATGATACTGAATCCGCTCGAGGTCACAATGTTCAAGTCCACTCTATGACGCACCCGTCCCACTCCACTAGATCAAGCATCATGCAACTTGCTCAAACAACCTGAATCCTCAAGCTGTAAATACCAAAGTCCTGCTCCCGAAGCCTTGCCTGAATGATCCAACGAGCCTAATTATAATAATAATATAATATCAAATTAGTCATTACGCTAAGTACGTACAAAAGTACATCTATATACCAATCCTAGAAACTAACTCAAGTAAGGTGGTTCTAACTTGATCAACAATAAGTTTGTCTAGGTAACAGTCTAAAAAGTGCACAAGTGTCAAGTCCCTCTAATCTCAATGCTAACCTCATTATAATTTTACCACTTTAGTGCATTGATCTCGTGTTAGGGTAGGTCCCAATATAATCATGTAAACTCTACATACTTCACACTTAAGTTAAATGATCCAAACTCCACAAATATTCCATGTATCAACTCCATTTGGAATGACAAAAGTCATGTGTTCCCAAGTTATTCAAATATGGACATTACGTGCATTAGGTGCAAAATACTATATAAACCATGGTATTGCATATTTTAGAACCTAAACATTATCACAACACATCTAGGCATTATATCCTCCATTAATATTGTCTTAGAATATGTTATAAAGCCTGGAACAATTAACTTTCTTCCCACTAAATGCTAAAATTATCAAACTCGCACAATATTAACCAAAACTAGTCCAATCTCATTCACGACACTCATACAAATCTCATAGAATATAACCCTATATTTAACATTAAAAATATGAGAATAAAAGAGTCATAAATATAAGCTAAAAAAAATCATATTTGATGGGTGTTCAAACAAAGGTACTAAGGGGTATGTGTTCTAGTGTTCATGATACATAAGATGAAGAAGAGGAAGAAGAAGATGATGGAGAACATGAAAGAGAAGAACAAAAATGAAGAGCATGCATGTATATATATTTATATATATATATATATATATAGAGAGAGAGAGAGAGAGTGAGGAAGAAGAATAAGAGGAAGAAGGAGAAGAAGAAGAAGAAGAAGAAGAAGAAGAAGAAGAAGGAGTTACCAATACAAAAAATGAGAGGGGGAGGCTCGGTTGGAGCTGCTGCCGGCTGCTCCGGTCGCTGGAGCTGTTGTCGGCCAGTGGGAGGAGGTGGTGGTCAAGGTGGGGATGCTGCTGTCGTTGGTGGTGGTGGTGTCGTGAGGTGGTGGCAGTGGTGGTAATGTTGTCGTTATGGTGGTGTTGGTGTCGGCTGTGGTGGTGGTGATGTTGACGGTGGGGGCAGTAGTGGTAGTGTTGACGGTGGTGGGAGTGGTGGTGGTGTTGACGGTGAAGCGATGATGGTGGTTGAAGTGGTCGGGGGTGAAGGTGGTGGTGTGAAGGAGAGGATGGTGATGGTGGTGGTGGTGGTGGTGTTTCCGGTTGAAGAGGGAAGGAGGTGAAGTGGGGAAATATAGAAAGGAGAGAGAGAGTGTAATAAATAAGTGAGAAAGAATGTGTAGTATTTAATGAAGGAGAAAGAGGGGGTTTCCTTGGGGTTAGGGCCGGCTGTAGTGGGGGGGGTTAGGTTTGTGTGGGTGTTTGTTATGTAGGAGATTGGTTGATGGTTGTGATTGGGGGAGATTGAATCAAGGGCTATAATTAAATATAGGTAAATATGGATGCATAGTATCATGCAAAAAGGATAGAAAGGGTGAGAGGACCAGTCACATGACCAAGGGGGTGGGTTTTCTTTATTTGATTTGCAACAATAGGAGGTTGACACCTTCATTACCTTTGTATTTGGGTCCCTAAGAGTTTTGGGGATTTACAAATGAAGAAAAATAGAGATTTGATGTGTGGAAATGGGGGTTTGGTATTTTGTAGGATGGGAGTAGATGTGTGGTATTTTGTATGAGTCACATGAGGGTGTGTGAGGGTTTGAGTCGGGGTTTGGTTTAGTTTTGGTCTAGGTTGAGTCGGTTGTCCCAAATTAAATAAAACTTGTGTCATTTGTATTCTAAAATAAATTAGAAGTGCATGGGATCTAAATTGGGGGTGACAGAAGTATCATGGACATAGGAGACTCAGAATAGATTATCATCAAATATTGGGTTGCAAGAATAGGGTCAAGGTTGTATCTCCAATTTCGATTGGTACAGCATAGGTGCAAAGTTTGGATTTAAAAAAATTAGATATTGTTGGACGAATATTGTGCATTTAAAATGAATCCCAAGAGAGGGTATTTATGAGTAACCGAATGGTCAGGATTGGAGATTGGCTTGTCTAGGTCGAGGGTGTAAATTTTATTGGAAGGTAAATACTATTATTGTGCTCCAAATATTATAGCAACGGTAAGGTGCACCTAGTGTTACAAATATAAATAGATTTTTATTAAACCTATTTTCTAACCCTATTTGAATCCCAATTAACCCTAATCTCTTGCTTTACCAAGTATACCTAAAATTTGGTTAAGGAAGTTTATATCCTACCCATCTTATAAGAATTGCATCCTCAAAATTTCTAAAATGTAGGGGCACGATCTAGAGATAAACAAACCATCATTGAAGACAATACATTGAAAGAAATCTTGCCAATCGAGTCGAGCGAGTGAGGATACCATTGGCGGGTATCTTCCATCTCGTCTCATGGGTAGACTGGTCGAAAGAATAATGCTTCCATATGATTCGAATTAGATGGTCCGACTTTTCAACATATTCTCACGATGGCCCAAAAATTTAAGCTATTCTGAATGTTAGTCTGCACTCTCAACCAATCTCACCGAAATTCATCCAAGTCTCAAAACTCCATTATGATATTCGATTGTGATGTCGCCACTCGTTCTTACGAAGACCATTCTCTAACCCAAAGAGAAGAGTTGTGCTAGAAGACGAGAGATAAAAAAGTGAAAAGGTAGGAGTATGCAACCCACAAGAAGAACATCAATAAAGCATAGAAGAAAAAAAAGGTAAGGGATGGTAAGGCAAATGAACTTGACAAGAACCAATAACAAAATGTGGTGATGCACCACAAAGCCCGATATGAATATCAATCGTGCAAGAGTAAGAATCAAATAAAATTAAATCAATATTCACAAATATGGGAAGACTATTACAATGATTACCTGCTCTTACTCCAAATATGTAGCCTTGGTCCTACTATTGATAGTGCTGATTCGGCAAATGCTGCATGCTTCGTTGAAACTGGTGAGCCCGAACCATGGGTTATAAACTCATCGGGTCTCCTGTCGAAACTACTACTGCCCTATCGTGTTGTGAATACTCCACTGCCTGGTGTCCTGTTCCTCCACATATCAAACATTGGTTGTTCAATCGCTAGCAGTTCTTTTGATCATGTTATTTCTTCCACAATACTCGCATACCACAAGTACAATCTTTCGGTGCTGATATTATTGTATTTGATTATGCTGGGCTGCTTGAAATTTTGTTGATGTTGACACTACTTGTAGCTTGCTAAATCTGTATTATCCTACAATGTGATCAGCACCTCCATAAAGTAAGCATTGGTTGTTCGCTCGACGACACTCCTCTTGAAGGTGTCCTGACTTGCCGCAGAAAGTACAATAGGCAGGAGCAATCTGCTGGGGTTGGTGGAAATAATACGTCGATCCTGGTATTGAGTCCATGGTAGTCTGTGTTGTTGGCAATAGGGGTAATCCTTTAGTGAGTCACTTCTGCTCCTCTTCGACTCTTATCTTTCTCAAGATGTTCTCCTAGTTTTTGGCTGCGTCCAATACGGCCTCGAAACTAGTAATTTTTTGAATTGGTATGTATGGTCGAAGCTCCAAGCTACGTCCTTCCTCAAATTTTTTTGCTCGTTCTATCTTTGTCGGCACTACAGAAGGTGCAAATTTACTAAGCCAAAAAAACTCTGCTGAATACTCTCCCACAGTACGGTCGCCCTGTTTTAGGTTGGTGAATTATTCTTGTAGCATACGTCTGGCCATAGAGGAGAAGAATTATCTCTTGAACTTCTTCATGAAAATATCCCAAGTGATAGGTGAGACGAGTCCTTGTTTTGTTGCACTCCACCAATCATATGCTATATCCTTTAGCTGGATGCAAACCACCGAAATACGTTCCTCTGGAGGTATTTGAGCTTCCACTAATAGGATCTCTATATCTTGTAGCCAACGGTCTGCTGCAAGTGCATCCTTTGTGCCGTCGAAGACAGGTGGGTTAAGTAGTTGAAGGTTATCATACTACTAGGACGTTGGCATTGGGCCATCCTCTCGATTGCTGCTAGTGTCATCGTCCGAGAATTCTCTATTCCTTGTTGTAGGAGGTCAATCTGACGTTATTGCATTTACATCATCCTCTGCATCATCATCATAGCCATCAAGTAGCCCTCAGTGGCTTGCTGTTGTGGTACACGTGCATGTGAAGATCCTGCCAGCGTTTGAGCATGTGTGTGCGCTGTTGCTGGGGCACGAGTATCCATCTTTCTAAACAAGAAAGAGATGAGAAGGGTCAAATATAATTATAAGAATCCAATGGTAGGCAATAAGTAAAAGATATTTGGGAAAATCAAGAACGGACAAGATATTTCAAGGAATGTTTCCAAATTTCGTTTATGGATTGAGATCCTAACACCCAACAAATCTTAAAATGAAAGCTGCATGGGCCACCACAAAAATTTTGTCACGCCCCAGTCCCAAAATACGTGGGACTGAGCCACGTGGCAATGGCTAGCTACGTCTACCATGGACTCTTGCCCAACGGTAAACGTATAAGCTGTCTATAGTTAGGTATTCTAGCATGCATATCCTATGGTTGGCCTATTACTGTATCTAAATCCACATGGGAAATAAAAGCAAGATAGAACATATAATACTAAAGTTGGCCACCCGATAGCATTTATGTTCGAATATGTCCGAAATACAAAAATATAGACATATAAAAACTAATCTCATAAGAGTAGAATACCATGGGTAGAATATCACTCCTCATGAAAAGATACAAAAAGTAAATACGAAAGATAAAGATAATAATATGAGGTGAGGGTACCCACGACTGCACAGGTACTGGCGCCTCAACCTGACTCCTCGGTGGCGTCATAGCTGGATCAATCCTCTGTCACTCACTTCCCTGAAACATGGATACAAAAACCCAGCTCGTCTATTTGAAGAGAGCGAGGGTCGAAAGGAAGTCGCAATCATAACAATACATCAAACACAAATATATACATAGGTATGTAACTAAGTCCATCCTATCAATTACATTATAACAAGAGCAAGCTACAATAAGGTACAGGTATGAAGTAAATATAATGTACTAAAGACATGAGTTAAGAGATTTGGTAGGAAGTTCATACCTGCGTGCGGATATGCCTGTATATGAGTTACATAAAAGTAATACATATACACATAATGACGGTAGATAAGAGAACATCCAAGTATCGCAGTATGACACCCAAGTGCAAACATCAAAGGTAATCTGGTTATCACAAAATAATAAAATCAAGTTGTTCTAAAGATGCAAGTCAAGCAAGCTGTTTCAGAATACAAGTCAACAAGTTGTTCCAAGTCAAGTCAAGCAAGCTGTTCCGAATCAAGTCAAAAAGTTGTTCCAAGTCAAGTCAAACATGTTGTTCCAAATTTAACCTAAAGTTTCCAAAAATTATGGCAGAGTCTCATTTGTATTTTCTTTGTTTCCCAAACCTGCAATCATACCACTTTACACAATATTTTATCCCATGTCCACACCACGTCTACGGCGCAACCCGCCGGACTCACAATTATATAAACAAGTTAACCCCCAATGGTACAACCCACCGGATATACAAATAATATCTCAAATATCATCTATGACTATAGAATATAGGTAATAAGGTAACTAACAAGAGCAGATATAAATAGTCTAACTATCAAGATTTTGCACTAGTAATACAAGAAAATAAAATACTAGCTTCGTCAAATCTAATCTACTGCCACCACTATGTACATATGATACAAATATGTAGTTACGGGAACGGGATTCCCAAGCATTCAAGTTAACTAGGTGTGTTTAATCGAAAATGGTGGTCTAGAAAACACAGGCTATGTTAACCACTACAAATCAGATTCACTTAATTGCCATTAAAAAATAACACTACTTAATCAGTTACTTTAGGTATACTTATGGTTGCAATTAAATGTACCAAGATGAACGAAGGCACATAAAGTCATAGTTATGAACTAGCTTAGTTAATCGATCAAGATAATTGGGTTATTTAATCAAGTTGAGGGAAATTAAAATAAATAAAGCATGCATTTGATTTATGTTTGATTTACTAGTTATGGGTTGCGACTGACCACTCACTTGAGGGTGATGATACGGAATTCGCTCGCGGTCACAATGCTCAAGTCCACTCTATGACGCACCCGTCCCATTCCACTGGATCAAGCACCGTGCAACCTTCTCAAACAACCTGAATCCTCAAGGTGCAAATACCAAAGTCCTGCTCCCGAAGCCTTGCCTGAACGATCCAATGAGCCTAATAATAATAATAATAATATAATATCAAATTAATCATTATGCTAAGGTATGCTAAGTACGTACAAAAGTATATCTATACATATATTATAGAAACTAACACAAGTAAGCTGGTTCTAACTAGGTCAACAACAAGGTTGACTATGCAACAGTCTAAAAAGTGCACACGTCAAATCCATATAATCTCAATGTTAACCTCATTGTAATGTCACCACTTTAGTCCATTGATCTCGTATTTGGGTAGGCCCCAATATAATCATGTAAATGCTACATACTTCAACCTTAAGTTCAATGATCCAAACTCCATAAATAATCCATGTATTAACTCCATTTGGAATGACAAAAGCCATGTGTTCCCAAGTTATTCAAATCTGGACATTACGTATATTAGGTGCAAAATACTATATAAACCATGGTATTGCATATTTTAGAACCTAAACACCATCACAACAGATCTAGGCATTATACCCTCCATTAATATTATCTTAGAATATGTTATATAGCATGGAACAATTAACTTTCTTCCCACTAGATGCTGAAATTATCAAACTCGCACAATATTAACCAAAACTAGTACAATCTCATTCATGACACTCATAGAAATCTCATAGTATATAACCCTATACTTAATATTAAAAATTTGATAATAAAAAAGTCCTAAATATAAGCTCAAAAAATCATATTTGATGAGTGTTCAAACAATGGTACTAAGGGGTGTGTGTTCTAGTGTTCATGATACACAAGATGAAGAAAATGAAGAAGATGATGGAGAACATGAAAGAGAAGAAACAAAAATGAAGAGCATATATGTGTGTGTGTATGTGTATATATATATATATATATATATATATATATATATATATATATATATATATATATATACACAGAGAGAGAGAGAAAGAGAGGGAAGAAGAAAAATAAGAGGAAGAAGGATAATAAAAAGAAGGAGGAGGAGTTACCAACACAAGAGAATGAGAGGGGGAGGTGTCACGCCCCAGTCACAAAATACCGAGGGACAAGCCACGTGGCAATGGCCAGCAGCACACACCAATGGGCACACCCAATTTAATGGACCCATTAGTGTATACTTAAGCTATAAAACAACAGTAAAGGTCTATGATACAAGTCACAGTCTAATTCAGATCAATATCAGAATAATCGAAATAAAATATAATCTAACAATAAATCTCAATAAAATATCTCTGGGAACAACCCGATAATGAGTTTGGTACAATAATCCCAGAGACAGGAAGTAGAGAAACTTGAAACAGAAATAACTGAGTATAATAAAGCAAATACTCAGGAGAAATCCTTGGCGATCACCTCGTCCTCTGGTATCGGTACTGTTCCTGCTTCTGCTTCTGCTCTTGTCCCGTATATCTCGGGATAGATCTCCTCAGCTATACCTGGGGACATAATCCGGATTCCAGGTCCTCAGGGGACATAGCAAGGTACAAGAATAACTCAAGCCAAAATAAATGTAGTACAATAATAAATAACAATCACAATAGGATAAACTACATAACCAGCTATGTGATATGCAAGTGAGAGTATCACTAGAACTCAGGCTGAGACCGCTACAAGCTCTGTGTCGGAGATACGGTAGTAGTGATATCACGTAATGGGCCAAGCATGGGTGTAGAGTCTTGAGCACCATAATAATAAGGGTTTTATATATATAATTAGCCTGTACCCTGTGTGTCTTTCCCCACCCAATGTAATCATATGTCTCATGTCCATGACACGCAAGATCATGACCTCTAACTGATGCAGCGAGTCATAATAATAGCTAAGCATATGTAATATCTATGTCACAAATCCTGTAGCCTATACAGAATCACCATGAATAACTCAGAAGATTCTGTCACATGAATAGTATCAGGTGTCCTATGGTATGACGTACTTGATAATGCAAGCACGAAGATATATATGGTCGCGATATCGATCTCTAGTGACGTTACACGACTCCGCGTATGGCATCGACACCCGAATATTATTCGGACGTTAAGCAACGTCTCACAGTCCTGGGTTGAACATTTATATCATATAATTAAATCAAGAGAATATTATCAAGCAATTGCTACAAGTATGGCAAGGTACACTTACGTGGGGTTTAGTTTCCAACTGCTACTCTGGTATCAGCGAAATCTGCAGGTACTCCTCCGGTTACTGAAATAAATACTACCATCATGTACAAAAGATATGAAATAGCTAGAATTGCCTGTCCATAAGTCCAATTTGGACACAGGGGCAAAATTGATAGTTTTTTGTCAAAGCGGGGTCCACATGTGGCCCATTTCGTACCAAAAAATGTGCCAGAGACAATATTCTACAAATTTATCAAACTTATTGTCTACAAGTCCAGAACGACAATACAAACCCAACAGAATGTCCAGAACTGGATTCCGATGAGCCGATCACAAAATCGCCCGTCAAGTGGAGTCGTGGGGCCGACGATACGGGATTTTGTCAACGTTCTCAGAATCGAATCAAACTTGGGTCGCAGGACCAAAAAATGCTACGAATTCGATGGCACAAGTTTCATTTCGAAACGACGAGCACACACAAAGTTACAACGAGTTTCAGAACAGGGCTAATACGGGGCATTGTCGACGGATACGTATTGATTCCGGTGTGCACGTATATCCAAATCAACTTCTGCAAAATCTCACATGTTCGTATTGACGACGCGCACTTTTCGATAAAGTTCGCACACGACCAAGTAGCGTCGTTTAGCAGGGCGCACCCAGTTCCAGGAAAATTCAAGATTTTTAAATACCAAGTTTTTGGTCATTTTTACCCTCAAATAAAACACAACATACAGCACCATAAAATAATCTAATTACAGAGTTTCAATCTCGGTTAGCTTGTCTAATTAACTGTTCAAACAGAATTCAGAAATAATACGCAAGTTGGGAGAAAAATGGCCGTGAACTTGTGAGTTCGGGACAATTTTTGAATTTCAGAAATAGGGTTATTTTTCCTGTATTTGCGTCACTGTTTGCGATCGACACAGGATGCGATACTCCGAACGAGTTGTACGAGTTTCGAGAGAGTCACGCGGTCTTCACACAGGATTCGACAGAATAGAATACGGGTCTATGTACAGAGAGATACGAGGCTGGGAAGGGGTAACCTTATTGTTGCGAAAGGATGCGGCGCGGCGGGGCACGGCGGTGGCGACGGCGGTTAGGGCTGCTGGCTGTTACTGTGGTGGCGTTGGGGTCACCGGGGGCTCGTGGCGGAGGGTCTACGGGGAGCTAGGGGTCGTCGGAGGGGAGCTCGACGTCGGGGTGAAGTGGTGGTGGAGGTGGAGCGGTGACCAGAGCAGCGGGGGGTTTTTATGTGAGGGATGGCGGGGGCGGGGGCTTTATATAGGTGAGGGGAGAGGGAGAGGCGGTGGAGCAGGAAGGAAGATCATGGCCGAGGGTCGTGTGAGGTCGGCAGCGTGCGGGTCGGGGACCGGCGGAATATGCGGGGGCGACGTAGGGGTCGTGGTGTTGTGGGGAGTGGGGTTTTGGGTATCGGGTAGGGTCGGGTAGGCGGGTCGGGTCCAGACCTGACCCATTAGGTTAGGGTTTGGGTCGGTTCATTAGGGTCCGGGTTGGGTTGGTTTAGCCGGTTCGGTTCGGTTTAAATCCGGTTCAAGCTGGTTTAATTAAAATGGGGTTTTTAGCTTAATAAAAATAGTTTTTGAGTCCAATTATTCCAAAAAAATTATACAACATCCAATAATTTAATATACACCCAAAAATATAAATTTTTTAATATTTTAATAATTAATTTAATACATAAAATATTAATCCAAGAAGGACATTTTTAATAATCAATTAAAAATTATCGAAAAAATCCAGAAATTTTATTTTTAAAGATTTTAAAAAATAGGTTGTTACAATCTACCCACCTTACAAGAAATGTGTCCTTGCAATTAAGAAAATAAAATATAATCGGTCAGAAAAGATGACGCGGTTGCAAAACATATTTGAAAGCATGACACAAGAAAGAATCATAATCGAGAAAAATCGAAGGGAAAGGGTGAGGATCAAGCAGAACACATAGGAAAAATATTTTATTAGATAAGTAATTCAAGAGTTAAGGAATCTGGATAGAGCAAAAAAATCTACAGCTTGGGTATCATATACTAACAAATTCAAAATATCAGGTTTAAGGCTAAGGAAATGATCTAACAGGCACGTTCTAAAGCATCACTAGGAATAGATAACTATGATTAACTTAAATCTTATGCGCATTCGCTACTCCGCGGGTCTGTGCATCCTCCATGGTCATCGCAAAAGCTTGTCCGCGTCCTTGCGGTGGTGCCCTCTTTTGTTGCTGGGCCTGCTGGAAAAGCTGCTTGTGGTGCCAAGGGTGGCCTCGGCTGATACCCACCTGGAGCTGGTGGTATGACTCCTTTAACTCCCATTGGTGGTGCTCCCAATGCTGGATAGGCTAGCCTCGGTGCTGGTAAAGCTTGTCGGTTTCTCAACTAGAAGTATCCTACTCATGTTTGAAGGGGATATTGCTAAAAGGAGGCCAACTAGCAATCCTCTTACAGGCGGTGGTGTATGTATTTCTACTTATTCGAGGGAAAAAAACCTATGGTTTAAGGAAAAAGATGGAAATATAAACTAAGCCATATCCAACAGAAGCCTAGGCTCGAAAGAAGGAGAGAGAAGAGGCATCTGACTCATAAGCTACTAGCACGAAAGCGACATTCCTTGGCTAAATATTGGTTGGATTCACAAATCAAGCATAATTCCAATTTATGTCTGCACTCACTCTCATGATGTCCTCGCTTGCTACAATATTGACAGGTAGGCAGTACTTGCGAAGATGCTCTGGGTGGCTGGTGCATGTGAGATCTCTTTGTAACTTCTCCCTGTGGTGCTCTTGCTGGTGCTGATGTGGCTGGTTGATGAATCATCAATGCTTTCTCTGATTCAGCAATCACTTACCGAATGTTGTTTGGATTCGTAAGCTAAACATAATCCCAATCTGAGTCAGCATTCTTTAGCGAGATGGCCTACCTTGCCACAGTAGTGACAAGTAGAAAGGACTAGTGCTAGTGGAGTAAATACTCTTTGTGGTGGATTCATCTGTGGTTGCTTTGCAGCTCTTTCCTGTTGTGCTTGGTCTGGTGCTAATGTATGCGGCCGCTTTTGGCTGGACTCTCTCCTATTGATGCACTCAATGGGTCGTGCTGCAGCAAGAACGTCCGGGTCTATAGTAGTTGTAACGGAGCTGATTAACTTCTGTAGCTTAGAGCTAAGTCCGTCAAAGAACTTCTCCATTTGACTTTGCTGGGCTTCTTGATGAACCTTCTGTTGGGCTTGCATCATCGCGTAGAATATTTGAAATATTTGTTGTCCATCCAAAGGCTGTCCTGGTTGGAATACGGGCAGTGGTAGAGTAAACTGTGGCGGAGGTGGAATGTCATCTCGCCGAAACCTTAAGGTATCTTGACTGCTTTGTTGTATTGATTAACCTCCACCAACTGGTGTCATTTTATCTTCGTGGGGAACAACAATACCTGGTGGTGTTCCTGCAGGAGTCTCGTTGCTTGCTGGTGGATCCATTACTCTGTATCCAAAATAAACTATAAGAGGTGTACAGAGGAATCAAGGCAGGATCAAGTCAAGAAACTAATTCAAATTCGATATAGAAATCAAGAATAATTCAATCAAGTAGATGAGATCCTATAACTTATCCTATCCTTGTCGCAGGCTTGCTCGGTCCCTTAGTTAAAACTGAAACAATTTAGTCGTTGACCTGCATGGGCCACCATAAAAACCACGTCACGCCCCAGTCCCAAAATACCGAGGGACTAGCCACGTGGCAATGGCCAGCAGCACACACCAATGGGAAAACCCAATTTAATGGACTCATTAGAGTGTACTTAAGCTGTAAACAACAGTAAAGGTCTACGATAGAAGTCACAGTCTAATTCTAATCTCATACACAGAAGGTAATCACAGATCAATGGCAGAATAATCGAAATAAAATATAATCTAATAACAAGTCTCAATAAAATATCTCGGAGAATAACTCGATAATGAGTTTGGTACAATAATCCCAGAGACAGGAAATAGAGAAACTAGAAACAGAAATAACTGAGTATAATAAAGCAAATACTCAGGAGAAATCCTCGACGATCACCTCGTCCTCTGGTATCGGTACTGTTCCTGCTTCTGCTTCTGCTCCTGCCCGTATATCTTGGGATTGATCTCCTCAGCTATACCTGGGGACATAATCCGGATTCCAGGTCCTCAGGGGACACAGCAAGGTACAAGAATAACTCAAGCCAAAATAAATACAGTGCAATAATAAATGACAATCACAATAGGGTAAACTACATAACCAGCTATGTGATATGCAAGTGAGAGCATCACTAGAACTCAGGCTGAGACCGCTACAAGCTCTGTGTCGAGGAGCCAGTAGAAATGATATCACGTAATAGGCCAAGCTCGGGTATAGAGTTTTGAGCACCGCAATAATAAGGGTTTTATATATATAATTAGTCTGTAGCCTGTGTGTCTCTCCCCACCCAATGTAATCACACGTCTCATGTCCATGACATGCAAGATCATGACCTCTAACTGATGCAGCGAGTCATAATGATAGCTAAGCATATGTAATATCTATGTCACAAATCCTGTAGCCTATAGAGAATCACCATGAATAACTCAGAAGATTCTGTCACATGAATAGTATCAGGTATCCTATGGTATGACGTACTTGATAATGCAAGCACGAAGATATATAGGGTCGCGATATCAATCTCTAGTGACGTTACACGACTCCATGTATGGCGTCGACACCCGAATATTATCCAGATATTAAGCAACATCTCACGGTCCTGGGTTGAACATTTATATCATATAATTAAATTGAGAGAATATTATAAAGCAATTGCTACAAGTATGGCAAGGTACACTTGTCTGGGGTTTGGTTTTCAACTGCAGCTCTGGTATCAGCGGGATCTGCAGGTACTCCTCCGGATACTGAAATAAACACTACCATCATGTTCAGAAGATATAAAATAGCTAAAATTGCCTGTCCAAAAGTTTAATTTGGACACAGGGGCAAAATTGACAGGTTTTTGTCAAAGCGGGGTCCACATATGGCCCACTTCGCACCGAAAAATGTGTCAGAGACAATGTTCTCTAAATTCGTCAAACTTAGTGTCTACAAGTCCAGAACGACAATACAAATCCAACGAAATATCCAGAACTGGATTCCGATGAGCCGATCACAAAATTGCCCATCAAGTGGAGTCGTGGGGCCCACGATACGGAATTTTGTCAACGTTCTCAGAATCGAACCAAACTTGGGTCACTGGACCAAAAAAATTCTACGAATCCGATGGCACAAGTTTCATTTCGAAATGACGAGCACACACGAAGTTACAATGAGTTTCAGAATAGGGCCGATACGGGGTGTTATCGACGAATACGCGTTAATTTCGGTGTGCACGCACATCCAAATCAACTTCTGTGAAATTTCACACATCCGTATTGATGGCATGCACCTTTCGGTGAAGTTCACACACTATTAAGTTGCCTCGTTTAGCGGGGCGCACCCAGTTTCGAGAAAATTTTAGGTTTTTAAATACCAAGTTTTTGGTCATTTTCACCCTCAAATAAAACACAACATATAGCACCATAAAATAATCTAATTACAGGGTTTCAATCTCGGTTATGTTGTCTAATTAACTATTTAAATAGAATTCAGAAATAATATACAGGTTGGGAGAAAAATGCCCCTGAACTTGTGAGTTCGGGACGATTTCTGAATTTTAGAAATAGGGTTATTTTTTATGTTTTTGCATCGCGGTTTGAGACCGACACAGGACGCGATACCCCGAACGAGTTGTACGAGTTTCGAGAGGGTCATGCGGTCTTCGCACATGATTCGACAAAACAGAATACGGATCTATGTACAGAGAGATACGAGACTGGGAAGGGGTATACCTTATTGTTACGAAAGGACGTGTGTCACGCCCCAGTCCCAAAAATACGTAGGACTAGGACACGTAAGCATGCCAGCCGCATGGATATGACAACTCCAATATATGGAAGCCAAATCCATACGTACGCTGTAATATGAATATCAAATCCACAAGTGGTATAAAATGTAATACAAGTCACAGGGTATAATCTAAATCTCATCCACCAAAATCATATAGAAATAATAACCAGTATATATGAAACTAGATCTCAATAAGAAGTATCTAAGGATGACAGTTGGATGAAAACAAATCCACTACCAACTCAAATAGGAAAAGTAAATACAATATAAGTACAACTCACTCAAACAATATAAGTACCAGCTACCAATCACGGCTCGAAGAGAAGACATCCACGAAGCATCTATATCATTCCAATTTTGCGCTCCTGCAAATACTCAAGAACAGGCATACCTGGCAGCAGACCAGGTTCTCAGAGGGACGTAACAAGATACTTAAACACATGCCAATAAAGTACTGAAATAAATATCCAAAGGGGTCGCCTAACCGTCTAAAGTGAATGCAGTTAAGAACAACTTTCCCCACAAGTGAGCTATCTGGCTGAAAACTAAGATTTGGCATGGTTCTCTTTTGGAGATCCAGGGGCCTAAAAGGCACGTCGTCTTTTGAACGCCGATGGCCCGCCTGATAGTACATAATATATAGTGGTCATCATGACCCGTATCTCCAGCGGAGAATCCGGGCGTACAGGAGAAAAAGTGTAAAGGAGCTCAAATGCGGTACTTGTTGTTCTCCCCACCCAATGCTCTAAGCATGTCATGTCCATGACATGATAAACCTCTAATAACTGCCAAGTCTACTAGCATGCAAAGTTTCTAACGGCAGTTATTCCTAACGCACGGCCCACACGTACAGGAGGCCAGACCTGCACGCAAGTCCATGATCTACATGAGACTCATAACTCGTGTAACAACTGTGTCACGACCAATGAACCTAATGGTGCTACATGATAATGGGGTAGTCTCATGAACAAGGTCAATGCAATACATAAATAAAAACATATCGCGACGTCACCGTCGCACACATTTTATATAATAATTAAAATATATGAACTAAAGACAGAAAATAAAGATGCGTGCAACATATGGAATAAGAATAACAGTACAATGACAAGGTATACTTGCCTGGCCAGAAGACTGCGATGTACCAATAACCTGCTCCAAAAGTCGCGCAGAATAAATCTAACATCCTTATCTGGAATTATATGCTTTCGTAATACTGTTGATAACTTATTGTCTAGAGACTTTTTAGCAGCTGTAATGTCTGTACACCTTTCCTTGGCATCTGCACTACCAGAGACCTCTGATTTTTCTTAGTTCCTAAAGAGAGGTTCTTATTCAAGTTTACAGTGATTCCACCACTTGCGAAGTCCAGATTCTTGATTTTTTTTTTTTGATCCCTTGATCACTATTGTAACCAAGATTGCAGGCAAGCTGAAAGATCTTCACAGATAAAAGCAGCGCTCTCTTTTTTTTTCTGTAGTAACTGCATAATTTTGTCCCGTGAGCAAGCAGGCCCCTTGCTCAAAACTAGAATGATCAAAACTGAGCTGTGAATTACTTAGCTGAACTAGCAAATGAATGAGGTAGAGTTTGATATTAAGAATAGGATTAGGTTCACAAGTTCTGGATATGTCCACCCGAAGATCTTTGATTCCAATAGCTGCTTTTGGGACCTTCAAAACCAATTCAGTCACAGAAACTGACAATAATCTAGCTATGTTAGCCAAGAGCATCCACTTCCCTCTGCCAGCTGAATGTGATTTCTTGGGTTTACTTGGTTTCCTTTTCTTCATGCTTCTTTCCGAATGTCTTACAACAACTTCCATATCATAAATTATCAACTGTAATTTTGGCACCCCAGATACAAAACTAAACCCCAGCTTGGTCAGTGACTTACGGAGTGTAAGTTTGATTTCACCAACAGATATAGATTCAACAGAACCCTTTTTGAACTTAAAAGAGACATCCCTTAAACAATTGCATCCAGCTATGTGAAACCCAACATATACCCCCAATACCCGGCTCAAAACCAAAGCCAATAACCTGGCAGAAACACGATGAGGATCCATCCGACGACGTAGAAGATGAGGAAGGAGAGAAGTAGGGAAGACGCCATTACGAAGAAGAAGTTTCTCTACAGCGAGGAATGAATAGAAATTAATGGCTGTTCAATTATATGTTGTTCATGTCTCATTTAAAGAAACCCTAAGTTTCGGATCCGTAGAGAGAGAGGGGAGAGAGTGAATGGTGTTAGGGATGATGGTGGTGTGGATTGTACTCCGGCCAGGGGGGAAAGGTGGTCCGGTCAGGCCAGGGGGTCGGGGATCTGTCCGGCTGCTCCGAACTGCCGCTCAGGCAGGGAAGAAGACAGTCGGAGAAGAGATATAGGAGGAGCGGGGATGTCCGGCGTGGTGGCTGGGGTGATCTCAGGCGCTTTGTAGGCGGCTTGCTGGCGAGGACGGCCGGGAACGAGTCATCTCCGGCGAGTTGCTCCGGCTCCTACGCCGTGGAGAGGAGGAAGAAGAAGAGCAGGAAGAGGAGAAGAGGTCGGCTAGGGGAATATGGGGATTTAGGTTTTGAGGTTTTGATAAAAAGGAAAAGTGTATTTTTATACATGTGGGATTGGGTTTGGGTTTGACCTAGGGAAATGTGGGCTTGGTCAACTCTCCTTGGAGTGGGCCTTGGTCTACAATCCTTGGAGTGGATCTTGGCCTCATATGAGGATATTGGGCTTTAAATTACATGGTTTAAAATACGAGGATGGGTTTAAAATAAATGGAGACGATGTGCACGTTGCACATGCTAAAAATTACGGAAAAATCTACGTGAAGGGAAAAATAGATTTCTTCATGAATTGTCCAATGGTGGGGACACCTTAGTGCATTTTTGCATAAAAGCCCCCCCCCCCAACAATTAGAAAATTTTACAAAGGCAGAAATTAGATTTAATTAATTAAGTTGAACCGCGCACGATATTCTAGAATTAATTAGGAGTACATGGATTAAATTTAGGCTGGCCATAAGTGTCAGGGGCGTAGAGGGTGCAGTGTAGAATATTAATAAAATTTAGTTTGCCCAAAACGGCCAAGATTGTGTCCCAAATTTTGATTGGGACGCACAAGGATACAAAATTGAGTTTTATTTATAATTAATAAATAACGTCCGCGACGTTTGTTGTGCGGCTAAAATATAGCATCAGAGAGCAATATTATGAGTTGCACAAGGGCCAGAAAGGTAGGCGGGCACGTCTAGGTCAATGTTGTGAATTCCGTAGATAGGCAATGGCTAGTGAGGTGCTCCAATTATCGAGCAACGGTAAGGTGCGCTACGTGATATAAATTAATGCACAATTAAATAAATGCCGCGTTCTAATTCAAATTGGTTCAAACTAGCCCTAATTTCACTATCTAAGCCAAGTAGCCCTAATTTTGGGTGAGGGAGTTTACAATCTACCCAACTTAAAACAATTTCGTCCTCAAAATTAAACTAGGGTAGGGTTCCTCTATCTAACCTTACTTGATTGCAGTATAAGAATTCTCCTTAAGTTAACATGGTAGTTCCTACCCAACTTAGAATTTACCCATCTATCATCTAAGGCTATACGCCTAAGGAGGCTATGTCCCAAATTTATTTGATCATGTTATTTTAATCCTCAAAGTCTTTTAACACCAAATATATCCTCTATGATATGCCCTTAATCATTTATAAAAGATAGTCACCAGACAATGTGATTGGCCTTTGGGGATATCTAGTACTATCTATATATCAAACTTACCAAGCAAGATGTTTCGTCTTTTCAAAATAAGGAAAGACGTAGATCAATAAATAAGAGTTCAAGGGAGAGGTAATAGAATGCAAGTATGGGGATCAAGGCGCTTTAAAGAATTCAATTGGGAATTGTCAAAGCAGTTGTGGATTGAAATCCTATTTTGGTAATTCTTTATTCGCATGCTCGTATTGGTACAGTTATGTAACCGATACGATCCGCTCAGACATATCCAGGGGCAAGTACAGGTGTTTACTAGCCAACTATATATCTCAATCCACGTAAGGTAGTATTGCGAAGGGCGAATCGAGCACACTATGGTTGATCAGACCGTAGTACTCTGATTCTGAAATGTATTAGTGTGCGCGCCCAATAATACATATGTAGTGAACAAGCTTGATAAAGAATAAGCTTGCAAAAACTAGGCTATAATAGCAGTATAATTCAAGATGGTACAACAAATATAAGTACGCTGGATTATGATGGAAGAAAATGCAATTTAATTCAAGTTCACAAGGCAAAACAACATAAGCAACAATAATAAAAGACTCTACAATCTCTACAGTTATCATACAACCTCCTTGCCTAAGTCGCTAGTCGACCACATAGGGGCATGGACCTCTAAATTCTATTGTCTGAATAAACACTGTCATCTTATGCTAGCATACAATTAATGTCATTCAGTTACACTACCTCGATGGGTCAAGTGGACTATGTGGTACTAGGTTGTGAGGCATACTACCCAACTTAGAAGAATTAAACTGATACTGTGATTGTCTTAAGGATACCGTAGAAACTCCTGTTAGGGTCTACGAGAAGGGATCTTGACACTTATTAGGGTATCCTCTTATATTACATAGGTCATGGTCGTCTTTGTCTTAGTCATAGTGCTTATAGAACAAGTATCAATAGTAAGGATAGAAGAGTTACTAGCCTCAAGGGAAAAGGGGGTTTAACTTATATCGGGCTATGGTTACAAATTTCGTGGTTTAAAGCTAAGGGGTAATTATTAGGTCACAACCTATGGGAACTACGCAAACTATCAAATCCCAACTATCATGCACAAAATTCAAAGTTCAAATTACCTAACTATACCCTAGCAAACTACATGTCCTAACATAGAATAAGATTACTTGGCCTTCAATCATACGAGTTATGTGGCACGAGTTAAATGATGAAGAAAGAAGAATCATAATTTAGTCGTCACACAATTAGCGAATGCTAAGGTTGCAGGGGGACAAGTTATGAAATCAAAAATAAAGGGCTCTAGATAGCATCATGGTTCTCTAAGGGGGTGGCATGCTAGTTGCCATGTTCGAGGTATGATAAAGGGAGAAGTGTTGATTACATTCCTCTAGGCTTCCTGGGTGATGTCTACTAATAATAAGACAATGATTTAAGTTTATAGTTTTAATATACTATCCAATTATGAGGGTTAGGTTCAGTCCTAATGTTCAATATTGGTTCTCCATTGGTTCCTCAATACTAGGGTCAAACATTATGATAAAACTTCTAACTAACTCTAGTAGTGTCTATACTACTCTCAAGTCTTCATAATACATCAGGGGGTAATGGTAAATCAATTCTAAAGATAAAGAATTCTAGGTTCACTAGATATTCTAAACTTAGTGGTGTGTCTATATTCTCGTGTATTCTTAATAGGTGTGCTACTCTAATTATTATCCTAATAACATGGGTTCCTATATTCTAGCAGAAGGCTATATATACTCAAGGAACTTATTAGAGAAGTACAAGAATCAAGCAGGATACAATTGTTCGAATAGAACAGAGAGGAGGAAGATGAATCACAGTCAATTGTGGATAAGATCCTATACTCTACTCCTAGGTGCAGGCTTGTTCGGTACAGTAACGTAACCGAGACAATATGCTCTTGACCTGCATGGGCCACCACAAAAACATGTCATGCCCCAGTCCCAAAAATACGTAGGACTAGGACACGTAAGCATGCCAGCCGCATGGATATGACAACTCCAATATATAGAAGCCAAATCCATACGTACGCTGTAATATGAATATCAAATCCATAAGTGGTATAAAATATAATACAAGTCACAGGGTATAATCTAAATCTCATCCACCAAAATCATATAGAAATAATAACCAATATCTATGAAACTAGATCTCAATAAGAAGTATCTAAGGATGACAGTTGGATGAAAACAAATCCACTACCAACTCAAATAGGAAAAGTAAATACAATATAAGTACAACTCACTCAAACAATATAAGTACCAGCTACCAATCACGGCTCGAAGAGAAGACATCCACGAAGCATTTATATCATTCTAATTCTGCGCTCCTGCAAATACTCAAGAACAAGCACACCTGGCAGCAGACCAGGTCCTCAGATGGACGTAACAAGATACTTAAACACATGCCAATAAAGTACTGAAATAAATATCCAAAGGGGTCGCCTAACCGTCTAAAGTGAATGCAGTTAAGAACAACTTTTCCCACAAGTGAGCTATCTGGCTGAAAACTGGGATTTGGCATGGTTCTCTTTTGGAGATCCAGGGGCCTAAAAGGCACGTCGTCTTTTGAACGCCGGTGGCCCGTCTGATAGTACATAATATATAGTGGTCATCATGACCCGTATCTCCAGCGGAGAATCCGGGCGTACAGGAGAAAAAGTGTAAAGGAGCTCAAATGCGGTACTTGTTATTCTCCCCACCCAATGCTCTAAGCATGTCATGTCCATGACACGATAAACCTCTAATAACTGCCAAGTCTACTAGCATGCAAAGTTTCTAACGACAGTTATTCCTAACGTACGGCTCACACGTACAGGAGGCCAGACCTGCACGCAAGTCCGTGATCTACATGAGACTCACAACTCGTGTAACAACTGTGTCACGGCCAATGAACCTAATGGGGCTACAAGATAATGGGGTAGTCTCATGAACAAGGTCAATGTAATACATAAATAAAAATATATCGCGACGTCACCGTCGCGCGCATTTTATATAACAATTAAAATATATGAACTAAAGACAGAAAATAAAGATGCGTGCAACATATGGAATAAGAATAACAGTACAATGACAAGGTATACTTGCCTGGCCAGAAGACTGCGATGTACCAATAACCTGCTCCAAAAGTCGCGCAGAATAAATCCAACATCCTTATCTGGAATTATATGCTTCCGTAATACTGCTGATAACTTATTGTCTAGAGACTTTTTAGCAGCTATAATGTCTGTACACCTTTCCTTGGCATCTGCACTACCAGAGACCTCTGATTTTTCTTAGTTCCTAAAGAGAGGTTCTCATTCAAGTTTACAGTGATGTCACCACTTGCGAAGTCCAGATTCTTGATTTTTTTTTGATCCCTTGATCACTATTGTAACCAAGATTGCAGGCAAGCTGAAAGATCTTCGCAGATAAAAGCAGCGCTCTCTCTTTTTTTCTGTAGTAACTGCATAATTTTGTCCCGTGAGCAAGCAGGCCCCTTGCTCAAAACTAGAATGATCAAAACTGAGCTGTGAATTACTTAGCTGAACTAGCAAATGAATGAGGTAGAGTTTGATATTAAGAATAGGATTAGGTTCACAAGTTCTGGATATGTCCACCCGAAGATCTTTGATTCAAATAGCTGCTTTTGGGACCTTCAAAACCAATTCAGTCACAGAAACTGACAACAATCTAGCTATGTTAGCCAAGAGCATCCACTTCCCTCTGCCAGCTGAATGTGATTTCTTGGGTTTACTTGGTTTCCTTTTCTTCATGCTTCTTTCCGAATGTCTTACAACAACTTCCATATCGTAAATTATCAACTGTAATTTTGGCACCCCAGATACAAAACTAAACCCCAGCTTGGTCAGTGACTTACGAAGTGTAAGTTTGATTTCACCAACAGATATAGATTCAACAGAACCCTTTTTGAACTTAAAAGAGACATCCCTTAAACAATTGCATCCAGCTATGTGAAACCCAACATATGCCCCCAATACCCGGCTCAAAACCAAAGCCAATAACCTGGCAGAAACACGATGAGGATCCATCCGACGACGCAAAAGATGAGGAAGGAGAGAAGTAGGGAAGACGCCATTACGAAGAAGAAGTTTCTCTACAGCGAGGAATGAATAGAAATTAATGGCTGTTCAATTATATGTTGTTCATGTCTTATTTAAAGAAATCCTAAGTTTCGAATCCGTAGAGAGAGAGGGGAGAGAGTGAATGGTGTTAGGGATGATGGTGGTGTGGATTGCACTCCGGCCAGGGGGGAAAGGTGGTCCGGTCAGGCCAGGGGGTCGAGGATCTGTCCGGCTGCTCTTAACTGCCGCTCAGGCGGGGAAGAAGACAGTCGGAGAAGAGATGTAGGAGGAGCGGGGATGTCCGGCGTGGTGGCTGGGGTGATCTCAGGCGCTTTGTAGGCGGCTTGCTGGCGAGGACGGCCGGGAACTAGTCATCTCCGGCGAGTTGCTCCGGCTCCTACGCCGTGGAGAGGAGGAAGAAGAAGAGCAGGAAGAGGAGAAGAGGTCGGCTAGGGGAATATGGGGATTTAGGTTTTGAGGTTTTGATAAAAAGGAAAAGTGTATTTTTATACATGTGGGATTGGGTTTGGGTTTGACCTAGGGAAATATGGGCTTGGTCAACTCTCCTTGGAGTGGGCCTTGGTCTACAATCCTTGGAGTGGATCTTGGCCTCATATGAGGATATTGGGCTTTAAATTACATGGTTTAAAATGCGAGGATGGGTTTAAAATAAATGGAGGCGATGTGCACGTTGCACATGCTAAAAATTACGAAATAATCTATGTGAAGGGAAAAATAGATTTCTTCATGAATTGTCCAATGGTGGGGACACCTTAGTGCATTTTTGCATAAAAGCCCCTCCCCCCCAACAATTGGAAAATTTTACAAATACGGAAATTAGATTTAATTAATTAAGTTGAACCGCGCACGATATTCTAGAATTAATTAGGAGTACATGGATTAAATTTAGGCTGGCCACAAGTATCAGGGGCGTAGAGGGTGCAGTGTAGAATATTAATAAAATTCAGTTTGCCCAAAACGGCCAAGATTGTGTACCCAATTTCGATTGGGACGCACAAGGGTACAAAATTGAGTTTTATTTATAACGTCCGCGACGCTTGTTGTGCGGCTAAAATATAGCATCAGAGAGCAATATTATGAGTTGCACAAGGGCCAGAAAGGTAGGCGGGCACGTCTAGGTCAATGTTGTGAATTTCGTAGATAGGCAATGGCTAGTGAGGTGCTCCAATTATCGAGCAACGATAAGGTGCGCTACGTGATATAAATTAATGCACAATTAAATAAATACCGTATTCTAATTCAAATTGGTTCAAACTAGCCCTAATTTCACTATCTAAGCCAAGTAGCCCTAATTTTGGGTGAGGGGGTTTACAACGCGGCACGGCGGGGCACGGCGGTGGCGACGGCGGTTAGGGCTATTGGTTGTTGCTGTGGTGGCGTTGGGGACATCGGAGGCTCGTGGCGGAGGGTCTCCGGGGAGCTAGGGGTCGTCGGAGGGGAGCTCGACATCGAGGTAAAGTGGTGGTGGAGGTGGAGCGGTGACCGGAGCAGCGGGGGGTTTGTATGTGAGGGATGGCGGGGGCGGGGGATTTATATAGGCAAGGGGAGAGGGGAGGTGGTGGAGCGGGGAGGGAGATCGTGGACGGGTGTCGTGGAAGTTCGACAGCATGCGGGGCGGGGGCCGACGGAATAGGCGGGGGCGACGTGGGGGTCGTGGTGTCGTGTGGAGTGGGGTTTTGGGTATCGGCTAGGGTCAGGTAGGCGGGTCGGGTCCAGACCCGACCCGTTAGGTTAGGGTTTGGGTCGGTTCATTAGGGTCCGGGTCGGGTTGGTTTAGCCGGTTCGGTTCGGTTTAAATCTGGTTCAAGCTGGTTTAATTAAAATATGGTTTTTAGCTTAACAAAAATAGTTTTTGAGTCTAATAAATTCCAAAAAAATTACACAACATCCAATAATTAAATATACACCCAAAAATATAATTTTTGTAATATTTTAATAATTAATTTAATCCATAAAAATATTAATCCATGAAGGACATTTTTAATAATTAATTAAAAATTACCAAAAAAATCCAAAAAATTCATTTTTAAAGATTTTAAAAAAATAGGTTGTTACAGGAGGCTCAGGTGGAGCTGCTGCCGGCTGCTCCGGTCGCCGGAGCTACTGTCGGCCGGTAGGAGGAGGTGGTGGTCGAGGTAGGGATACTGCTGTCGTTGGTGGTGGTGGGGTCGTAAGGTGTTGGTAGTAGTGGTGATGTTGTGGTTGTGGTAGGGTTGGTGTCAGCTGTGGTGGTGGTTGTGATGGTGGGGGCAGTGGTGGTCGTGGTGTTGACGGTGGTGGCAGTGGCAGTGGTGGTGGTGGTGGTGGTATTGACGGTGAGTCGATGATGGTAGTTGAGGTGGTCGGGGGTGAAGGTGGTGATGTGAAGGAGAGGATGGTGGTGGTTGTGGTGGTGGTGTTTCTGGTTGAAGAGGGAAGGAGGTAAAGTGGTGAAATGTTGGAAGGGGTGAGAGAGTACAATAAATGAGGGGGAGCGAGTGTGTAGTATTTAATGAAGGAGAGAGAGGAGGTTTCCTTGGGGTTAGGGCCGACTGTAGTAGGGGAGGGGGTTTAGGTTTGTGTGGGTGTTTGTTATGTAGGAGAGAGATGGATGGTTGTGATTAGGGGAGATTGAATCAAGGGCTAAAATTAAATGTATGTAGATGTGGATGCATAGTATCATGCAAAAAGGAGAGAAAGGGTGAGAGGACCAATAACATGACCAAGGGGGTGGGTTTTTCTTTATTTGATTTTCACCAATAGGAGGTTGACACCTTGCATTAACTTTGTATTTGGGTCCCTAAGAAGTTTGGGGATTTACAAATAAAGGAAAATAGGAATTTGATGTATGGAAATGGGGGTTTGCTATTTTGTAGGATAGGGGTAGGTGTGTGGTGTTTTGTATGAGTCACATGAGGGTGTGTGGGGTTTGAGTTGGGGTTTGGTCTAGTTTTGGGCTAGATTGAGTCAGTTTCCCCAAATTAAATAAAACTTATGTCATTTTTGTTCTAAAATAAATTAAGTGCATGGGATCTAAATTGGGGGTGACACAAGCATCATGGACATAGGAGACTCAGAATAGATTAGCATCAAATATTGGGTTGCATGAATCGGGTCAAAGTTGTGTCTCCAATTTCGATTGGAACGACATAGGTGCAAAGTTTGGGTTTAAAGAAATTAGATATTGTTGGACGAATATTGTGCGATTAAAACAAAGCCCAAGAGAGGGTATTTATGAGTGCCACGAAGGTCAAAATTAGAGATTGGCTTGTCTAGGTAAAGGGTGTGAATTTTGTTGGAAGGTAAAGACTAGTGTTGTGCTCAAAATATTGTAGCATCGATAAGGTGCACCTAGTGTTACAAATATAAGTAGATTTTTATTAAACCCTATTTTCTAACCCTATTTGAATCCTAATTAACCCTAATCTCTTGCTTCACCAAGTATACCTAAAATTTGGTTAAGGGGTTTACACCTCAAGCGCCTGTTGGCCGAGGGCACAACAAGAAAAATTGGCTTGAAGGTATGCTAATTTTTTTTTTTTGTAGTTATACCATAAAGTTTGATTATATTAGTTCAAAAAAAAATCTACTAGGCATAATTTTTGGTTCAAGCAAGAAGATTCATAAGAAAAATATCAGGTACAATAATTAGCCCCTGGTGACATTGTTGGGATATTATCCTAGAACTAGTGTGGTCTACTGTTTACTCTTGGTTTAGAGCAAGTAATGTGGGATGATGGCATTATTCCTTAATGAGGTTTTGGACATTTGGACATTTGGAATATCCGACATGCATTGTCCATCTTTATAACCCTGTAATAACATAATAAAGTTAAAGTTTAGTTGTAAGTGTATGCTCAATGTGACATGCTATATCAAGTTGTTAGTTACCCACTAGAATATGGATTGATCTATCGCCTGGATCGCATAAAATCCTATGTAGTACTTTACTTAACCACCAAGTAGGTATTTTATAGTTATGATGTTTACATGTCTTATGTGCTTGGCTCTATACTTTGATCCTACTTAATTAGTCCAGTAACGTGGTCTAATGATAAGTGGCAATTGGGGACATAAGAGTTACAAAATGGAAAATAATATTTGGCCCCCATTTTGTGACCGTAGTCCATAATCGCGGACCACGCGTTAGCATCCATTTGTTCAATCGTCCTCCCCTGGCACCCTTTGCTTGGAATTCATCACCAGATATTCTGTCAATGAGATGCTGATACATGGCCCGCGTAACAGCGTCTTTACAAAATGTAGAAACTATAGCTCCAGCAAAAGGGAATCTGTCTTTTACCAGATTATTATTGAGTTGGAACTTCTTGGCCATGACAAAATAAAATAGAAGTACTTTCTAATCTCTATTATATTGTGACTTAAAATGGATCTGGATTAAAAAGATGAGAAATTTTGAGTTACCCTCCACTTTTTTTACCCATATTCAGAGTGCGTCCCACATTATTTTTATAATGTACAAGACCACCCACTTTTGACGGAATCCGTCCAGTCATGATGGTCAACGGCTTTGACCCAAAAATATTGACAAAAATACTCCTCAATGTCTTCTTCCCTATCCCCCTCCTTTCTCCCTTTCCGCCACCGAAACCCCGCCTCTCCACCACCCTCCCCGCCACCGCAGCCGCCCTCCCACCCCGTCCCCTATCCCTGGCACCGCCATTGCCCCCGCCCCCCCTCTTCCCTCTTACCCCTCTTCTCCTCCCCCCTCCCCCCTCCCCGCCATCGCCGCCCCCCTCCCCACCACCACCCCTAGTCAGGTCCTAGTTCCAAATATAAGGAACTGAGTCATGTGGCATTGGCCAGCCGATACACTCCGACGGACAACCCAATCTAATGGACCCGTTGGAGTGCACCTAAGATGTAAAGTACAATAATATAACGCAACAAATAAAACATAAGCAATGTAAGTAATGTCATCAACAAACATAAGAATATGAAATATATTAAAAAAATAAGTCTACTAATGTGCAGAAAGAAAATAAGTCTGGAAAGGTATCATAATACAATACGAATAGAGTCATACAAGGATAAACCCGCTAATACAAATACTGAATGAAAGGAAGTAGTAAGAAAACTAGGGCCGATATCTGCAAACTAGATAATGATACCGGACCCAAGGTGAAGTCACTACCGGTGATTAACAGAAGTCCTCGGAAAGGATCTCGTCCTCTGCTACAAGTCCTGCTCCTGGATATACACCCGGTCCGTACTCCTCCGGGTAGTCCTCCTCGCCTATGCCTGGAAGGGAACCAAGTCCTCAGAGGGACGTAACAAGGTAAAAAAATAGTATGCCATAGTAAAACAAAAAGGAAATATGTGATACGCCGGTGTAATCTAGAATAACCACCTAAGTGAGACACAACTTGAAGACAACGTTCGACACATGGGCTTTTCAAATATAAATTCGTAGCTCCGAGGCACAAAGACATACGATGCGTACCCGTATCTCTGAGCACAGAGTCACACAATAAATACTACGACTCTGGATACAGGATCTCTACGTAAATAAGGATATATATATATATATATATATATATATATATATATATATATATATATATATATATATATATATATATATATATATATAGTGCATGCGAAGTGCCCCAAGCATCTAGTAACTGTCTTTCTCTCCCAATGTGGTCAACGAGACGCATCCGCGGTTCGCTGAGCCTAAACCTCTATCTACCAGTCTCGTCATACTGAAGTAACTAGCACCAATCACGATCCTATAGTCATCACAGATTCCGGTCATGCTGACACTATCAGGATAAAAGAAGTCTGGCACGATGACGGTGTCTGAATGTGTCCTAGGGTTCCAATGTAACCATGTAGGTACATAAAGGTATCTAAAAATATCTAACAATCGATACTAAGCGTTACCGACGAACGTCTGCACTCGGATATGAACCAGACACTAAGTAATAATTTCGATCCAAAGCATACACCATGTATAGATGAAATAAACAATAAAACTAAAACTGAGTTAGAGAATAACAAGGTACATTTGCCTGGATCCGGATGCTAAATGCGAGGCTCCGGTACAACGTCCAAGTCCGAGGATCCCAAAGTACCTAGAGATGATATATAAATTAATTAATAATCTAGTTCAAAACTATCTTAAAGAATAGATGACATCATGGACTAAAATATATTTTTGTCTTAGTTACCAAACTCACCACTAAGGTACTAACTAGAGAGTTGACCAAGGTTGACTAGAAAAATATTTTGATAAATACAAAAATATCAAGTAGCATAGTCCTCAAATAATATCCTCAAAACCTAATATTCATTAAGAGTGATTTCGATCATCGATAAGTAATATTTATCCTCGACCCATGCCATCCTTGTAATCATAGTCATAAGTGCATAAACCCAAATTAGTTGTCACCCCTAAATACGCATCTTGTTCACATACTCATCCTCAATCATAACATCAAAGCTACTGAACTAAAATTTATTGGAACAACATCCTTATCATCCATGCATTTCACATATATATATAACCCCAACCAATTTCTATTAAACTTGGATATAAACTAAACATGGGTATCGCTCAGGGAATCCTAAATACTAATTAGGGTTTCTTTTAACACTCAGTGGTGGCAGCAGTGGTGCTGCGGCTTCTATCATTGGCGGTGTTGACCGCGGGGGTGGTGCTCGTATCGATCATGGTGGTGGGGACCACGCTCGACGGTGTTGGTAGCAGTACACGGTGGTGGTATTGGTGGCAGGTTTTGGTGGTGTGGTCGAGGTGGTATTGGTGGCAGGTGTTGGTGGTGTGGTCGGGGTGGTGTTGAGGTCGACGGTGGTGGTGGTGTTGGTAGCAGCGCTCGGTGGTGGTGATGCTGTGGTGATGAGGGTGGTCGAGGGTGGATGTGCTCGTGGTAGAGGTGGTGGTGTAGGTGGTTGTGCTCGTGGTGGACGTGGAGGTGTAGGTGGCTGTTGGTGGTGGTGTAGGTGGTTGTGCTCGTGGTGGAGGTGGTGGTGTAGGTGGCTGTGCTCGTGGTGGAGGTAAAAGTGTAGGTAGCTGTTGGTGGTGGTGGTGGTAGCAGCGGTGGTGATGAGGGATGTTGTAGGCGGTAGTGCTCCGGCTGCGGTGAGGGAGAAGAAGAAGTAGAGGTGAAGAAGAAGAAGAAGAAGAAGAAGAATGGAGAGGAGAATGAGAAGAAGAAGAAGAAGAAGAAGAAGAAGAAGAATGGAGAAGAAGGAGAAGGGAAGGGTTCGGCTGAAGTGTGAGGGAGGGGAGGAGAGAGAAAGTGGTGATGAAAACTAAGTTTTCTTGGGATTAGGGCTGGCCACATGGGGATGGGTGTGTGTCTTTTAATATAGAGGGAATGGGTTGTTGTGATGGGGGGATTTAAATTAAGGGCTAAAATTTCACATGAGGGAATTGTACTATACAAGAGAAGAGAGTGTGATGTGACCAATCATATGAGGATGGGATTTTTTCTCCATTTGATTTGCACCAATAGGAGTGTGACACCTAGCACCCTGTTTGCATTTGAGTCCCTTAACATTTGGGTTTTTACAAGTGAAGAAAAAATAGTGAGGATTTGATGTGGAAAGTTGGTGTTTAGTATTTTGTAGGATGGGAGGGTGTTGGATGTTTTGTATGAGCCTCATGAATGGATGTGAGGGTTAAGTTGGGGTTATATTAAGTCGGTTTCCCCAATTTAATTAAATATTATGTCATATATGTGCTCTTAAATTAATAGGAGTACATGGGATCTCAATTGGGAGTGACACAAATATCATGGACGGTGTAGGCTTGGTGTTAATCTTTGGCCCTTTAATTGGTTAGGTGAAACGGGTTGAGTTTGTGTCCCCAAATCAATGGCAACGACATAGGTACAAGGCATAGGATTAAAGAATTAATTTTTGTGACGAAAAAGTTGTGCAATTAAAATAGAGCACAAGAGAGTATGTTTGTGAGTGACAGAAATGTCCACTACTTATGTTGGCTTGTCAGGTCAAGAGTGCAAAGGTTTGTTGGAAAGTAAAGGCTATTGTTGTGCTCCAATTATTGCAGCAACGGTATGGTGCACCAAGAGTTTAAAATTAAAGAACCAATCTACAAAATCCTAATTTCTAGATCCTTAGACAACCTGAAGCTAAACCAAAATTCTTATCTAGTCTACCAAAAAAAATTTGAGGGGGTTTACATCCTTCCCAACTTAGAAGAATTTTGTCCCCGAAATTAAAAGTAAAGCACGAATAAGAGTTACGATAATTAAAAAGTTAACAGGTTGCTATTGCTATTGCTATTGCGAGAACTAAAAATTTTGAGAATTTTGTCCCTGCGCTCGCCCCCCCCCCCCCCCCCTCCCTCCCCCGTCGTCGACTCCCACCTCCCCTGCCGCCTTACTATTGCTGCAGCTACTGCTACCCGCGGGGGCGGGGAGGGGGTTGTCAGTTACGGGGAGGGGGGCGACGGTGGGGGAGGGAGGGGGGGCGATGGAGTGGAGGGTCGAGGTCGACGTCGGGGGAGGGAGAGGGGCGGGGGAGGGGGAGAGAAGGCTGTGGCGAGGAGGGGGGCGGTGACGGGGAGGGGGAGAGCGGGGCCAGGCGAGGGCAAGCGGCGGCAGTGGTGGGAGGATGGAAGAGGAAGAAGAAAATGGAGATGGACATTTTCGTCAAAAAAATTTGGTCAAAGCAGTTGACCGTTAATTCTGGACGAATTCCGTCAAATGTAGAAAAATATGTACATTATGAAAAAACTGTAGGATGCACCCTTACATATAATTAAACAAAGTGAGAAATAACTCAATTTTTTTCTAAAAAGATTTATACTTCAAATTTGTGATACACTACTTGACAAATTATAGATGACGACACTGGTTTGCCCGTCTCCCTGGATCCGCCGTCGATCTGTTATGAGAGGGTCGATCTGTTATGAGATGGACTCTAAACAAAGCTTATGATTTCAAGGACTTATAAACAAATAATAGGATTTTGAGGGAACTGTATGCAAAATGGCCCTTAGAAGATTTATATAATCAAAACGTGAATCAAAATGAACTAATTTCATTTCTCAAAAAAAAAAAAAACGTGGATCACGACCCGACAAAATATTTATTTTCTACAATTTATATTCAACTACTTCTTGTATATTAATTAATACACCTCGTGCGTGGTCACAATGGTTCAACTATTTGGTTTCTACATAAAGAGTTGAACATTTTTTGGGGACAACATGAGCATGCACCATGGGCTTCTCTGTGAGCAAAAAGGCGCCGGCACTGGTTACGCCCTCTGCACCGACGCCCTCCGGCCGTCTCCCCCTCTCCGGAGAAGACCGGACGGTGCCCCTGTTCTTCTTTGTGCACGGGATTATAGTGTTCGAAGAGGGGAAGCAGCACGTCGACGCCGTGCGAGATGCCTTGGCCAAGGCCTTGGTCCCTTACTATCCGGTCGCTGGCCGGATCGTTGCCGATCCCGACGACGACGACTTCGGAGAGATTGGGATTTCTTGCACGGGAGAGGGTGTGTGGTTTGTGGAGGCGTCGGCGGATTGCAGCCTTGAGAGCCTGGGGGATGTCAACTTGTACTTCCAGGAACTGGAACTGGATCTCTCTAAACGCAAGTTCCTCCCTTGTCTTCCAGATGAACTTGACCAGACTACTGTGCCTTTTATGATGCAGGTGCTATATTTATATACTCACATCATACTGTCACCTCACCTCACCTCACCTCACCTCACAATTAAAGTACGTGTTTTTAGTATTTGATGCAAATATTACCCTCTTTACTGTTATATATATATATATATTCAAAATATTTTTTCAAATTATCTTTTTTTATGTGGCAAATGACATGATAATTAATTTGACAACTAACATTATAAATTAAAATTAAAATTAAAATTAATATTAATATTAAAATTAATATTAATGTTAACATTAATATTAAAATTAAAAATAATATTAAAATTAAAAAATTTGGATGATTAATTTTTTGAGTTAAAATTTTTTATGTCAACTATCATGTTATCACATAATTCTATTTAGTATTAATATTAACTATTCGTACTTCTAAAATATTTTTTCAAATTATTCTTTTTTATGTGAATTACTCATTTATAAAACTCAAATTACATGTCGATGTTAATATCCCGTGCTGTTTTCGTTATTTTACTACTTCCAAGTAGTCTAAAACATGCAGTATATGAGTATACGGAATAATAGTAAATTTTAAGGATTCTGCACCCTTTAGTGGCATGAACATGGAATATAGTTATTCCTTCACGTGGCTTGCAAAATGAGAGTATTTAGCAAATGGTTTTGAGAGGCTATTGCCATGTAAACTGTCTTAGATGGAGTGGAATAGGAAGACCGAGAGTATTTAGCAAATGGTTTTGAGAGGCTATTGCCATGTAAACTGTCTTAGATGGAGTGGAATAGGAAGACCAAGAATAAAGCTAAGTACCGAATGGAAACGCCCCCTTAGCCATAATCAAAGCAAAGTACTAAGTGGAATAGGAAGACCGAGAATAATCATGAGTACCGAATGGAAACACCCCCTTAAATCATAGCAAACTATTATTGAAAACGTGGTGTGATTCAAATAAATGTTGGTCTATGATATACGATATTGGATTGGACCTATATATTTTAAAAAAAAACTCTTATATAAGACATAAACCAATTCTAATTGTGTACACCTCATGATTCTACTTCCTACACAATGTGGGACTAAATTATCAACTCTATTGTCATCTCCTTTTGTGGGTTCAACCGAAAACGAGATACAATCAAACAATTTTCACCTTATCTCGTTTTTTCTGACCGAGCAACCAAGCACACCCCGGCTACTTTTTGCTCGTTTTTGCCAGCCGAGCACCCATGAGATCTAACTCATTTCATCTCGATCCGTTCGACCACAGAACAAAGCCGACACGTTCATCCACATCATCATTGTGTTCCAACCATAATGTATTGCTCTACCTTGGGCACGCCAGATCCATCTTTCAAGCCAATTCGTGCAGTTGCCTCTAACGTTAGATCTGATCCGCCTTCAGACCATCTTACAAAGGATGCTCCTACTCCACCTTGAGAAAATAGCCTATATAATCGGTATACGGTATGATTATATGCATAAACGTTGAGTACAATCTGTCTTGAACCAATTAGAGCCACATAAAAACTAGTCATGTAACATTGGGCTATGATACCACTTGTTGGGAACGTGATGTAATCCGAACTAGAGTTGGCCCATGATGTACGATATTGGACTGGATCCATAGCCTTAAAAGAAATTTTTTATGTAATGCCTGAACCAATCTCAATTATCTAAACCTCATGATCCCACTTTCTACCCGATATGAGACAAAATTATCACTACATTGTCACCTCCTTTTGAGGGTTCAACCGGAAATAGAATACAATCCAATAATGGTATCGACTATATCCCTGGAAAAAATTTAATCTGTATAACATCAGGTGGAGATATAAAATTGAATAAAACTATGTTGAATTCTTCGCCCAAAATTTATCCCCTCACCAAACTCAAGAAGAAAGCTAAAGATTACAACTTGAAATTACTCACCCTATCCGTAGCGATCTTCCTAAATGAAGAAGACGAATCTCCGAACAAATCTTCTCTTCCAACTGTCTTGGATAACGAGCCTTAAGAGCAAAGTACGAATTTTTTCTTAGATTTTCTGTGGACTTGCTCCCGTGAATCTTCCGTCTTAAGTTTCTATTAGCAATTTCTCAACACGTATAAATAGGTTGAGAAATCCTATTACAGGTCATAGAAAACCCTAAAATAGTACAGCATCAATCCTGGGCATTTAAGATCATGTCAAATTAAAAAATGATGTAGATACGGGAGGCCATACTGTGCTGAACGCCGAATAGACCGACTTGATCTAAATTTGGATCAAGTTTTGTTGGGTTATGACCAACAATTTTGTTAGAAATTGGCAAAATTAGGCCTGAATTCAGTGGGACGAATACAGTCTGAAATCTGTTGATTTCCAATAGAACTTCTCCTATGTCTTTTGTGATGCCCAAACTGACCTCCAGTATCTTGAATTGAGACTGGACCCCAACAATCTCCCACTCTTGTTTGATGAGAGGTATTGACCCTATGTCTCCTCAATTGGACTCCATGCATGTCTCCTCGTGACAGAGTTCCTGCCCCCCTTGTCATTGATCTTCGATCCCCCGAGCTGTTATGCATCTTCCTTCGTCTCTAGCTCATCGACTACTACGTTGACACTAGATGTCATGCGTAGCGCCTCCTGTAAAACTGGGATTCCTCCGACATCAATAACTCATCCAAGACTGAAGTCCCTGACGATCGGCATCACCGTTGGTCTTGTCTTCCTGTTCCCAACTTCTGTCTTCTACTGGAACGTGCTCTCTCATTCTGTCGAGCTTCTTCACCCTTGGTTGGCCCAACCAAGTAAAATGTGCAGTTCCCTCGAGATTCAAACTCCTGAACCTGCCTACCTTGATTTCCGATATTGAAGCTCACTCGCACACACGCATCCTCGAGCAAAATATCATGTATTGCACATGTCGTCGTTAACCCATAGCTCCCCAGGAACTGTGCAAATGGTGATGCACCTACCTTAGATTGAGTTTGCTTCACACCTTACTCTCCTCACTGGCTTCGAACTACTGAAACCAATGTCGCTCCATAAAGTTTTAGAAAATGACCCGTTACCAAAATTGGATCTGTAGAACAACCCCGTTCTAGAGACCGACTAGTTGTCATGGGACCGACAGACTGACCCTTAAATTCTGACTCATTACTGTTCCTGCTTTGTTTCGATGAAACAAATCATTCCTATCCCTCAAAACATCTTGAAGAACCCCCCCCCCCCACCCAAAGTTAGTTTTCGACGATGGACAAGTTCCTATCGAACACCCCTCGAGTCTCCATTTAATGTCTGTGGTCTGCCTGTACATCTCAACGGCTTGAGCCTGTACATACCACAACATATATCTCCTCGAGCCAGCTATTGGGAACTTTTCATAAGCATCCAATCTTTGTATCTAAATATACTATGATAACCATTATCCGTCAACTTTCCTGCAAAAATCAAGTTGTAGCACAAACTCCGCACATGATGAATCTCCTTGAGAATGAGCGTCTCGCCAAGCTCCGTTGCCAAGTGCACGTCCCTGATGCCCACAACAGCAACCGTCCCATTGTTTTCCATCTTCTCATATCCAAACCTATCGCCTTGGTATGATGTAAAGATCCTCCTATGTAGAGTAGCATAATACGACGCCCCCATGTCAAATACCAAATTTCTTTTATGATTGGATATTGCAATAATAAGATATTCCATAGTAGTAAAATCTAACTAATCTTCCTTGCCGTTAGCCTTCTCACTTTGTTCTTAATATAGTTCTTCTTAAAATGACCTATTTTGCCACAGTGATAGCAGCCCTCCTTGTGATCCCCGATCGCAAAATCTTGAGAACTCCTACCGTCCTCTCCTGTTGAGTCTTGTATTCTCGTAAGAAGCAACCAAAGCAGACTACTATGACGATTCAAAAAACTGCTTATGTTAGACCTTTACGTTCAACAGACTACTTTTGACTGCCTCTATCGTGACAACTCTATCAGGCATGAAGTTGCACACCGATACCACCAACTTCTTCTAGCTTTTCGGTAGAGATCTCAAAAGTAGCAAGGCTTGAAGCTTGTCGTCAATCACCATATTCATCGCAGATAGCTGATTGATGATATTCTGAACGTCATTCAGTTGTTGTGCCACCGAGGCACCCTCCGTGTACTTCGAGTTGACGAGTTGGCTACTTAGAAATGCCTTATTGATGGCTGTTTTTTGTTAGAACAACGAATGCAGCTTCTCTCACAATAACTTTGTCGAATCTCTATGGACACGTAATAAAATATTGAATCGTCCAGCTATTAATATAGTGAATGAATCCAACAGTCTTTCGATCCAATTGTTTTTATACATCAGCAGATTTGTCCGTTGGCTTGGCATTATCGCCCTCCAACAGACCATGCAAAATCTTGCACCAGATTAGGTTCTCAATCCTTGGCTCCTAGTTACCTCCTATGAGGGTGATTATACGTGTGTTCATCTAGTCCGTAGATATGGTTGCGCCTTCTCTCTCGAGAGCTGAAAGCTCCGATACTATATATTGGGACCAACAATACTGATACCACGCACTGATACCACATGTATGAAACTGGCTATAGCGAAAACTAGGCTAACCCACCTGAGATAACCATCCATCCGTCTAACCAGAACGCCAAGACAGATAAAATACAGTATTTTCAATAACTGTCACCTGAACAAATTCCAATCTTATAACTTCTGGTGGAGATACAAGATTGAATAAAACTATATTGTCTTTTGTCCAAAGATTCAACCCCCTCACTAAACTCAAAAAGAAAGTAGAAAATTACAAAGATTCAACAAGTTGTAATCTTCTACTTTCATCTTAAGTTTTATCAGGGGGTTAAATCTTTTTTTAGGAGTCGTGCCTCCCTCCGTTTTTCAGTCTACCCCAGTCGTTTTGGTAGCTCACAAATCGAGGGGAGACTTGGAGACGAGCTTTCAGTTGCAGGACAGTTGCCATGGTCCAAGAATGGTGGGCTTGGATCCTGCTACTAGTACTATTATCATTATTGTCGACTCAGGTTCAGAGGGCCATCTCCCCTCCACTCGGTCCGTCATCAGAGCTCATTTACTTGCTGTTCGCGGAGCTGGAGTCAGGTTTCCCCCAAACAATAGGGATTCTAGGCTTGGGAAGGGGCATGTTAGCAATAGCAAGAAGTCTAAGAATCATCACAAGGAAATTTCCCAGCTCATTATGACTTTGAGATCGTCCTCCTAGTCGAAGTCCATGGGTTAATTGAGGTGTTAGTCAATTTTGTGGGTAGTGGTACATCGGGTGGCTCTTGTGCTTATTTTCTTTCGCGCATTGGGGCTGCTGGTTTAGACTTGGATTTCATTTTAGGCTTTGGCTAGGGGTAGGTCACTAGTGGTAGGGTGTTGTCTTCCGAGGGAGGGTTCTACCTCCGTTTGTATCCCCTTATGGGGGCACTTTTAGTAATATATATAATTTTCTTTTTTATATATATATATATATATATATATATATATATATATATATATATATATATATATATATGACCTCTAGCTCAAACAACTAAATATTGAGACAGAATACCCCAGTGGACAATGGTTCGATTTCCGGTGGGATACCCAAATAATCATGGAAAAGTACCTTCTTCTATGCTAATACAAGTCATAACCTCTTAGTTTTCTCTTCCTCCTTCTCTCTGTCTTTGTTATTCTTTAACTACAAGTTGCACACACAACATATGTATCAATTCCAATTTATTTTCTAGTTAAAAAAATAAGTTTTTTTAATAAGAAGTATTATAAATATTTGTGAGTCTAATGTTTAGAATCTTATATTTTGAATACTATGAAAGGAAAATTAAAAATAGATTGGAATCTATATTGCTCTTTTTAACTGTAAGAGTGAAGTCCGTGATATTTTTTCCCATACTAATTTGCATGTATTTGCATCATTGCATGTGCTCTAATATATATAAATCAAACTATATATATTAGTCCCGAAATCAAAAGAAGGAGATATCATTTCTGGGAGCAGAGATTCATGCAAATCCGAAATTTTGTTCTCTACTTGATCCTACTAATATTTCTTTTTTAAACACAATTAATAGGTTACGGAGTTCTCATGTGGTGGATTTATGCTTGGTTTCAAATTTAGTCATGCAATGTTCGACGGAGTAGGGATGGGACAGTTTATAGTTGCAATAGGGGAGATGGCCAGAGGACTTGCAGAACCTACGACTAAGCCGGTGTGGTGTAGGAACGCCATTCCCAAACTTACCCCCGGTCCTAGCGAGGAGGACCTCATTTCATCTGCGATCAACAATAGCCAATCCAAAGTACTCCTTCCTTATACAATTGATCTCCCTTTGGAGCACATCAACAAGCTGAAGGACCGCTTCGAGGAAGAAACTGCTGGTGAGAGGTGCACGATGTTCGATATTGCGGCAGCAAAACTCTGGCAGGGTCGGACACGAGCAATGGGCCTGCTGCCACATGTCGCTGTTTCTGTTCATTTTCTTGCAAATATGCGTCATCTCCTTCGTGATAGGCTTCCGCCGGAGGGTGGTTACTACGGAAACTGTCTCAACTTCATCGTCGTTGAAGGACAAGCCGGATACATTGCCAATTCACCAATTCTAGAAATAGTAAGGTTAGTTAAAGAAGCGAAAGAAAGGCTGCCAACTCAATTTTCAAGATGGTTGAAGGGCCTAGGGGGCTGCCAACCTTCTCCGGCGTCGACATACACAACTCTGTACCTAGTGGACTGGAGGAGATTAGGTCTCTTCGAAGCTGACTTCGGATGTGGACCAGCCAAGTATGTTGTATCCTTCGATGAACCACCGGTTATGCTTCTCAATTCACCTGCTCCAGCGAAGGGTATTCGTCTAGTGACGAAATGTGTTGCTGAGGAACACTTCAATGCTTTCTGCAGTAACATGAGTGAGTGGGGGTACTGAACTCGTCGTCGTCAATGGAGCATGTTCTTGTAGTGCCATGATCCATTACTCTGGATCTATTGCATAATAGTTTGACAAAAAAACTTATCATGATTTTAGAGAAGATTTGTGGAGGTATCAAATTGGTTGTTTTGTATGGTTTTGCTTGTAATACTAGTGAATTCACGTTAAATAAATTTTCTTATATGATAGTGTTAAAAAATGGTTTAAATATTTGAATTAAGATTTATATACATTTATATTTTAATTAGTTTTTTCTTAAAGACATGTTTATATTTTAATTAGAATTTGTTATATGCATAGGTAGATAGATAATATCACACAGTTAGTTAAGCTATTATAGTTTTTTTTTAAAGCAAATCAAATTAATATTATGAAGAGTGATTTCATGGATGACACATGTCGCCATTGACATGTAGAGATATACATTGGGGTACAACCTCATCAAGGCCCACTACAAGAAAAATAGCTTTTCTTGACGGGTCTTTTCCGTTAAGAAAGGGTTTTCTTGACGATTCTGGATCAGTCATCTAGGCCACAGTAAAAAAAAGTTCCTATTTTTTTGACAATTTTTGGTTTTGTTTTCCAGACGGTTTTAAACGATTAAGTAACAAGTCTTTCTTGACAATTTTAACCCGTTAAGAATACTTAACCGAAAACCGTCAAGGTAAATAAAAAAATTTCTTGACTTTGTGGACTAGATGACGGGTAATGACCGTCAAGAAAGTCCTTTCTTGACGGAAAAAATCCCTCAAGAAAAATATTTCTTAATGTTTAAAAACTGTCATTGAAAACCTTCTTTCGATGTTTAAAAACCGTCAAAAAATTATTTATTGATGTTCAAAATCCTTCAAGAAATGGCATTTTGTTGTCGTTTTACAACTGTCAAGAGAAACATGTTTATAATAATATATTATATATGATTCATTTGCTAGTTACCACACACATAATATCAATATATTCCAGAATATCGCAAACATCAAAGAAATATAATACACAATTTTTATATTAACAAATATGCGTTCGTACACCACAAACATCCAACCACATCGAAAAAACCAAGGAATATGGTTTTTGTTTATCTTAAACATCCAAAACATAATCATACAAGTAAACCAAAATACATTTGAACCCGGAGAATATCTCTCTCATCATATTACAACCTTTATTTTTCATGTAATTTCTAAGAGAACAAGAGAAATAGATTTAATCAAAAAAGAACAAAGAAAATTAGAAAAAATAACTAGCAGGTCAAGAGGGTATTGAGGTTGAAAGGAGAGAGAAGTAAGAGGAAGGGATAACGAAAGTGCCTAGATTAACACACTAGCAGATCATGTCAAATGCGTAATATTATTATGATATATCAGTCTGATCCAAGGTCACCTGCAAATGTAGTTCATGGGTTTAGAATGAAGGTTCTCATAACATAACAACCTTTAATTAATTTAAGTTGAAGGTTGGATCAGTTTTCTTCTCTTTAATAAGACACTCAGCAGGAATCCGCAAGCACTCGTCTCCTAAACAAAATTTTATGATAGACATATCTGGCATCATAACTGATGTAAATTCAAGCATCAAAAAAATATGATAAATAAGACTTGTGAAGCAAGAATGTTAGCAAGTGATATATCCAGATTGGTTGCAGATGCCGAATTTACATTAAGATTGGCAATACGGGAAGATAAACAAATGAATTATAAATAATATTTAAAACATACAACAAAGCAATGATTTTTCTGGGCATACCTCGTTTGTACTACAAATAACATTTGATACAAACGAAAGACAACAAAGGAACCCCATCATTGTATCAGAAAAATTTATACATAATTCCTTACCACATTTTGTACGTCCAAGGAATCAGTTTTTGGTCTGTGCTTCGGTTGCTATATAAAAAGAGTTACGATTGCCAACAAACTAGAAAAACAATGCACTCAATAATATTTTATAATAAAAACTTACATATAATGAAAAATATGAGAAATTATAAATGTTATAAATATAACTGATAAATAATGAGATAATATCCCTGAAAAAAGGAACAAGTTGTGTGCTTGCTTGTGCCTAGTTATGTTATAAACAATGAGATAACTATCTTTCATTGTTGGTTGAGCAAGTTGTGTCAATCAGATTGTAAAGATTGACAAAAAAAAGGAACATTATAAAATTTTTACTAACTGTGAACATAAATACTTGTTCAAACCTTACATGTGATATGTTTATGTTAATTAACCTTAAGTGTCAACATTCTAAATATGCAAGTTTCTCACTATAAAGCAATTCAAAAGTGAACAGTAGAACGGTTCCTCTAGTGACTTTATAATAGTGTAATAACAGTCCTACACCATTGAATATTTGTCGTGTCTCTGTGTGCTTGCTTGTGCCTAATGACAAGAATAATGCAGATCAACCAAACACATATACTATGCTAATTATTCTATATATTAGACTTAACAAAAGATCTAATCAGCTAACATGAAAATGCAAAGCCCTTACTTGCATTAGAAGACATGATATAGTGAGGTGTCTTCTCTCCTCTTGGAATCAAAATTGGTTCTTTCTCTCAATAGGATGAGCCTTCCATCAAAACCAAGTATATCCTGAGAAGAGGGACCAATCTCATATATATAGTGGTGCAGCTGCGCCCACCTATTAAGGGAGTAGTTGCTACTAGTTATCCATCAAGGAGGTTAGTTTCCACTAGATAACGTCATGCAATACAAAATCTGAATTCATTTTTGGCACTAGATAACTGAATCAGTTTACATCTCTCTCCAATTGGTCTTATCCGGTTCTAAGACTCATTTAAAGTTAAATTATAATATAATACTATTTAATTATCTCTTTGTACATCCAAATAATGACTTGATAAAACTCACAAATGCAAGAAGATCCTTACATTCTCTTACATGAGTGTAATCAAGTCATTTGACTAAATCGTACTAGGATAAACATATAGTGATCACTGTGTTATATTAAATGACTTTCACAACTAACCATAATGATTTATTAGTAGAACTCTTGACAACTTGATACAAATAATATATATCAGTACTCTAAAATCACTAACCAATCACATCAAAATGTACATGTTGTAGTTGAGAGAACAATAGTTGGGAGCTGATTTGTATACCAGAAAGGCTCCTACATTTATTTGGTCCAATGATATTGCTAGTATCATTCTTACATCGACTTTGCAAAGATTTTCTGAATTTAGAACATTATTAGAAAATAAACTTCACTTAATATATTAATACTTTTGAGTAACTCATCTAATAGAAAGTTTAAAACATAATCAAACTAAGTACATTTTCATCAGATAACAAGTTAGATGTGTGTACCTTATTACCACATTCACAGGAGATCGAAAGAAGTCTTCAAACCCATTTTGGAACATGCTTTTGAAAAACTGTAATATGTAGTGCCTTTGTCAACGGATCAGTCATCATGTTCTGTGTACTAAGATGTTGAATGTTTGTAATTCCCTCACTGATCTTGTCTTGCACCTTCAAGTATTTAATGTCCATGAGTCTTGAAGCTTCATACCTCTTATTATTTTTGGCAAAGAAAACAGCTGAAGCATTATCCCAATAGATTTTGTTCGGCTTCTCAATGTTTTTGACAATCCTCATGCCTTGTATCAAGTTTTTCAACCAAATACATTGCCCAGTTGCATGAAAGCATCCTATAAATTCAGATTTCATAGTTGGTACAGCCCTTGTAGTTTATTTTTTGCTCCTCCATGAGACTGCACCATTATCTAGAGTGACTATATATCCACTTGTTGACATCCGATCATCCACCCAACCACCAAAATTTGCATCTGTGTAACAAAGTATTTCCAAATCTTCTACATGATGACATCCCAACACATAAGACTGTGTTTTCTTCAAGTACCTCAACAGTTTCTTTCACGCATTCCAGTGTGATAGACCAGGATTCGATTGAAATCTACCCAGCATACTCAATGCAAATGCTAAATTAGGTCTTGTATATACATGTGCGTACATCATACTTCCAACTAATGAGGCACAGGGTTTTTTGGTCATGACTTCAAGCTCATAATTTGTTGTTGGACATTGACTGGTTGAAAATTTATCACCCTTTGAAATAGGAACATCACCATTATTACAATTTTCCATATTGAACCTTTTGAGAACTCTATCAAAATAGTTCTTTTGAGACAATCCCAAAACTCTTCTTGATCTGTCTCTCACTATCTCAATCCCCAGAACATAATGAGCTTTCCCCAATCTTTCATATCAAAACTATTTGACAACATATTCTTGGTGTCTTTAAGTAACTGAATATTGGAACTTGCAAGCAGTATGTCATCTACATAAAGTACCATAAAATTAAAATTTGACTTCACCATTTCCATATAAATACAATCATCAAACCTGTTTTCAACAAAGCCAAAAGAAGTCACTACTTCATCAAACTTCAAGTACCATTGTCTAGAAGATTTTTTAGACATAAATTGACTTATTGAGTTTGGAAACTAGGCTTTCCTTACCCTTTTCAATGAATCCTGGTGGTTGTTTCATAAATATATCTTGATCAAGACTGCCATTAAAAAAGTGGTCTTCACATCCATTTGATGGAGTTCCAAGTCAAAATGTGCAGTGAGGGCCATAATAATTCGAAATGATTCCTTAGTAGATACCGAAGACAATGTTTCGGTGTAGTCTAAGCCTACTCTTTATGTGAACCCTTTAGCCATGAGTCTTGCCTTAAACCGGTCAAGCTTGCTTTGTGAATCTCGCTTAGTTTTATACACCCATTTACAGCCTATCGGCTTAATGTCAGGTGTACTTTCAACTAGAGTCCATACTTTATTATTCGCCATTGAGGCCAATTCATCTTCTATTACAGCATGCCATAGAGGGAACTCTGGGCTCTCCATTGCAGCTTTGTATGTGGTTGTATCATCATGAACGCCTATATCAAAATCCACTTCTTGCAAATACACCAAGTATTCATTTGGTAAAGCCGACTCTCTAACTCTTTGTGACCTTCTCAAATCAGTAGTAGTAGTTTTTGATGTAGATGGATTTGTTGATATGGTATGTTGGGTGTCATATTTAAGTATAGTATAAGTACATGGGAATATCCTGAGGACATATTTGGGATGCCAGAATATGTCAAAGGATATTCCATTATGAGATTATTGTCATAATGATTGAGATCATTGTATTAATGACTGTAAGGCTATATAATGCCAATGAGACAATCAATAAAATAATCAACTAATTTCAACATTGTATCAGAGCCAAGTTTCCACAAACCCTAGCCGTCACCAAGCTTCCACAAACCCACAGTAGGATATCCTAGATCTCCTCCACCGAACTCTTCCACGCCCCCCCTTCTTCCCTTCTCCGCCCTTCGTTGTTGCTGCCCCGTCCCGCTACTGCTGCGGCCACTACTGCTGCTGCGGCTGCGGCTGCTGCAACGGTGGCTGTGACATGCGTGCTGCCACCTCCTCCGCACCAGCACGAGATAGCGCCTAATAGGGATGCTTAGATCTGAAAAAAGGGGGGACATGTTCAGATCTAGGAGTGGACGACGAGGACGAGCGTGAGTCATGGAGCGGACGTGACGTGATTGGATAGACGACGCATCGATGGAGGAGATTATCAAGAAGCTAGATTCTGCAGAGGTGACGACGTTGATGAAGTTGTTGACGATGTCGGCTGGTGAAAACACGATTGTGGAGAGGTGGCGACGTTGATGAAGTTGTTGACGATGTCGGCTGGTGAAAACACGACACGAACGTCGCCGGAGTTGAAGCTTCCCTCCATCGATCTGAAATTAGATAGACCAGCCACCTATCTGAGTTGGTCACGGCGGGTGAGAAGAACCCTCGCAGGAAAAAATATGGAGGGGTTCCTGACGGGCGAGGCGACAGAGCCGGACGAGGGCTCGACAGGACGCGATGAGTGGAAGTCCACTCATATGGTGATCTACATCTAGCTTCTCAACTCCTTAGTCCAGTCTATTGCCGCCACAGTATACGGTATTGAGATGGTGAAAGATGTGTGGGAGAAGTTGAGAAGGACCTATGATGGTGTGGGGAACAACTTACGGGTCTTCCAGATAAAGGGGGAGATTGATGAACCGCACAGGGAGAGAAGACGGTACAAGAGTATGCCACGGAGTTGGAGCATCTGTGGTTGGATTATGATCACTCCTCAGATCGGACGAGCTGCGGGGACCCTAAGTGTTAGGAGAGACAGGTGTGTCTGCAGGAGAGGACGATGAAGTTCCTCAAAGGACTGACTACAGCTTTCGCACAGAGGACGGCCCTACTTCTAGCCCAACCAAAGATCCCTAGCCTTGAGGAGGCTATCTCAGCCATAATCTAGGAGGAGACACGCATCAGGCTGCAAGCCGGGACATGTGGTCCCTCCGAAGCAAAGTCAGCACTAGCGATCACCAGCTCAGGAAACACAGGATCTAAGGGAGAGTCCTGGCAGCATAACCGGCAGTGCTACAACTGTGGGGAGATGGGTCATCATCGGTATGCTTGTACCAAACCACCTAGGGAGGGAGATTCAGGTGGTGGACGAGGACCGTTCGGCGGACGAGGATATAATGGAGGACGTGGTCGTAGTCGAGGGGGTAGACGAGGCGGCCGAGGAGGTTATCGGGCGAACCTCTTGATATCAGAAGGGAACGGAGAAGCTGATGGCACCTTTACTGTGGAGGACCAGGCACTGGAAGACATGAGGAGTAGAACAGAGGAGGCGTCCACCTCATTCTTTGTTAGGGACAACGCTGCCATGTATGTCCATCCATCAGAAGATACTGACGAATCACTTGCCCTTGCGTCTATCTCTTCCCTTAAATCATCAGACTGGATTATCGACTCGGGAGCATCTCGGCATGTGATGGGGAGTGCTAGTGAAATTTTTTCCTACACTCACCTAGTATCAACAGACAACATTCAGACAGCTGATGGCACTTCCCAGCCAGTGGTCGGTAAGGGTACTGTTAATTGTACAGGTTCAGTAAGATTATCCAATATTTTACATGCTCCATCCTTTCTAGTCAGTCTCTTGTCCATTAGTTCTATAATCCTCCAACTTAAATGCATTGTTTCTTTTGATATTCCTAAGGTGACCTTCCAGGAGAAAGGGACATGACGAAGACTTGGGACTGGCACTTGGCATGAGGGACTGTGGTACCTAGATCGATAAGGACTGGACTCAGCATTGGTATCTATGGTAGAGAAGACTGGCATGGAAGGACTGCAGCAGAGGACTGAGGATACCTTGATACTCCATCATCGGAGGATGGAATATTCTTCCTTTGATACTCGAAGTAAGTTGTATCCAGAGATTTATGCAAAAACAAATAAAGAAAAATTAGTATGTGATGCGTGCGAGTTAGAAAAACTTACTAGGAGCTCATATGTTGGCACGGGTCATAGGAGCACTTTTGCTTTTGAGGTAGTACATTCTGATGTCTGGGGTCCATGTGCTACTAACACTATGAATGGTTATAAGTACTTTATTTCTTTCATTGAGTGTGCCTCTCGTATTACCTGGTTATATTTGATAAAAAATAAGAATGATGTACCTGCTTGTTTTCAGAATTTTCATAAGCATGTCCAGACTCAGTACAAAGCAGTTGTGAAGGTACTGAGGTCTGACAATGGAACGGAGTATACCAACAGGACGCTTGCAGAATACCTGTCAGCACACGGAATACAACATCAGACCACTTGTGCATACACACCAGCACAAAATGGAGTTGCAAAAAGGAAAAACAGACACCTTCTGGAGGTCGCAAGAAGTATGATGATCGACATGAATGTCCCACAGAGTCTGTGGGGGCATGCAGTGTTGACAGCAGCTCAACTCATCAACATGATGCCCTCGAAGGTCCTCGGATGGAAGTCACCATGTGAGGTATTGTAAGGCAATAATAGTGGGATACTTCCACTGAAGGTGTTTGGGTATGTGTGTTTTGTGAAGGACAACAGGCCATCAGTTGGGAAACTTGACCCTAGAGCGGTCAAATGCATCTTCGTAGGCTACTTGGCGACCCAGAAGGGGTATGTGTGCTGGAGTCCAGTAGAGAAGAAGAAGTTTGTCAGTATGGATGTCCACTTTCGGGAGCATGAGCCATACTACCGCCAGGACGAAACTTCACACAACACACCTAATACTGCCAGTATTAGGCGAGAGGGGGAGATGGAGAACTTGGTGGTAACCGATTTAGAAGTTTGGCATGGAGGCACGGAGAAGGGACAAGAAGGTGAAGGTGTTAGGCCTACGGCTCAGGAAGAGTTACTTACCTACAGCAGGAGAGAGAAGCAAACTGCAGGACCAGTACCGACAGTGCCAGTGCCAAGTCCCTTGCCTGCGTTCGTCCCAACTCCTGAGGCACCGATACCAACCCCCCTTCAGGTGATACCCCCTCCTTCACAAGATATCATTCCTCCTACTTCTACTCCTCCCACACCACTATCTGTACGGAGGACCACTCGCAGCAATGCAGGAAATCCTCCAAACAGATATGGTTGGAATATTACTCAATTTGTTTCTTATGACCATATCCCTTCTTCTAATGGAGCATTTATAGCATCTTTGGATAGTATTACTGTACCTAACAATTGGCAGGTTGCCAAGAATGATCCAAAGTGGAAAGCGACAATGCACGAGAAGTTGGGAGCTCTGGAGAAGAACCACACTTGGGAGCTTGTGAGACTGCCAGAGGGGAAGAGAGCAGTTGGATGCAAGTGGATCTTTACCGTGAAGCAGAACCCAGATGGACAGGTTGAGCGCCATCGACTATGACGAGGCCTTTGCACCAGTTCTCCATCTGGGTTGATCCAAAGTGGAAAGCGGCAAAGCTCGACTAGTAGCCAAAGGATACAGTCAGACGTACGATATCGACTATGACGAGACCTTTGCACCAGTTGCAAAGATGAGCACTGTCAGGACTCTGATTTCTCTGGCAGCGAATGGTGGATAGAAGCTACACCAACTGGATGTGAAAAATGCGTTTCTTCACGGAGATCTAGTGGAGGAGGTGTATATGAAGATACCACCAGGATTTGCACCAATCAGACAGTAGGCAAGGTCTGCAGGTTGAAGAAGTCCCTCTATGGACTGAAGCAGTCTCCTCGAGCGTGGTTTGACAGATTCAGAAAGGCGATGATAGGGATGGGATATCAGCAGATCAATGCTGATCATACTGTGTTCTTCCGTCGGAGTGGAGGCCACATCACCATGCTTGCGGTGTATGTGGACGATATGATTATCAGAGGAGATGATGAGCAGGAGATCGCCCAACTCAAAGGAAAGCTTGGCAAGGAATTCGAGGTGAAGGATCTCGGCCTTCTTCGGTACTTCCTTGGGATTGTGATTGCTCGAGAAGCAGAGGGGATTGTTCTCTCTCAAAGGAAGTATGCACTGGACCTTCTCACAGAAACTGGGATGTTGGGGTGCAAACCTGCAGCGACACCAATAGATCAGAGGTTCAAGATTGATGCTGAGGCTGGAGAACCAGTTGATCGGGACAGATACCAGAGACTGGTTGGCAAGTTGATCTATTTGAGCCACACACGTCCTGATATCTGCTTTGCAGTAAGTGTGGTGAGCCGCTACATGCATGACCCACGGAAGGGTCATATGGATGCAGTGTACCAGATTATAAGGTACTTGAAAGGTGCTCCTGGGAATGGACTAATATTCAGGAAGAACAATCACGTGAGCATCGAGGGCTACTGTGATTCTGACTAGGCTAGTTGTGCTGATGACAGGAGGTCTACCTCGGGATATTGCATATTTGTAGGAGGTAACTTGGTCTCCTGGAGGAGTAAGAAGCAGTCTGTGGTGGCCAGATCGACAGCTAAAACAGAGTACAGAGCTATGGCCTTGGGAGTTGCAGAGCTGCTATGGTTGAAGAATATGCTGGTGGAGCTGAAGCTGGATCAAGGAGCCTAGATGAAGCTGTGGTGTGACAATCAGTCAGCTATTAGTATCGCCAACAATCCAGTACAGCATGACAGGACCAAACACATCGAGATTGATAGATTCTTCATCAAAGAGAAGTTGGATAGTGGATTACTGGAGCTTGGCCATGTTCCAACCAGGGATCAAGTAGCAGATGGACTAACCAAGGGACTCGCCTCAGTGAGCATGATTAGAGGATGTGACAAAATGGGCTTAGTGAATATCTTTCACCCATCTTGAGGGGGAGTGTTGATATGGTATGTTGGGTGTCATATTTAAGTATAGTATAAGTACATAGGAATATCCTGAGGACATATTTGGGATGCCAGAATATGTCACAGGATATTCCATTATGAGATTATTGTCATAATGATTGAGATCATTGTATTAATGACTGTAAGGCTATATAATGCCAATGAGACGATCAATAAAATAATCAACTAATTTCAACAAGATTCACATTTGAAGCATAATTATTCTGTGGGAGATTTACATTCTCTGATTGATATTCTTCTTATTGCACATTCATCTCGAGTGGCCCATAAGCTAGTTGTTCTAGTTGTTTTGCCTGACCGGTCATAAGAGTTGGCATTGTATAATCTACAATATATAATGTTGATGGGAGAACAAATTATTCTCTAGACGATGAGGGGGGAACATCATAATTAGTTGAGGTTTCATGTTAACTAATTAAATTAACAAATTTTTTGTACACACCCAAACAAAAGTACACAATTTTTGGTTTAGGGTATTATTTTAGTTTAACAAATAGATCAATTCATTACCCTCTTCAACTGGTTCGAACTCAAATCACCAATCACAAGAATAATTTTACACATAAAGAACATATCCATATATTTACCCAGAACATATATTTAAAACAAAAAATATTGAGCAAATAATGTAGCGGAACTAAATCAACTATATAATCGAGTTTATAGTTTGAGAGAACCTGACTTTGATACCACATGAGACAAGAAAAATGTAGATAAACCAAACACAAAAACTACGCTAATTATTCTATATATTAGACTTAACAAAAGATCTAATCAGCTATTGCATAGCCCTTACTTGCATTAGAAGACATGATGTAGTGAGGTGTCTTCTCTTCTCTTGGAATCAAAATTGGTTCTTGCTCTCAATAGGACGAGCCTTCCGTCAAAACGAAGTATATCCTGAGAAGAGGGACCAATTTCATATATATAGTGGTGCAACTGCTCCCACCTATTTTTAGAGTAGTTGCTACTAGTTATCCATCAAGGAGGTTAGTTGCCACTAGATAACGTCATGCAATAGAAAATTTGAATTCAGTTTTGGCACTAGATAACTGAATCAGTTTTCATCTCTCTACAATTGGTCTTATCCGGTTCTAAGACCCATTTAAAGTTAATTTATAATATAATATTATTTACTTATCTCTTTGTACATCCAAATAATGAGTTGATAAAAGTCACAAATGCAAGAAGATCCTTACAGTGCCTGTTTATGATACAGTGATACTTATAATCTTGAGATAAATTTACTTGGTACTTTGTGCTTTAAAAATTAAAATAACTAACAAGTCGATGAACTAATATTTTACCAAATCTTACATAGACATCACAAATTTATGATAACAGTACTGCAACATAATCATAGTTTATGTTTATAATTAGGCTTGTTTATTAGTAATAAATAATAATTGACTGTCATTACTGAAGTAAATCAGGTGCTTATATAACTAAAATCTTGTATTTAGTTTTCAGTTTGAATGTCATTTCTGAATGGAATTACCAGCTTTTCCTGGATTCTAGAAGCAGTTGAGCTCGAGTGTCTACCTGTAGAATACTTGTAGTAAGCAGAGTTTATTTTCACTATTTAAACGAACATACACAAGGTCTTTAAAGTATTTTATTACTACCTGCTAATGCAAGTATCCTGTGTGACAGAAAAAACTGATGATACATTAAGATCAACAAGTGTAGATTGTTGAAATGTTGCAAAGTTTCCAAAACAAGAAACGTTACAACAAATTGCATATGCCAAGTGAAACTGAGTCAGCATAAAAAGAGATATACCATTAGATGGTGTCTTAAACAGATTAATATTTTACGTTCTGTCAATTCGTCTTCCTTGGAGTCTATATACACTACTATCTTTTGCATGATTTATTTTTACCATTTAAACCAGCATACACAAGGTATTTAAAATGTTTTTTTACTACTTACTAATGCAAGTACCATGTGTGATAGAAAAAACTGATGATACATTAAGATCAACAAGTGGAGATTGTTGAAATGTTGAAAAGTTTCCAAAAAAAGAAGAAGTGTTACAACAAATTGCATAGGACAAGTTAAATTGAGTCAGCATAAAAGGGGATATACCATTAGATGTTGTCTTAAACAGATTAATATTTTACGTTCTGTCAATTTGTCCCTTGGATTTCAGTGAGCAAGTAGGATAAAGCTGATAACAAATATTTTGAAAAGTGCACAAAGATGAAGCGCACACAGCTACAAATTCAATTATGCATGCATATGTTAATATAGTAGTTGGAGAATAATGTTAAAGAAAGAATGAAGTATAAGAAAGGAACTAACAAGTTGAGTTGTTCATACTTATGAATCGGACAACAAAGTACCCTACTTTTGACATAATATAAGGGTTAACTTCTATATACCCCTTAATTATACTTGAAATAACCATTTTTAATCAAACCTAACAAACCTTGTAATGAAAAGCTTCAAGTTGCTAATAGCTTAGAGTAAGTTTCAAGTGAAATAAAAGTAATGAAGAAAATAATCCATAAATATTATACCATAAAAAATTATGAAAATATCTCAAACATAGTTGTCTGCTTGTGCATATGACTCTTATTTCTATATAAGAAAGAAGAAAATTTGAAATCCCAGAAGTAATTTTGAAATCTCAAAAGTAAAAAAAAATCCTAGAAGTCATTTTGGTGGACTTCCTAAACCAAGAAGTAATTTTGAAATCCCTAGAGTATATGCTAAAGAGAATTTATTAGCATCATTCCTCCCTTAGAAAAGTCATCTAACTTGATTCTCTACAACTATACAACCAAACACAAAATCTTTTCGCAGATCAAACATTCCTGCCACTCTCAAATAATGATATAAAAATTCCCCAATATCTTGTTATCAGAGGAATCATAAGCGTTAGTGCTAAAATGTCCAATATGTCGAATATCTTGCAATCATACTAGTAAACCATAAATGGGACAAGAAATATATCTAACATTTGAGCCCTTCACTCTATCTAGATTTAGCTGATGCCTACAGTTGGAAACTAAGTATGAGTTGCTCACAAATTGGCCACGACATAACACATGAACCAACATTCTTCTTCTTCTTCTTCCTTTTACTATTTCTTGATAAATTTATGTATACTACTCTTGTATATAATTTTTTATTGGCAAATTATAAATCTATTCAGTATTTGAAGTTTACAGATTATTGTAAAATTAAAAATAAGCCACGAAGAAAAAAAAAAAAAAAAAATTAAGCTTTTTATGACCAACAAAAAATTAAAAGCAAGTCATCTAAAGTTTCAGAAAAAGTAAGTCTCGATGGAAAAAATATTAACTTGTCTGTGAATTCCAAGGTAAAGCTGAAAATAGATCCTAGTATCTAATTCCAATAAACAGAAAAGAATACTTAAACTGCTGGATTTCCTAATACTAAAATGACTGGATATCAAGTCGGATGAAGTTCTCCTATTATCAAACATCAAATGGTAAAAATCCTTATTACCTATTACAATTAAGAGAAAAATAAAAAACACTATTATCAAACAACTACTTCAAGTCACATAGTACAAAAGATGTAAGTCGCATTATACAAAAGATGCAACAGGCATCAACTGCATATCATTCCAATCATCTTTCATAGAAGAAGCAAGAGATGCCATAGCCTGATCGAAAGAAAACAAAGTTAACATAATTTCAAGAGTTTAAATCTACAAATTTCTCTTGTAAGCATTTCATCCAATTGTTTCAGTGATAAAATAACAGAGTTGACAATTGAAAGAGAAGAAGAAATGAGACATCTTCGACACTGATTGTCAAAATATCAATAATCCATGGTTGCCTCATGGACCGCCGGCCCAATGGCCTCATACTCCGCCCTTGCATTTGCCGAGACCACATCTACTACCTCTTGCGCATTCCACCTCCCCTCCATAGACTCGTCCCCCGACGAGGTTGCCTCTATCCCCCTCCTCCCGAAACATGAGGATTTAAAATCTTTGAACTCACTAGGAACAAGAAGAAGTAGGCATATTTGCTACACTCTCTCATCCTCGTCAAAAAATTGTCTCTATGTCATTGTTTCCGCTTCCTACTTGCTACTCGAAGAGCTGGCCACCAATGACGGCATCGTGTCATCCTCCTTGTCCTTCTTCGCCTATCGGGACCAGCGAAGGGGGCGCGTAGTGGAAGTCGATGCCTCTGGATGGGGACTGTAAGTTTTAATTTTGAGAAGACGAGAGGGAGGATGTATCTATGAAAGTAAAAGAGAGAGAGAGAGAGAGAGAGAAAGAGTTGGGTTTTGGAAAGAAAGAGAAGGAGAAATAAAGAGGAAGGAGAGAGCTGTATCTTCTTAGCTTTAGGGATTTCCGGAGAAAAAATTGCAAAAAAATTGCCGCCAACAAATTTTTGTCTCTTTATGATGATTTAGTTGGTGTTTCATAGCAACAATGCTTGATGGACGCAATCGTCAACATAAATCATAAAAAAATACTTTCAAAAAATTATTAAAATAGCAAATGCAATGTACGGGAAAAAAATTTCACACATGTATTACTTGATGGTTATAACCAAACCATCAATAAATCAAGTTTTTTTTCTGGACGGTTCATCTAAAACTGTCAAGTATTATGGTCATATTTGCCCACATAAGACAAAATATGTGTTTTCTTGACGTATGTCTAAGACCGTCAAGATAATGGCTTTCCTTGACGGTTTAGCACGATTGTCAAAAAATAAACCGTCATGAAACATTAATTTTCTTGTAGTCAGGAAAGAGGCATAAGAAGCAGAGAATAGAGAATTAGCGGTCAGTGCATGTGCGACACCATTTGTTAATCTCTGGAAGAATTTAAAGGAGATGCCATTGTTACATAGCAATAGTAGTCGACGATCTTCCAGGATCTTTCTAGTTTACCAAAGTGGGTTGTGTCCTTTAAATAGATGGCTTCAATTAATGGTTTACAATCTCCCTCAATGATAGTGTTTTGAAGACATCTACGCTTGCAGAGCACAAGTATTATTTTAAGAGCGGGGCCCTCTACTTCAAGAGGAGAACCAAAGTCCTGGGTGGATGTTATTGCGACAATGAATATTCCATCTGAATCTCGTAATACTGTTGCTCCTCCTATTTTATTGTCAATATAGATGTCACGAACTGCACCCAGAAAATGGGCATGAGTCATGGGTATGTTCAGCCTATGCCACAGTATCGACGGCAGAACGCTGTAAAGATCCACAACATAATCTAACAAACTCACGCAGTGATATATATATATATATATAACCTGTCAATGGGAACTCAACTCCATAAGGAGGACAAGATGAATATGTATAGCATCAATACTCAATCACAATGAACTAGAGGCAGATAATGGCACGATATCATAAAGAGAAGGAAAATAATAAGACATAACAATATCCAAGTCTAGAGTTTAGCAATAAACACGAATGGTCTTAAATATAAATAACATATCATAGTCTAAGTTGGAGACATATCCAGTACAATAAATAGATACTAGCTAAGGGTCTGCTATAGCTAGGTGTGTCTCCTCGACAGCTGGTACCAGATCGTCTTGGCCTACAGGTGCTACCTTAACTGGCTCTCTATCCTGCAGGTCATAGTATGTAGGACACCAGTCCTCCAAATAGTCATCTGGAAAAATATATCCAGTCAAGATTGGAGCAAAGTACAAAACTCTGAAAGCAGTTTCATATACATGGTAGAGATTATATAACAACAATAGAAACGAATACAAGATGCACAAGCAAGCAGAAAATAGAAATATAGCTAAACTAGGCATATAAACACAAGGATAACTGGAAATATAAATACAGACAACATGTATAAACTACAAATAAGATAATTGTAAATAAAAGAACTGATGATACTACTAAGTGCTTTAGAGTACAAGTTTATTATGTGATCGATTTGGGTTGCACACGAATATACTAAGGTAACTCAATTATACGTGTCTTGTATAATTGGTATGCACACGAATACACTAAAGGGTGTGATCACATAATCGACTCCTACTCCCCATCCCCGACTAATATTCATAAATCCAACCACGATACGTTATGCACATGAATATGATATGAGCATACGGAGCACACGAATATAGTATGAGCACATGGGGCCCATAAATAGATATAAGCACAAGGAACACACGATGTACACGATAAGATACTAGTACAAGGAATATTTGAGGCACACATCAATAAATAACAACTCATGATTTGATCCATACAATACCATCTCGTATAACATCGTATCAGAATCAGGTAATACAGATCTAGAACATGTGATATATACACTATCAAGTACTAAAAACTAACAAAAAAAATACTTGCCTGAGGTCCTGAGAAAATGATACAAAACAATATCCGAACTGGTGTCACATAGACCTATATATAAAATATCATGTCATTTGGGGTATTGGAATAATAATTAAGCTAAAAATGAGTTAAAAAGTGATTTCTAGGTCAAATCTAGGTCATATTAGTCAAACTACGTCTAACTTGGTTAGTAGTAGGTCTCTAGGCCACACTAGTAAGTTCCTACCATATATTATACTAATATATACTTATACTTATAATACCTAGTAATACCTTGGCCTATAGCCAAATATCTTTCCCCGTACCATGGTATCTTAACCCGTATCATAATATTTACCCATTAACTTAATATACCCAATGTCTTCTTAACATACATATTGCCTTGGTATCAAAATATACCCAAAACCAACTCATGAAATCACTAATTAACATCTATATTAGAGTATCTTATTATCTATATTTATATTACTTAACTACTATCTTAGCTAACTCATTTATCTACACTATTTAACCTACTACATTACTGATACCCTATTATTGAATTACCGTAGTACATAATACCTTACCTTATCTAATATCTGGATACATACCCTACTCCACTCACTATTACACCCCCAACTGCATTTATACTTGTTGTAGCTGTTGTTTGAATCTCAAGATGGCCAACACCCCTTACACATTGCTACTACTGCTTTACTTGATGCCACTGTTGCTCTTACTAAGCTCACAACAACTTAGTCTTGCTGATACTGATACTCCTTTGTAATATGCCTATAGGTGCAGCACAACCCGACGATGAAATTCCCCTCCACACAGGCCCCTATTACCTCACTCGATTACATACAGTTAGGCACACACACATACCCAATACTTCATCTTCCTTGCACTCTCCCTTTCACCTGGGCATACTCAGTTCCAAGTTCAACATACTGAGACACAATATAATAACTCCCGGTCATTCCTTCCTCCTGTTGCCAGTTAACACCCTACCAATAGAATGGACACACACACACACATACACACACACACACACACACACACTTGTAATTGTACTACTGATTCCATGAATTGCTCACTGCTATAATCTCTTTAATTAGGCATGCCATCTGTCACTTACCCAATCCCAGTTCTTCACACTGCCTGTGCACAAATGTGCATAGGTCTCGTCTTGCAATGTCTCGAGTGCATTACACTAGGTGCACTGCTATATTCAAGTTGTTGCTGCTATATTCAAGTTGTAGTGCACTAGGTGCACTGCTACCTTGTTGTGGCTCCTTAGTTGGTCTCCTCTGTTACACACATCAGAGTATTCTTCACTGATACACTCATTAGTGTGTGCTTCACTTATACATCAATGTGTTCACTGATACACACATCAGTGTGTTCACTACTCCTCCATATGCTACCACCCACTGTCCGAGCTCCACACACACACACACACACACACACACACACACCAATACACATGCTACCTACTGCTATGTTCCTCCAATGTATTTCTTGACTCCTTTCATCTTACTCACTCATTACACACACAAACACAACCACAATCAACACCCCCTCTTTCCCTCCTATCACAGACACACACACACACTAATACACTACCTTTATATGTTTATATATATATATATATATATATATATATATATATATATATATATATACACATAGATATATATACTTAAATATATATATGACAACACTCACACTAACTTAACCAAGAGTCAAATACTTGGAGTGCATCAAGCCACACATAGGTCTCACACCATGATACTCATGTTACACTCTCTTGATACACACTCAAATCACTCCCAAACACTCTCCAACTCTTACAACACATCCAATATGGCAAACCCACTATGAAATAATAAAGAATGGCCCATTAGACATTTCATCAAACACTTGGTGTGCCACCTCGGAGTTTTTTCCAAATGGACACAAAACTCTATGTAACTTTCTCTATAGGCCTCCTATGGACTTAGTTCTTCTTCCTATGGGTAGTCTTAAACCAAGAGAGGGTTCCTATGGGTATATTACACCATTCTAGAATAGAAATAATAAGTTAAATAAGATTTTACCTATTGGGAGATGGATTTCTAATGTGGTTCCTTCAAATAAGCACAAGAGTGAGGAATAAACATCAACCCCTAGCAAAACTCCTCTTCCTCAAGTCTCTTGCAACCTTTAAGCTTCTAGCACTTCTTAGGGATAAAAATGAGAGGGATTATGATTGGTTTGGAGGAATTTGGTTGAGAAAATAAAAAAAATTAAGGATAAAATGAATGAGGAAGGAATGAATGAAGTGGTTGACATTAATGAGGCTCCTCCCGTCTAGTGTATGGCCGACCACTATAGGGTTAGGGTTAGTTTGGTTTACAATGTCTAAAATGCCCTCCAAGGTTGTCATGAAGAGTTTAAATAATTAAGAGGTTTAAGTAATGAAGGTTCTAATATTTAATGAATGGTTATTCTATTCATTCCTTCTACTTTAACTAGTCGACGAAGACTAATTAAATGAGTTACACTATTGGTCATGACAAATCTAGTTGGGTTTAAGTCTAGTCTAACTAAGGGCTAACATACACCATCATCTATATTAAATATTTATATATATACAACTATACCAATTATTATTAAATAATGATATATCAATAATAAATAATACAAAATGACACAAATAGCTCTATCCTGAAAAGTGATGGTTACAATAGGCTCTATCAAAATTAATTTTCAAAGTGTTAGGCAAAGGGGGAGACCAATGCTCAACCGAATGTGAAGATGGTGAGGTGTTGTCTGCAATAGGTGAGTCTTGGCCATGAAACTCATAGGACTCCTTAAGTCTGAATGCAGTAGAGATGATGTCTTCAACATTGTAAGGTATATGTCTAAAGATGAAGGAGTTTCTTGCTTTCCATATGGACCATAATAGGTAGAAGCTTGAAGTGGGCAGTGCTTATATAGTTATAAGATAGAAGAATATCTATAAACTATGAACAAAAGTCGATGCTTGAATTTACTCTCTTATTGATAGTAGTCCATTCCAAGTGTTACCTGAAACATGACAATAATGAAATAAGTGATCAAGTGTTTCAGGATGGACCTGGCACAGTTGGCATAGCGGATTTAAGGTTGGTATTCTCTTGTTGATGTTTACTCCAGTGGAAAATGAGTTGTTGAGTAATCTCCATACAAATATAAGTACATGAGGGCAGAGGTGGCTTAATTTTCAAATTCTTTTCCAATTGCTGAAGCCATGGTTGAGTTCTGTATAGTGCCATTGGTGTCGTAGATGGTTCTGTAAGCTAATTTTGCTGTAAGGTTCCCATCGTTAGTATGGATCCATATTAGTTTGTCCTTTCTATCACAAGTTCCAATTGGTGTTTGAAGTATAGCAGAGGCTTCATCAAGAGGGAAAAGATTTAAAATAAAGTTTTTGTTCCAGTTGCCCGATTGTTGATCATCAATTTGTGAACATATTTAGCTTTAGTTTGAGCACTTTGGCTCCCTACTAATATGATATAGGGTTGGTTTAGCACCAAAAATCCTTCCAGATATGGATATTAGCATTGTCTCAAATTAGCCAGTAGATATTGTTAAGAAGATATTATCTGCACTTAAGAATGCTAGACCAGATGGGAGAGGTTGTTTGTCAATTTTTGGCAGACCAAAATTCATTCCTAAGAAGATATATTATTTTGAGTAAATTCACCCACTCAGCATTTGGACTGGTTATATAGGAACCTCCATACAAATTTTGTAATTAGAGAATGATTGTGATATCTGAGTCTGTAATGCCCAATCCACCCATGAATTTTGGCTTGGTGAATACCTTCCATTTAGTAAAGTCAGTTTTTTATGATTAGTCAATCTTTCCCACTAAAATTATTTTTGGATTTGAGACAATCTCCTTATTACATGTTTAGGTATAAGGTAGGCTGACATATAGTAGGTAGGAAGGGAAGACAATGTTGATTTGATCATAGTTGTGCGGCCCGCATGGGAGAGACAATTGCTTTTCCATCCCTTCAATTTAAAGAGGCTGCATTCGATAAGTTTAGAGTGTGTCAAAATTTTAGACTTTGGTAATAAGAGATAGTGGCCTAGGTTTTTATCAGAATTATCCATGAGTTTCATATTAAGGATGTCGAGAAAGATTTGAATGATGTATGCATCTAGATTCTTAGAAAAGAAGATGTAAGATTTATCTAAATTTATTTGTTGACTTGACCACATTTCAAAAGAAGAAATAATTCTTTTAACTTGGATGATATTATTGATGGTACATTGGCCAAACAGAAGTAGGTTGTCCATAAACATTTGATGGAAATAAGAACTAAGAGTATTTCTGGAAAGTTTGATGCCTATGAATATGTTAGACCTCTTCATAATCAATATTTGTTTGGATATGGGTTCACTACACATGATAAAGAGATAGGGAAATAGTGGACACCCTTGACGAATACCACGACAAGGAGTGAAGGATTGGGTAGGAGAACCATTGACCCAGATAGAGAAAAAGACCATTATGATGCATTGCATGATAAGGTCATGGTTTTTTTCTAAGAAAACATAACCACGAAGGGCTTGGCTAATGACATTCCAAATAAGCATGTCATAAGCTTTGGACATGTCTACTTTAAGAGTAAATTTGCTATTGTTGGTTCCAGATTTAGAGATTGTGTGAAATAGTTTATGGGCCATGATAATATTATTATAAATTTGTCTTCCAGGGATGAAGGAGTTTTGGAATGGCAATATCGATTTGTTGAGGAGTAGACGGATTTTATTCACTATAGTTTTGGTGATAATTTTGTAGAGGACATTGCATAAAGATATAGGAAAAAATCTGAGGGACTTTGAGGGTTGGCCTCTTTAGGGATTAAAGCAATGTGGGTTTGATTAATTTGATGGGATAGGAATGTATCAAGGAAAAGGTTTGGATAAGTTTGGTTACCTCAATCTTGACTACTCCCCAGCATTTTGGCTGAAGAGGGAAGGGAATCCATTCGGTCTCGGAGCTTTAGAAGGGTTTATTTCCTTGATTGTCTGAAAAATTTCATCTAAGATGGTACTAAGCATAATATCTCATTTTCCTCATGGCTGATCTTGTAGAGTTCCTCTATAATCGGTGAAGGGACATGGGTGGTATCAGAGGCTAAGAATATATTCTTGAAATAATTCAATAAGGTTTAGGATATAATGTCTTGATCATGGGAAACTTCTCTATTTGTTAAAATCATGGTAGAGATGGCATTTTTATGTCTTCTGTTCGAGGCAGACAAATAAAAAAATTTGGTATTGCGGTCTCCTTCTTTAGCCATGTTATTCGTGATCTCTGTTTCTAATATAATTTTTGTTGTTGAAAAAGTTTGTTGAGAGTGATATATGTGGCATTTAATTGTTGGATCCTGTCAACGGAGATAAGGAGATATTGGAGATGGATCAGACGGTCTTCAAGAACCTTTATGTCAGCTTTGAGATTCTCGATTGTTTTCTTGTCCCATGAGTGAAGTCTCAGCATCAACATTTCTAGTTTAATAGGGAGCGCAGGACCATGGTTGATCTTTAGACAAGCAGCAAAAATTTGGTTGATGAAATTCGGTTCCTTAATCCATGCAGTTTCGAATCTTTGTGGTATGTCTCTTCTCCTTATGGAAGTAATTAGTTTCAATAGAATCGGATTATGGCCGCTATTCAAACATGGTAAATGAAAAATTCCTACTTTGTGGAATATGTCCCTCCAAGAGGTATCAGTAACTGCGATATCCGGACACTCAACAATGTTGCGCCTTAGTTCTTGTTGATTAGAACATATAAAAGGTGGCCCAGAGAATCCTAGATCCATCATAGCTGCTTGATCAAACCATTAGATGGAACATTTATGGTGGTTTTAATTAAATCCATTGCCTCCTCATTTTTTATTAGCATAAAGAATGGAGTTGAAGTCGACCATGCAAAGTCAGGGTTTATTGATCAGAGAAGTAGTAGAACCCATAAAATCCCAAAATTGGCCTCTATCACCAAGGTTTGGGGGTCCATAGATACAAATAAGGTGGTATTAATGTGATTCGGGGAGGAGAAGATGACATCTAAATAGATGTTGGATTTCCATACAGAAAAAGACAACCTGATCTCCTTTGGTAGGACACAACAACACTGTGATCGAATCCAAGTAATTGGATTAATGTAGTTGCCTTTTCAATAGAATATCTAGTTTCGGATATGAACAATATATGCGGTCTATTTGAACAGAGGAATGAGTGAATGGATCAAATTGTCAGGCCATTGCTCAGACCCCGACAATTCCAGGAGAGCATCATTTGGATTGCGGCAGATTTTGGCCAGCTACCACCATATCTTCAAGTAAGGTGATGGACAATCGTTTGCTAGGATGATCTTTGTTGTTGATAATCTGATCATTATCCAACAATGTGAATGATCATTTCTTACAAGTATTAGAATGAGTTTTAGGATTGGTGACAGGGCGGTGATGGATATGGAGTTTATGCCCTTGTCTAGCATAGGAGGCAGATTATTTCCTTATAGCTAATAGATTTTTGTTAGAGACAGAGTTAAGGAGGGAAGTGAAGCTATTAGGGAGGAGAGTATGTGAGGGGGGGGGGATAGGTGATAGATTGGGATATAGTATAGATGTTGAGGGTATCTAGTCTTGTTAAGTGGGAGAGGGGGAGGTTGGGGTAGTGTAGGAATAGAGGAATGTTCAGGTGAGTTATGAGGTCAATTTAGTGGGTGGTGATCGGCTTGATAATTGGATTATAGGTTGGATAAGGGTGTCAAAGAAGGAGATAGTGGATTAATAATTGGATTAAAGGTAAATTTATGGTAGGTGAATGTAGTGTTATTCTATAGTTGTGATGGAGTAAGAACGTTGTCAAAGTGGGTGGTGATCGGCTTGGGTAAAGGATTTATGTGTTGTGTGGGAGTATTAGACGGGGAGTGGGAGATATAGTCTGTAACATTTGATTGGAGGGAGAGGTTGGGGTATTAGAAAGGTATGGATCCATAGTGGTTTTGACAACTGAATTGGTTGTCTGGATAAATAATGAGGTGGTAGTTGGCGGGAATGAAGGAGTGGGTGTAGGAGGGGTAATCGATTCAAATGTAACTGAAAATATTGTCAGGATAACTGAACTCAAAATATTCACTTGTTCCAGGTGTATCGGAATATTCTTAGTAGATGATGCTCCTGGATGTGAGGATTTGTGAGGTATGAAGTTCCTTTGGGCTAAAGGGGTAACAGAGGATTGAATGGGATCAATAAACATTGTTAATTTACCTGTATATCCATTGTTATCCTATTGATTACTAGCCATGAATTTTCTAGCAAGGGTGACTCATATAGATAGATACAATCTTCTGTTCAGGAGATTATTCAGACGACCTCTTTGTGCTGTGGTCTAATTTTCCTCTATCTTGGATGAGTAATCCATATGAATTTTACATTTTGATAGACCATGCCCTATAATTCCACAGAATAAGCAAAACTTAGGAAGCCTTTCATATTTAAGGTGGACATTGCAAGAAATTATATTCCCCATTTGCACTTTCAGACTTTTGCTAAGAGGATAAGTAATGTCGATGCTAACTTTTGCTCTAGCAAAGAGGCTCCAATTGGATACATCATTAGGGAGAATCAAAGAAACTGGGCTAATTCTTGCTGCCAATGTAGTAATATATTCAATATTAAGGAGATTAATAGGGAGACCATGGAATTGGATCCAAAAATCCATATTTGAGAATTTGTACACCAAAGAAAGTTTGTTGGGATAATAACATTCAAAGGCAATGAGATGTTTGTTGATTTTCCAAGGACCATTAATGGAGATGATGATTTCGAGATCGTCCAATCTGTCAAATTAGATAGAGTAGGAACCTCCATGAAACTTTACTATCTTCATGGAGCCTTTGATTTTCCAAATTTTGATATGGTGGTCACAATGATGTGGGTAGGATAAATTTTGTGGCAAATTTGTTTGACGAACCGGTATCTCTTCCAATCGGCTTGGGGATTGTTGAAAGATGGGGATTGTTTTTCAGAGGTGTCCGTAGGGGAGATAGAAAGGAGAGAATCTAGTATTTCTAGAAGATCATTGACAAATAAAGACGTAGCGGAATCCATGTTGGTGAAGAAGGTACAAAGAAGGTGGAAGGAAGAGTAATGGAATAGAGAGACTAGATTTGAAAGGAAAATGATTAGTATAGAGGATTATGAAGATATTTTTGACGTCCAACGTACATAGACGATAAAATTATTCAAATTCTGCATCCTTCCAATTTTTTACCGATTTGAGTTGTAAGTATAATCATCTTTTTTTTGTAAAACACACCACAAGGTGTGATGGAACTATTAGAAAATTTAAATCCTAAATTAGTATCTGACCAAATTAAATAGTAATCAATAATCAACATGAACTAATTTATTATTTGATAAAGGAAAGAAAAGAGTTTATGAATTTTTGGCATGCGTCTTATCTTGGGATCAGACATGCCCTACAACGTGCTCCGATATCGTGTATAAAACTGTCTGCAGAAGAAACTTAGTCCAACCCACTTGATATTACCAACCCCCTATCTAACGAATACCGAGCATAGATAAAGATAAGTATATGGTGGTGACTACGTCACCTGGACAAATTCAAATCTATATAACTTAGGTAAAATTATAAGATTGACAAAAACTAATGTTGAACCATTTTCCTTAATAGGTTCAACCACCTTACCACACTTAAGAAGAAAAGACAGGTAACAACTGAAATTATACACCAAACCCTGTAGCAATCTCCCTGAACGAAGACGATAACTCCTCAATCAGGTCTCCTCTTCCTTATGTCTTGGATGGCTAGTCCTAAGAGTGAAGTATGGACTTTCTCTTAGACTTCCTCTGGATGAGCACCCTAAATTTGTTTTTTTGCTATATTCTTTGTGCCTCTGCCCTTAACCTATATATATATATATATAGGATGAGAAAACATATTTTAGGTCATAATAGGATTTCCTAAATAGGAAACCCTAAAATAGGAATCCTATTACAACTAAAATAGCCCACCAGACTGCTCACAGAATCCAATCAGAACTGGATTCCCTAGAGGGTGTTAACCCTATGGCTCCTCAATTAGATTCTATGCCTGTCACCCCATGACATAATTCCTGCTCCCCTATGCTACCGATTTTTGATCCCCTGAGTTTCTTTCCATCTTTCTTCATTTCCAGCTCCTCGACCATCATGTCGACGCTAGCTGCCATGTGTTGTCATTCTCTAGTCGTAAAATACGTAGGATCAGAGTACGTAACAATGGTCGGCTACGTATCAAGTAGACTCTAGTCCAACTCGAGTACGTATAAGCTTTCTATAGTAGGTAAATCTATCCATAAACAAGTTAACCATCTACGTCTCAATCCACATGAACATGAATATCAAAAAATGAATAATATAGTTCATGGTTTGTAGCCTACTAACATCTATGGTCGAATAAAATCAAAAAACAATAATATGAGTCTACCAATTACTAGGTTATCAAGCAGATACAAATATAAAAATAAAATAACTACTATGGAAGAGTAAATACTTCGAAAGAGGGACGTAACAAGATAAATAAAGTAAATACTAAAAAAAAGTGGTTACTCATTATTAATCTATCAAAATGACCTCTGTAACCCGCTCAGCTAAATTGGAAGAAAATCAGGTCCTTAGAGAAACATAACAAGATATATAATATACAAGCCATATTGCACTAAAGTTTAGAGTCTAGGGGGTATTCTAGCAACTAAGTATAAATACAATGAGGGCAGACTTCGACGTATGAGGCTCTCTCTAATAGGGTACTCATGCAGTGGTGCTCTCTCTAGACGCTGTCATAATAAAATATCAAAGTGAATGCTACTCGTAGTCCTATGCCTAGTGACTGTCCACCCCACCCAATGAACTAAACTTATTAAATTTTTAACACATCAAATCCTAATGAACCTATCCAATATATATAACATAATGAGAATACTATCATGACCTATGATGTCGTACGTCCCATCGTACTATTGATCAGTCAGGATATGGGGATAATGTTATTTATTGTTATAACAAAATTTTGTATCAAAAAATGTGTCAGGGTCCTGCAAGATATGTTGTATCTATTCTCAGTACAAAATGAGTCTCCTAAAGCCTAGGTCGTAAAGTAATGAACCAACAAAACCGTTGGTCATACCCAGAGTTATACTCAGATACACAGATAAAGTATAGTAATAAGAGTAGTAAAGAAGAAAAACAACTAAAATAAAATTATAGCATTGTAGCAAGGTATACTTGTCTGGATCTTGAATGGTGTAAAGATAACATTCAGGTGACAAACAAAGCAAATAAATGGCAGCAAAAAATGTAGGAGCAGAACACACATCTCCGAATGCTGAAATAAATATTACCACCATGTCCGGAATGAATGAGATAGTTAGAAAAGTCTACCCATAAATCCAATTTGTATACAAAGACAAAAATGATAGTTTTAAATCAAAATAGGGTCCATAAGTGACCTACTTTGTACCAAAAAATATGCCAGAATTAGTGGTCTCTAATCTCAGAATATTATAGGTCAAACAAGCTCTAAATGATGATATGAACCCAACGGTATATCAAAATTTGGATTTTGATGAGCCGGTCAAATTTGTCGTGCACACGCGACTAAATTGAATTCAGTCAAAGCCCAAATATCATGTAATACTATATGCGCCTTTCGATACAATCGATACACGACAAGGTTGTCCTTTTTGACAGGACCAACTCCGTATGACCAAATTTCTAATTTGAAAACTAATTTTTCTGTAATCTACAAACTGGAATATCTTAGAATTTTAAAAAAAAATCTATTTGAAGGGTTTGGAAGGTGTTATGTTGTGTTCAAACCTGTGAAGCTGGATCGCAAAATCATCAAGAGACAAGGGAGAAACAAATTTGCAAAGTTTACACCACTAAATTGTCAAAATAAATACAATTTAAATGTACAAATTAGAGGTTTTTGATCTATCAAACTATAGAATTAATGGCTAAAACTTGAGGGAAGGGTAGTCATATATACCAAGATTGTGATATAAGTTTCAGATTGACCATCCAACGGTTGGATTGTCCAAAAAATTCACGCAAAATCTCTTTGATTGAACTCGTTTTCTGGTTCCCAAAATGCATGTCACGACGGGATTGTGAGATAAACGCACACATCTCCTAGTCGAGCCTCGGGGTGGTTGATGGTGCAACCCGGGGGATGTCAGTCATGTTACGGACGTACAAGGGGGACACGAGGGTGCGTCGAAGCACCACGGCCGTTGTTGTAGTTGATGAGATTGTTGCTACAAGATGGCCGCTGGGATCGTACACGGATGGCCAGGCGAAACGTATGGTACGTTGGCGCAGTCGCATACGAGGGTACGCCCCAGGCCTAGCCATATGTACGGGGATCCAGAAACTCGATGGTAGTAAGCTTGGCAATTACAAGTGAACATCTGGGAAGATGTATGCCTGTGAGAGTTCGGTAGAAGAAAACAAACTTGTTTGCCGCTAGGAATTTTATGCGGGAGTAGTGTGTTATAGAGAATATATAAGGAGTGTGGGAATGAGTGTCACGACCCGCACCCGGTATAGGGACACGAGTGCGTGGGTACGTCCAGCCTACGCCGCAGCATCGACGGTAGAACGCTGTCTAGGTCATGATACTATCTAATTAATCTCTCACGAATATCCAACTCCATAAGGAGACACAGATATCACAATATAATATGGAATATACTCAATCACATAAACTAAAGCACGATGAGATATTGAAGCAAGAAAATGAAATACAAGACAAGTCTAAACAACAATAAATAATCTAACCTGCAATCAATAACATCCAATCTCCAAGTATGCCGGAAACAAGTCCTCTATGTCACAGTCTGGAAAAAATATCCAGTCAGGATTGGAACGAAATACACCTCTAACAGCAGTTCCATGCATATTGACAAAAACTATAACTCAGTGTAAAGAAATACAAGACAGATAAGAATACTGGCAATAAGAAATACTGACGAGCATGGATGTACTGGAAATAGAAATACTAGAATAATTGGAATACTGGAGCATGTTATCATCAATGTACATCTAGCAATGAAATAGAAATCCAAGTACACGCAAGAACAATGAACTGATATATAAATGTGTACAAGAACAACAACTAGAACATGTAGAGATGCTAGATCAATATACTAGAGATGCATGTCAATGATCCTCTATCCAAGTGTGTGAAACATTAGTATATCATGTGATCGGCTTGGGACTGATCAGGCTTGTTACATATGATTAGCTATGATTCATGTAGGATCAGGCTAACCATCCGGATAGCTATGATGCGAGCAATAGTCAGGCTAATCACATGTAACAGGCTATGAGGCATGTAATGGTCAGGCTGCACCGACGTGAGATGTGGGTGATCTATGATGCATGTAAGGTTGGGTATGATCACATAAGCTACTAATATTTTCCCATTTTCCCAGCTAGCATGATGGATTCCAATCACGACTCCTCGTGACAGGTCTCAATGATGCCAACTCGTGTAAAGAACAGTGTCAGGGTCATGTACGCTATACAACAAGAATTATAGAGATAATCTACATAATGGAAACTATCAGAGAATGTACTCGCCTGGGGTCCTGCTGCTGGTATGAATCAGAGTCCAAGTCACAGTCCAAATAGCCTATGTATTACAATTTACCATGTCAAAAGATAACTTATTTAATTCTGGAATAATTACTCTAAAATCCTATTTTAATCTTATTATTCTGATTTTTATGTTAATCCTAATTTTTGCCCAAAGGAACTGAATTTTATCAACTCGAGACTTATGACACGCAAATCGAGGCGATATATTGACCGAAAAGTCAACCAACACAAACTCGACTTTCATGCATGAATTCCTGTAGATTTCAGCGTCAAAAACATTCTGGAATTTACGGCTTGTCCGAATTCAAATTCATTTGGAAATTATGGCACATACAACTTTCGTATCATACACCGATGGTTAAATTCTAACCTAGAAGTTCTACAGAATTAATAGTATGTAAATACTTCGAATTAAATTCTGGAAAAAATATATGTTAATGATATCGACATTAGCTTTCCGAAACTTTAAACGGTTTGTGCTTCTGATTCGTGGTTCTCCCAAAATCACGAAAACATCGAAACATATCTATTTTCGGACATGCTGTGTTCTAAGAATTTTTTAGAATTTAATACTCATAATTTAGTAAAACAAATTATATAATCAGAAAGCTAACCTCAATATCTTTCTAACGCAAGAAACTAGGCCTCGTTTGGAGTCTGGAGCTATGCGCAATGGCTTCTGGAAGATGAAGGAACCCTAGATGGTAATTCTCCAAAATTCGGCTGAAGAAAAACCCTAAAAATAAATAACTAAACTAATATATATAGAGAGGAGAGAGAAAGCAGCCGCGGCTCAGATAGCGCCACGTGGCAGCCATCCAACGCTGGCCTCCCAAATCAAACGGTCGCAGATCCACGCGGCTCGGCTCAGCTGAGTCCGAGTCGAATTCTGACTCGGCTAGGCTCGAGGTCGGCTCGGCTCGGCTCGCAGCCACCCCGCGGTCACTGACAGGCGGGCCCGGCCCAGTTTGCTGCAGGAGGCTGACAGGTGGGCCCTCTTTGCTGACTGGGCAGAATTAATTACTTTTTGGGTTTTCTTTTTCTGAAATTAGTTTTTAATTCAGTTTTTCATAATTAACTCAAAATAAATGCTAAAAATAATCAGAAAATTCCCAAAAATTCTAGAAAATATGTTTTATTATTTAGAACTTAAAATAAAAGTTTGGAATATTTTTAATTAAGTTTTTCCATAAAATAAATTCTTACAAGTCCTAGAAAATTAGTTTTACTAATTTTTAATTAACTAAAAATTATGGAAAAAATCCCAATAGCCCCAAATTAACCTAATAAAAATTTTTAAGCAAGAATTTCAGGATACAGAGGTTACAATGAGAGAACGAGTTTGGTACTAATGGGATTCATGTAGGGTTTGAAGAATCTAAAAGGATGGTCTTGGGTTCATTTGTTGGACTTGAGTTTTTTAATATGCTCTCTAGGGATAAAGTTGTTACTAATACTTCAATCACTAGTTATATACAATAAAAATTCCTAAATGAGAATATATGAATATTATAGCTAAAACTTGATAAATAAATTTGTCAACAACAGAAATAATAATATTATTACCAATACATAATTTATAGAGTTATTTGTATTTACCCCCGCCACAATTGTTAATCATATCTCCACTACCCCTCTATTGTTTTATAATTAGCACTACCCCTCAATTCTCAAAAAATAGTTTTTTGGTGGGGTAACTACAATTATAATTAATAGGTTATAATGGAATAAGGGGTAGTGCTAATTAACATAAAATTGGAGGGGTGGGGTATTGTAGATATGTTTAGCAATTAGGGTATAAATACAAATAACTCTAATTTATATTGGAGATATACTCTTGAAGACATGAAAATAATAATTTTATTTACTTGCTAACTTAAAATGGGCCAAAATTTAGCAAAAAAAAAGGTAGAAAAAAATATATTTTTGAGGGGGCTTACATCCTACCTACCTTATAAAAATTTTGTCCTTGAAATTAAAATAAGTATGGTAGAAAAGAATAAGAGAATTCACCGCAGAAGAAAGTTAATTGTGACTTGTCATATCAAGTTTCTCAAAAGGATGGAAGACATGGTTTCCAATAGGATCCTATTTGACACCACAATCTAAGAGCTGGGGTACCCTTAGTTCAAGATACTAACTAACTTATAAAAATTAAGTTGGCACTGAAAGCTCTAGTAATGATCCTATTTACAAGGTTTATGGAAATGTCTAATTCTAAGAAAAGGTACGAGAAAATTAGGTACTTTTGACCGTAGTCACGGACTCTCATAGGAAATCTATGTACTATCATGGTGCTGTGGGTCAATAACTCTATAAGTAAAATTATTTTTCAATTCAATATTTCTCTTATATAGGTCATATCTTCAACAAGAAAATATGAATGACTTGGTCATATATAATTGGGATGAGGTGGTATAGAGGGATTCGATCATTGCATGGCATTAATAACGAATAGACAAGATCGATGGAATCATGAAAAGATGAATTTGTAAATCAAGATGAGGGAGAACTTATAGTAAGTTAAAGATATATTTTCACAGGATTGGATTCCAAAGATAAGGCATGATTAAGCAGGCATATGAAGAATTAGGTTATAATGACTAGGTCAAGGGAATTGGAATAGGAAAGATCTTGTAGACTACAATAATATAGACATTAAACATAAGAAAAGGTTCCAATCAAGGGCTGGTTTTTAAAAATTTTGCAAGACTAGGGAAGTAATAAAGATTCTAATCGATCGCATAATTAGAATAATTTGTCACTGCAAAATCATGAGATGCAAAAATAATATAAGCAATCACAATGAACATATAGTGGTACAGTCGATGACGAATTATAACTTCGGATTACTAGAGCAATCTTGGATTTTAGATAATCAAACAGATTGAAGAAGTTGCACTACTACTCATACTAGAGTATCGTCCATCTCTTCTAGTTTCCTAGGATAAATTTGATTCTAAAAATGCAACTAATAAACTTAAAGCAAGAATCTAACTTATATCACTTATCCATCTTATATCTTATCTCCAACAAGTTTTCTTAATCCTATGGTCTGGTTTCCTCCAAGTCGCTTTAAAAATATTAGGAATATAATCTATGAAGTTCTTTAACCATCATTTATCCTTAAAGATTTAGCATGATCTTTGTCTTTGTTTAATAAACAATTACACTTCCTAGATTTTTCCTTTCCAAAATTCATAACTCAAGCTCTAGATACAATTTATCAACCTATTCAAGGATACTCCACCTCTATTTTATTCTCATATTTCAACCTTAAAATTTTATTTCTCTCCTTACCTCATGTCATTTTACTTCTTGCATGGTTCTTTAAAGTCTTCTAACATATTCTTAGCATGAGCCCCAAAATAATCTATGGTACTACCAACTGTTATAGCATTATCACAACCTTATATAAGATATTCATTCCTAATAATTCCCATAACTTATCACAAAAATTATATCATTTATTTCCTAGATCTATGCTTCTTTATTCTTTCTTGAGTCTCGATCTTTAGGGTTAAAATTTTGGCTAAATAACTTGCTTAAGTCATGCACTATCCGTAATCTGTATTACATCGTCATAGATAATCCTTATTGTAATCATCATCTTAAATTTACTTTATAACACTCCTAAATTTACATCTTTCTTCAAATCAAAAGTCCTCACAATTCCATCATTGCCTTTCTTCAATTATTTTCCTTAAGTATAGTACTCCTCAAATAATTCTTGCTTCTATATAACTACTACGGGTACTTTAATTCCAACATAATTGTTCTAGTTAGAATCATTTTGGGATTCCTAGCTAACCGACATCAATCAAGGTTTTATCATAATTATGGCTGCTAGTCTATTCAAGGTAAGATTTCTAACTCTAATCTCAAGTCCTTATTTATGACTACTACGAAAGTTATAAAAAATACAATAAATTATTAAACTCTATACTACACTCTCATAAGCTATATTCTATATATCCTTATTCGTATGGTTGGCAATATAATCTTTCTAGCTCTAGATAAGTACTATACATTCCTTATAAATATATCTAACCCTTTTTATACCTAATTGATTAGGTAAGGAATCAAAGCTAAACTAGGTAGGTGATTAATTCTAATCCCTTAACAAACTATTCATCTATTGAGAAATCTTGATTGATCATGTTTATTCTAATCCTACTGTTTATGAGAACTATAAGTCTAGATCTTATACAACTCATCCACTCCATGTAGTATCCTAATGTACTATTGTTCACCTATGCCTTTTTTATCATAATATATCATTATTGTATTTTAATCTAATATCTATCTGTCTTATGAGAATCCACTTGGCTAGGCTATTACCCTATTTTAATTTTTTACTTTCCAATACAAGCATAAAGTCATGATTATCTTCTAGAAATGATGAATGTCTCGAACCCAATGTAACGAATAAGTTTCTATACAGGCTTTGGTCTAGTCTTAAGTACAAGGATTATCAAACTATTCTATCCATAAAAATACCAAGTCATACTTTCTAAAGTCTTCCATAAGGGTGGTCCTATTTTTATTCAAGGAAACTACATCTACAGTTCAACTGTATATTCTCTCAAATCATATCCCTAGTAATTTCAGTAATTATGAAAAATCTATCTGATCTTCTAACCAACCTTCACAATTATGTAACTTCTAAACCGACTCTATCTGCTTAAGTAAATGGTAGGGGTTTATATCCATTGATAAAAGAGAATTTCTCCACTAAGGCTAAGCCTCATATATAAAATCAAAACTACCATTCTATTCTAGTCCTCTATCTAGTAGAATCTTTCTAATCAGTCCTAACTTAGATAATCACCCCCCTCTATAATATTTTATCAACCTTTGTTTTTATCCTACGACAAAAATATAACTGAAGTAGGTTTATAAAGCACGAATGTTCGTCTTCCCAAAATGGGAGCAGTCGAGAAACAATAATAAAGAGTTCAATAAAGGTATGCTTGAATGCAAATATGAGTTTCAATGGCGGTATTAGAAATCAAAGATATTTTAATAGCAATTATGGATTGAGATTCTAATAAACTTATCGTAATGCAGGCTCATTCGGTATAATAACGTAACTAAAATGATATAATATAACCTGCAAGGGCCACCACAAAAACTGTCACCTCCCAGTCCTAAAATACTTAGGAATAGAGTATATGGCAATGACCAGCTATGTATTAAGTATACTGCATCCCAATTTGAATACGTATAAGCTGTCTATAGTAGGTAATTTTATCCGTAAACAAGTTACCCATCTGTTTGCCATTAAATGTGAAAGTTTTGCAAAGAAACTTGATTTAATTAAACAAACTAAAGAGAGTACAGAGAAGTCCTAGGAGACGATCTAAGTAAAAATTTTATATTCTGGGGGTGAAGATGGAGGGTTAGGAGTGTAGCAACTCTCTTTACTTCGTGGACGATCGGATGCATAAGATTTTCTCTCTTGCTCCAGGGTAGATTCGTAGATAGCCAGCCAGAGGTTTGTATAGGGGTAGTACTCTGTTATTTATAGTTGTTCTGTGGCCGCATGAATTTTAGACATCATGGACATTGGAAGTTGCCACGTGTCTTCCCTTAACAGAAAGAAGTTACAACTGTGCACGAGAATTTGGGATTCGACTATCATGTGGACATTTGTTAAGATTTTTTTATTGCTGAATATCTGGATAATTTCTTATCCTTTGTGGGTGCGACTTGGTCAATTCAACACGTGGCATGCCACTTGGTTGAAGAGGATCACCTTGTTATAATAACACGATTTGGTTTGTTTGACAATCTGGGACATACGAAGCCAAGAATCGCATAGACCGCATGGGGTCTAGAACGCATGGGCCAGAGCAGTATGGGACTCATGGAGTTTGGGACGCATTGGCCAGAGCTGCATAAGACGTATGGAGTCTGGGATGCATAGGGCCAGAGATGCATGGGACGCATAGAGTCTAGGACGAATGGGCCAGAACCGTATAGGATGCATAGAGTCTGGGATGCATGGGCCAGAGACGCATGAGACGCATAGAGTCTGGAATGCATAGGCCTGATGTTGCAAAACCCCCTTCCTAGAAAATCATATATACCCTTTTATTTATTAATTATTAATTAATTTGTAGTAATTAGGTCTAAATAGGAGGAATAGATTTTTAATAATTTTTATTTTAGGTGTTCGGACACTTAGATGACTTATGGGACCATCAGGAATTTTTCGGAATTTATTCCATATAGGAGACCCCTTGAGCAGTTGCTAGCCTAACGATGTGCATTACCCTAATCTATAAATTTTCTTATGAGTATATATATAATATATATATGTATACACAAATATATATATATGTATATATATACTTATATAGGAAAAGAAAAGAAAGCAAAAGTATTAATAAGAATTAAAGTAACTAAGTATAATAATAATAATAATATTAATCATACCCTCAGCCAGCAACAATTCGTAGCAAATGCTACCACTTGCTAGCAAATGGCTAGCAAGCATAGTTAGCTAACTAACCATGCAAAAACTTTCCAACTTGTATAACCGAGCACAACACCCAGGACCCGCCCCCTTTAATTACTTCCCAGGCCGAGACCTTTCAGCGCAGCACCCGTCCACTCACCCTCTCTCTTCCCTTAATATATAAATATATATATATAGTTATTTCACAAAAACCCTAACCTAATAATCCCAGACCTCCTCTTCCCATCTAGAGCCGTCACCGCAGCCAGAGAAGCCCCGCCAAGCCATCCAACCATCCCGTCGACTCCGACCTCGCACCCTGCAGAATCCCACTCGAGGCACCTTCGCTCCGGCGTGATTTTTTGTCGAATCGCTCAACCAAACGCTGTTTCGTCTTCATAGGTATGATCATCCCTTAACCCTCTCCAATATTTGTTTTATAGCCAACCTCGGAAAACGTGTGCCCCTAGGTGAAAAATAGCGTCCAAAGTGGACGAGCAGACAGAATTCTAAAATCGCAGAATTCCAGAATGACCACCCATATTGCCGAGTTCGTATCTCCCACCACAGAGATCCGAATTCGGTGATTCTTTTTGATACCTGTAGAATACCTGACCTAGTTTATTTTCTGTTAAATAACCCTATGCTATTAGTCGCTGTGGACATAATTATATTCGCCACAAAACTGCGCGCACCCACTTTTTCCAGTTTTCCAAAAGTTGGAAAACGGAGCGCGCCCCGCCAAACGGGACCGCCCCGCCATGTGCCAAGTGTACCGAATGGTGCACGCAGCATAACTGGATACGTGAAAATTTGTGAAGACTGATTCGGACGCGTGTGCGCGTCGGAATCGGACCGTATCCGCGGACACACACCGTATCGCAACTTTTGTGGTACTCGTGCGTATTTTGTGCACGCTTGTCAGATTACGACGAAACTTATGCCACTGGACTCGTGGTAACGCGCTGGTCCTGTGACCCAACTTTCAAGCAATTCTGAGATAGTTGACCAAATCACCAATTGGCGGGCCCTACAGTTGACTTTTTGGACAAAATTGTGTTCTGCTCATTGGAATCCATATTTGGACATACCGTTGGGTTCGTATTGACATTTAGAGTTATTCGACCTATAGTTTGTCCCATTTAGAGACTGTTACCCTTGGCACGCTTTTCGGTACAAAGTGGGCCACATGTGGACCCCACTTTTACCCGAAATTACCGTTTTGCCCCTGTGTCCAAATTGGACAAAAGGAAAGTGCTTTTTAGCTATTTTGCTCATTCTAGAAACGTTGATGATATTTATTTCAGCATCCGGAGATATTTGTTCTGTGGCCATAGCTTGTGATCCTGTGCGTTTGACTTCTGGACAGTACACCTTGCAGCTTTCTTACCAGGCAAGATACCTTGCCAAATTGCTTATAGTATTTTGCATGCTTAGTATATTTCTGTATATTTATTGCATTTCTGTTTATTCTTGCATGTGTAGTTTTCTTTCAGTCATTACTATATATTAGATATGTTGACACACACTTGACACTTAGTATCATAGAGGACAATTATTAGGCGTATGGGCTTTTAACCACTCTGGTAACACCGTAGTCACTAGCACGCACTATGGTGGGTCGTGTCCGATGGTTGCTACCCGAGAGGTATGTCAATTGATGGAGTCTGAGGGTCGCTACCCCAGAGGTATGTCGGCTGATGATGTCCACTGACGAGCGTGAGGTTGTGAGGATTAGATCGAGTAGCCTACCCTTGTCCATACGTCGAAAAGTTGTCCTCATTTGCATTCATATAGATTGTCTTGTACAGCATACTTATTTATTTTCAAATAATATGCATGTTTACTGTATTCAAATTGGCTCGTATTTTTTGTATCTTGTTACGTCCCTCTGAGGACCTGGTCCTCTGCCAGGTGTATCTATTCTTGAGTATTTGCAGGAGCACAGATCGGATGGCTATATATGTTTCTTGGATGTCATCTCTTCGAGCCCGTGATTGCTAGATGGTGTTCTTATATGGTGTTGTTGTGTTGTACTTACTTTAATATTTACTTTTCCCATTTGAGTTGGTAGTGGATTTGTTTCCATCCAACTATCATCCTTAGATACTCCTTATTGAGATCTAGTTTCATAGATATTGGTTATTTTATTCATATTTGATTTTCTATGGATGAGATTTAGATTGTACCCATGCGACTTGTGATACATTTTATACCACTTGTGGATTGATATTCATATTACAGCGTACGTGTGGATTTTGGTTTTCATATATTGGAGTTGCCATATCCATGCGGCTGGCATGCTTACGTGTTCCTAGTCCCACGTATTTTGGGACTGGGGCGTGACATGTTTTTGTGGTGGCCCATGCAGGTCGAGAGCATATTGTCTCGGTTACGTTATTGTACCGAACAAGCCTGCACCTAGGACTAGAGTATAGGATCTCATCCATAATTTACTATGATTCATCTTCCTCCTATCTGTTCTATTTGAACAATTGTATCTTGCTTGATTCCTGTACTTCCCTAATAATTCTTTGAGTATAGCCTTCTGCTAGAATATAGGAACCCCTGTTATTAGGATGATGATTATGGTAGCACACCTATTAAGAATACAATGAGAATATAGACACCCCACTAAGTTTAGAACAATTAAGTGAACCGTAGAATTCCTTATCTATAGATTGGTTTATCATTACCCCTTTATGTATTATGAAGACTTGAGAGTAGTATAGATGCTACTAGAGTTAGTTAGAAGTTTTACCATAATATTTGACCCTAGCATAGAGGATACCATAATAAGTACCAAGACCCTTCTCGTCAATCTTAACAAGAATTTCTACGGTATCCTTAAGACAATTATAGTACTAGTTTATTGTTATAAGTTGGGTACTATACCTCACAACATAGTATCACATAGTCTTTTGCCTTATTATTGAAGTGTGAATGAATGACATTTAACTGTATGTTAGCTTAGGACGATATTGTTTTTTCAGACTGTAGAGCTTAGAAGCCATACCCCTACTTTGTCAATATCGACCTAGACAAGGAACTAGTATGATAACTGTAGAGATTGTAGAGTCTTTTATTATTATTGCTTATGTTGTTTTTGCTTCTGCGAACTTGAATTAATTTGTACCTTCTTTCATCATAATCCAGCGTATTTATGTTTATTGTACTACCTTGATTTATGCTGCTATTATAGCCTAGTTTTTGCAAGCTTATTCTTTCATCGAGCTTGCTCATGGCATATGTATTATTGGGTGCACACAATGATACAATTGCCTAATCAGAATCGGTGTATTAAGGTCTAGCTAACCTTAGTGCGCTTGGTTCGCTCTTCGCATTACTACTTGTCATGACCCGCACCCGATTTAGGGGCACGAGTGCGTGGGTACGTCCAGCCTACGCCGCAGCATCGGCGGTAGAATGTTGTCTAGGTCGAGTACTATCTATACAATCTCACGCTAGTATCCCACTCCATAAGGAGACTCGGATAATACTATAAAAATGTTAACAACATACTCAATCACAACTACAGCACGATAGGAATTTGAAGAAATAAAAGAATATAACACAAGTCTAATGACAACATAATCATACCTGCAATCAGTAACATCCAATCCCCAAATGTGTCGGAAACCAGTCTACTAAGGTCACAGTCTGGAAAAATAGTTTCCAGTCAGGAAGGAGCAAAATACATCTCTAAATAGCAGTTCTATATAAATGACATAAACTATGTAGCAGTTCTAGATAGAAATATACCAGATGCATGTATAGGTACGAGAAATGTACAATGAAAGAAATACTGGAAATACTGTAAGTAAATGCAGGAAAAGAACAATATGTCAATGAGCAAGAATCCTATGACTAAGTGTGTGAGTACTAGCTTTAACATGTGATCGGCTTGGGAACTTGATCAGGCTGGTTACATGTGATTAGCTATGGTTCATGTAAGGTCAGGCTAACCGTTGGTTAGCTATGATGCATGTAGAGGTCAGGCTAATCACACGTAACAGCTATGGAGCATATAAATGGTCAGGCCGCACCCGACGTGAGATGTGGGGTGAGCTATGGTGCATATAAAGTTGGGTATGATCACATATCTACACTAAAGTACTCCCCAAACCCCCGACTGGTATAGTAGATCCAATCATGGTACGCTATGGCACGGGATTCCCTAGGGAGGTAGCAAATCTCCCCGGGTCTCAGTGTCTGTACATGCACAAGATATCAAGGAAACAAGTCTTGTACAAGCTACACCATGAATAAGGAATAACATCTCATGACGAGATCCGTGTATACCAATCCGTGTAACCAATGTGTCAAGAACATGGATATTTACACTAGATACAGTGAACATAGGAGATATCATAAATTAGAAACTAATCAGAGAATGTACTCGCCTTGGGTCCTTAGCTGGTGAATACCGAGGTCCTGTTCCAGAGTATCGCCTGGAGGAACCAACAGTCCTAAAGACATATAATATTGAATCAGATGCTACACTAACACGCAATATAAATGCACTGGCCTCAGGGCTATGCCAGGTATGGCACTGGTCAATCTAGGGTCAGTGTGCGTCAAATTGCACGGTGTCGCGTCTGCGATTGCTAGGCAAGGCAGACGATAAAATGGTACGGGGCTTGCCAGTACGTCAGTGTACGCGTGGCAGACTGATAATAGTTCACAGGGTCTCAAGGTCATGTGTAAATACAGGGTATCCGTATTTACACTCGGGTAATCTAGTACCCATATATATAATATATATATACTACTAACATACATACACATTATTCATTTGGTATAAAAATAGATGTGTATTTATTTTCTTTAAATAAAACTAATATTTGTATGTATATATATAAAGTAAGGACAATACTGTATGTTTAATTATATAACATCCAATAGGACTTACCTGGTCATGCTCAAAGTTGCATAGATATATTTGTTGGACCATTAGACTCCGAAGGAGCAGCTGAGCAATTGATCTCAATCTTCCCTGTCTCTCCATCTTCCAGCTTTGGTGTCAGTATAGTAGCTCCCTTAGGCTTCTTTGTAAAATGGCCAGCAGACCAAGAAGATGGATCCTGTTTGAGTTTCATAATTTCGGAAACTAGAATCTGCTTTCCAACCATATTCTTCATCATTTTCACCAATTCATCTCGACTTATAATTTTATTCTTCAACTCTTGATGATGAAGTAACAATAATTCCATCACTATTGGTGATACTTTATCTTGAATTTCTTGAAGTAGCACAGTGAAGGAAGCCATGGAGAGGTGGGGTCATCTGGCTCAGGGATAACAGAATGAGTAGTTGAATAATCTGAAACGTTGGGCCTTTTAGCAACATGGAACCAGATATCCCGTAGCCCAAAGAAGTATTCTCGAGTATTGGGGGCAGCTTAAAACTAACAAGATACTCCGGATGGGCATAAGTGCTCAGGTGGGTAGGCCACAACAGTAACCGAATCCTGAAGGCATGGAAGTCTTCCAAAGTGAAGTGGTTCAGCTCCTCTCCAGAATTCCTCACTCTCCACTGAGAGCAAAGCAATATCACATATCTACACCTCTAGCTAAAACCCGCAAATCAGTTCACTTAGCCGCAAATTTTGTGTCATCGCCCCCTTCTCTTAACTTTAACCTGGGTACCATGTTCAACACAATGAGCATTTGTCAGAAGCTTTCCTTCACCGATCATAAAAGCACTTCCAGTACTTGTGAACTGCCTTTGCTTTTGCCAAGGAAGTGAATAATCAGGTGCAGTATGAGTGCAGTAAACCTTCACAACAACATTAAGAAAAGTTGCACCCTGTAAATTTCCCGTGTCGTTGACCTGCTGCTCTTTGAGATCGTACACCGAACCCTTCTCCGGCGTTCCGAAAGACTTGAACACGTTTGGACTCGCCGCGGCCTCGTGATCTTTCCCTCTTCCCAGGAACCTCTTCTGGAAGACCGCTCCGAGCTCCTCGTTGCTGTTTTCTTTGGAAGGACGACGCTTCCGGAGGAATGGCTTCCCTGGGAGAGGGGAGCTGCGGGAGGAGCATACCGTTCTTCGTCGAGAGGAGGAGGATGAACGGAGGAGTGGAGTCGGATCAGTTACAGTCGGCTGTCGGAGAATGAAATGGGGAGGAGCTCAGGTACCATCGAGTTGGCCGCCGGAAATGCAGCGGTGGTGGACTCCGTCGAGACGAGGCGGCGGAGCTTGAACAGAGGCCAGGGTCGAAGGGAGCTAGGCTCGGTCGGCCGGGGCGTTGGCCATTTGAGGGGGTCCTGATCTGGATGAGCGGCAGACGGCGGTTGAGGCTGAGGAGGGGCAGTCGGGCTCGCTGCGGGTCGCCGGGAAACGAGCTACGCCGGAGGGATGAGATGGATGGAGGGAAGTGGTGGTGGAGAGGCGGGGTGGTGAACTCCGGCGAGTCGGGTTCGTCCGGCGGGAAGTCTCCGGCCGGGGAGATGATGATGAGTAGGAAGAAGAAGAGGGATAAAAGTCGGCTGGTGGTTTTATATAGGGGATGGGTTGAGAAAATATAAAAGTTGTATATATAGAGAAAAGTAGGGTTGAAAGTTTGACCTAGAAAAATTGGGCCGGTCAACCCCTCTTTGAAGTTGGGCTTGACTTGTCATGTAGGTATTTCAAAGGGCTAGGATTTATTTTGATTCAAAATGAATGGCTCGGATTACACCGGTTTAAAATTAAGGAGAGCTATGGGTTGAGGGGGTAGATGTTAAATTACACACTCCTAAAAATCATGGGAAAAATACCAATGAAGGGGAAATAGGTTTATTCATGTATTGTGCCCAATGGGGTGAGCACCTTAATGCACTTTTGCACAAAAGTGTCCAACAATTGGAAAATTGTACAAAGCTGAATTTACGGTTTAATTAAAATAAAAGCAACTGGTGTTCTAAAATTAATTAGGAGTACATGGGGCCAAAATCAGGTCCGGTAATCAATACCAATAATGAAGAAGACTCAGAACATAATATTATCCTAATTTGGGCCGCACGAAAAATAGGTCAAGATTGCCTCCAATTTTCGATTGGAACGCACAACGATGCAAAATAGGGATTTATTAAATAACGTCCGCGACGATTTTTGTGCGGCTGTAAATAATGCACAGAGAGCTATATATAAGTTGCAAAAATAGCAAAATGAAAGGCGGGCATGTCTAGGGCAAGATTGTAAAATTTGTTGGAAGACAAAAGTCGGGATACTGCTCCAAATATCGAAGCAAGGCAATGCTCAATAATAAATTAAAATCCGATAATTAATTAAAATCTCAAATAATAAATTATAAATAAAACATTTAATTACAGAATTCCATAATTTGGACAGGTGGTCATCTACTGGGCTTCTAGGTCAAGTCTACTAGCTCAAAATAAATGAACACTGTATATAATATTATATTTAAATTACACATCACACATTTATTTAAATCAAATATACTATCATGCAATTAATTAATATTAAATATTGTAAAAAGTCAAAAATACCCTTGTTTTCGGAACGTGGTAGTGACAAGTCTACCCACCTTAAAAGAATTTCGTCCTCGAAATTTAAAATCCTCATATTAGTGTTTAATCATACACATTATTATTTCCTTCAAATTTAAATTCATCATCCATAAAATTAGGTAATAATCCACAATGCCTTTTCACAATTTCAAAATTCTAAAATTATTGCATAACCTGAAAAATCCTCGAAATAAAATCAAAGTCCATTTTTATCAAAAATTTCTTGAAAGTTTTTAGTTAATAATTCAATACTCGGAATTTAATATTCACTCATCTAACTTGATTTTAATCAATGCACATATATAAAAATAAAATCTCGTCCAAAAAGTTTGAATTCAAACATCAGCCCATCAAAATTTTATTCCTCGATTTCCTCTTTCCTCAAAAATACTCAACAATACGATACTTAAGGATTCTCCAAATGCGACATCCAAATATAACATTTTAAAATTTCCATATCTTGCAATCAATAATTATAGTGATAATCTCTCTAAATTTTCTCAAATTCTAATGATAACCTCAATCATATCACATCCTTCCTGGAATTAATACATCATAAATTCCGCCATGTTAAATTCTTAACCCTCTATTTAAATCAATGTTTATCCTCGAAATTTTTTTTTTCTCACATAATATGCAACGAGGTAATACTTATGAAACCTCCAATACAATATTCAAGATATAACTTCATAACTTGCAGTCCAATAAATATATCGATGACCTTCTTAAATTCCTCAAATTCAATGGTAAATTTAATCATTTCATAATCTTCTTAAAAATCCATGATTTAACGAAACTTCAATTACGCCATATTAAATTCCCAACTCTTTATTTAATTTAATATTTTTCCTCAAAATTTAAGGCACCTTGTCTCTCTTTGTCAAGTAATAACCTCTTCGTTAATCTTTACTACAGTTAAATCCTCAACAATCAAGTCTAAGAGAATTCTACCTACAACCATACAACATGCAACCTAAGGGAAATATGTATGATCATGGTGTCTTTTGTCATGGTATTGCAGTCTCTGTATCAGGGGTACTACTAACTACATTATAACAAGAATTCATGCATACAAGCTACGGTACTAAGGTATCAATCAATCAGAAGACAAAAAGAACATGAGGAAAGAAAAGAAAGAACCTGCTAACATATTACTTGCAATATCTTCTAACATAATCATAGGTCAAATGATGCATGGAAAGTTTGATACCTCTATCTCTTAGGTACCACACTCTACTACAAGCATACTCACTGCTAGCTTCCTTACCTACTGCAATAGTTGATACTAGTCATTCTTATCACTCAAGTGCATATCAATTTCAACACACTATACTAAGTACTGCTCTCTCTAATACAACCCTAGATTGACACCCAAGTCAGTTGGCAGTGAGATCTCAATCATACCCAAGTCATCAGATCCTTACACATGTATATCATCTACTCATATATTAATATTCATCTCTTATCTCCCATAAAGTTAATCCTCAAAATAATCGTCAAGGTTTAACTTCTCGAACAACTTTAAAGTAAATTATATATACTTCCTCAAAATCAGATACTCAACATCGAAATAAAATTTCATTACTCCAAAAATCTGTGTAGCCTTAACCATGTTTATTGAATTCGTATTTGAAATCCTCAAAAATTTAATGACATAATCTCAACTCCTCTATTATTTTAAAAATAAAATCTTATTTCCACCTTTTAATTTATAACTCCACAAATGTACATATCAGTGCTCACGGTCTCTGATACTCAAGGTGCACTCAATGCATCTAGGGTCTATAATTGTGTACTAAAATTGTACTGCCTGAATCACTCGTACTATTCCCTCCAATGATCAAGTTATCATCAACTATGTTTTCTTTCGTGATTTCAATTTATGTCAACTGGTATATCCTCTAATTATCATCACACCGAGTGCTTACTGTTACTAGCACCATTTTCAATAATCCTTGATATAGAATCATCGGCACTCTTGGTATTATATTACTAGCTTCATTAATGAATCATCTCATCAAGCTCATTAGAACTCATGTTTACCTGTACCTTCTATAATACTCATGTTTCTTTACTCTCATGGGCATGTGTATGATTCTTCATCTCGATTGATGTATAGGTATTTCCCTTTATCCCTTTACAGCCTGTTAAACTAATCTGTGATACGCCTCACCAAATTCCATTACCAATTCCGATATTTCTCCACTCATGATAGCTCATTAACTCTTTTATGCATATACAATTTCTTACCTTTAACACTTCCGATATCAATCATCAAATTGAACATCATGCTCCATAAATCCTTAACATAATTCCTGGATACTTAATTGTTCACGTAGATCATCCAATTGCATAATCATGATTATCCAGGACGGGTATGTTGGCTCTGATACTAACTCTTGAACTATCACTGATACTCTATACTCTCCTTCTACTCACAGTCTCTAATGACCTTATCCTAGAACCATTGTTACAAGGTACTATGCTATGGGTTAATTCTAGATCAAGGCCTACTGCTCACATATCCAACTAAGAAACACTTACAAACTCATAAGTCACACTCAGCCAAACTAATACAAGACACAACCAAAATTGTAAGTCACTAATTATCATACTAACAAGGAATCCTCAAAGAAAATAAGCTCAAAAGGAACTGGATCAAGGACGGAAGGTATCTTTACTGCTAGTAAAGAAAAGAAGCGATGGAACAAAGTCTTGGAATAACATAAATAGGTAAGTCTTGAGATGATACTTTAAGAACCAATTTAAGATACAACCTGATAATCATACACGTCTGTCAGAAATCATGACACACAGGATCCTCGCCACGCCAGTAAGCATAGATACGATAAACGACAGGTTCCGTAACTAAGGTATGCAACTCTATAATCATGTCATCTAGAATCCTCGCCACGCCAACCGGTATGGCTGCGAGAAACACTAAATCTCATAACTAAAGTATGTACATCCAAGTTAGGTTCCTACGTTCTCGTCACGACAGCTAATATGGCTGCGATAACTCTAGGTTCCATAACCAAAGTAGACGTTTTACCTTTCTCACTGTCCTCATCAATATATGTCATCAGATGATACCGTAAATTTTAGCCCATAAAATTCACCTCAATTTGAAATCAACTCAACAACGATACCAGGAATTAAAGTTAACAACTGGTCAACAAGAATCAAACTCAATATCAGCGAGTGAGGACGGACAGAAACAAGGGGGAAAGGATTTAAATTGGAATTTATAATGAGATTCTCAAGGGGTTGTCCCAGGAATCTCTCAAGAATTTGTGATTGAGTATTCTCTCTCATCCTAGTATCCTATGTCCTATATTCTATAGCAGGCACGCAATAGTGTAACAAAGATGCCACACTACTACGACATCGCACAACTTGCGAAGTCTGACCTGCATGGGCCACCACAAAAAATGTGTCACGACCCGCACCCGATTTAGGGGCACGAGTGCGTGGGTACGTCCAGCCTACGCCGCAGCATCGGCGGTAGAACGCTATCTAGGTCGAGTACTATCTATACAATCTCACGCTAGTATCCCACTCCATAAGGAGACTCGGATAATACTATAAAAATGTTCACAACATACTCAATCACAACTACAGCACGATAGGAATTTGAAGAAATAAAAGAATACAACACAAGTCTAATGACAACATAATCATACCTGCAATCAGTAACATCCAATCCCCAAATGTGTCGAAAACCAGTCTACTAAGGTCACAGTCTGGAAAAATATTTTCCAGTCAGGAAGGAGCAAAATACATCTCTAAATAGCAGTTCTATATAAATGACATAAACTATGTAGCAGTTCTAGATAGAAATATACCAGATGCATGTATAGGTACGAGAAATGTACAATGAAAGAAATACTGGAAATACTGTAAGTAAATGCAGGAAAAGAACAATATGTCAATGAGCAAGAATCCTATGACTAAGTGTGTGAGTACTAGCTTTAACATGTGATCGGCTTGGGAACTTGATCAGGCTGGTTACATGTGATTAGCTATGGTTCATGTAAGGTCAGGCTAACCGTTGGTTAGCTATGATGCATGTAGAGGTCAGGCTAATCACACGTAACAGCTATGGAGCATGTAAATGGTCAGGCCGCACCCGACGTGAGATGTGGGGTGAGCTATGGTGCATATAAAGTTGGGTATGATCACATATCTATACTAAAGTACTCCCCAAACCCCCGACTGGTATAGTAGATCCAATCATGGTATGCTATGGCACGGGATTCCCTAGGGAGGTAGCAAATCTCCCCGGGTCTCAGTGTCTATACATGCACAAGATATCAAGGAAACAAGTCTTGTACAAGCTACACCATGAATAAGGAATAACATCTCATGACGAGATCCGTGTATACCAATCCGTGTAACCAATGTGTCAAGAACATGGATATTTACACTAGATACAGTGAACATAGGAGATATCATAAATTAGAAACTAATCAGAGAATGTACTCGCCTTGGGTCCTTAGCTGGTGAATACCGAGGTCCTGTTCCAGAGTATCGTCTGGAGGAACCAACAGTCCTAAAGACATATAATATTGAATCAGATGCTACACTAACACGCAATATAAATGCACTGGCCTCAGGGCTATGCCAGGTATGGCACTGGTCAATCTAGGGTCAGTGTGCGTCAAATTGCACGGTGTCGCGTCTGCGATTGCTAGGCAAGGCAGACGATAAAATGGTACGGGGCTTGCCAGTACGTCAGTGTACGCGTGGCAGACTGCTAATAGTTCACAGGGTCTCAAGGTCATGTGTAAATACAGGGTATCCGTATTTACACTCGGGTAATCTAGTACCCATATATATAATATATATATACTACTAACATACATACACATTATTCATTTGGTATAAAAATAGATGTGTATTTATTTTCTTTAAATAAAACTAATATTTGTATGTATATATATAAAGTAAGGACAATACTGTATGTTTAATTATATAACATCCAATAGGACTTACCTGGTCATGCTCAAAGTTGCATAGATATATTTGTTGGACCATTAGACTCCGAAGGAGCAGCTGAGCAATTGATCTCAATCTTCCCTGTCTCTCCATCTTCCAGCTTTGGTGTCAGTATAGTAGCTCCCTTGGGCTTCTTTGTAAAATGGCCAGCAGACCAAGAAGATGGATCCTGTTTGAGTTTCATAATTTTGGAAACTAGAATCTGCTTTCCAACCATATTCTTCATCATTTTCACCAATTCATCTCGACTTATAATTTTATTCTTCAACTCTTGATGATGAAGTAACAATAATTCCATCACTATTGGTGATACTTTATCTTGAATTTCTTGAAGTAGCACAGTGAAGAAAGCCATGGAGAGGTGGGGTCATCTGGCTCAGGGATGACAGAATGAGTAGTTGAATAATCTGAAACGTTGGGCCTTTTAGCAACATGGAACCAGATATCCCGGAGCCCAAAGAAGTATTCTCGAGTATTGGGGGCAGCTTAAAACTAACAAGATACTCCGGATGGGCATAAGTGCTCAGGTGGGTAGGCCACAACAGTAACCGAATCCTGAAGGCATAGAAGTCTTCCAAAGCGAAGTGGTTCAGCTCCTCTCCAGAATTCCTCACTCTCCACTGAGAGCAAAGCAATATCACATATCTACACCTCTAGCTAAAACCCGCAAATCAGTTCACTTAGCCGCAAATTTTGTGTCATCGCCCCCTTCTCTTAACTTTAACCTGGGTACCATGTTCAACACAATGAGCATTTGTCAGAAGCTTTCCTTCACCGATCATAAAAGCACTTCCAGTACTTGTGAACTGCCTTTGCTTTTGCCAAGGAAGTGAATAATCTGGTGCAGTATGAGTGCAGTAAACCTTCACAACAACATTAAGAAAAGTTGCACCCTGCAAATTTCCCGTGTCGTTGACCTGCTGCTCTTTGAGATCGTACACCGAACCCTTCTCCGGCGTTCCGAAAGACTTGAACACGTTCGAACTCGCCGCGGCCTCGTGATCTTTCCCTCTTCCCAGGAACCTCTTCTGGAAGACCGCTCCGAGCTCCTCGTTGCTGTTTTCTTTGGAAGGACGACGCTTCCGGAGGAATGGCTTCCCTGGGAGAGGGGAGCTGTGGGAGGAGCACACCGTTCTTCGTCGAGAGGAGGAGGATGAACGGAGGAGTGGAGTCGGATCAGTTACAGTCGTCTGTCGGAGAATGAAATGGGGAGGAGCTCAGGTACCATCGAGTTGGCCGCCGGAAATGCAGCGGTGGTGGACTCCGTCGAGACGAGGCGGCGGAGCTTGAACAGAGGCCAGGGTAGAAGGGAGCTAGGCTCGGCCGGCCGGGGCGTTGGCCATTTGAGGGGGTCCTGATCTGGATGAGCGGCAGACGGCGGTTGAGGCTGAGGAGGGGCAGTCGGGCTCGCTGCGGGTCGCCGGGAAATGAGCTACGCCGGAGGGATGAGATGGATGGAGGGAAGTGGTGGTGGAGAGGCGGGGTGGTGAACTCCGGCGAGTCGGGTTCGTCCGGCGGGAAGTCTCCGGCCGGGGAGATGATGATGAGTAGGAAGAAGAAGAGGGGTAAAAGTCGGCTGGTGGTTTTGTATAGGGGATGGGTTGAGAAAATATAAAAGTTGTATATATAGAGAAAAGTAGGGTTGAAAGTTTGACCTAGAAAAATTGGGCCGGTCAACCCCTCTTTGAAGTTGGGCTTGACTTGTCATGTAGGTATTTCAAAGGGCTAGGATTTATTTTGATTCAAAATGAATGTCTCGGATTACACCGGTTTAAAATTAAGGAGAGCTATGGGTTGAGGGGGTAGATGTTAAATTACACACTCCTAAAAATCATGGAAAAAATACCAATGAAGGGGAAATAGGTTTATTCATGTATTGTGCCCAATGGGGTGAGCACCTTAATGCACTTTTGCACAAAAGTGTCCAACAATTGGAAAATTGTACAAAGCTGAATTTACGGTTTAATTAAAATAAAAGCAACTGGTGTTCTAAAATTAATTAGGAGTACATGGGGCCAAAATCAGGTCCGGTAATCAATACCAATAATGAAGAAGACTCAGAACATAATATTATCCTAATTTGGGCCGCACAAAAAATAGGTCAAGATTGCCTCCAATTTTCGATTGGAACGCACAACGATGCAAAATAGAGATTTATTAAATAACGTCCGCGACGATTTTTGTGCGGCTGTAAATAATGCACAGAGAGCTATATATGAGTTGCAAAAATAGCAAAATGGAAGGCGGGCATGTCTAGGGCAAGATTGTAAAATTTGTTGGAAGACAAAAGTCGGGATACTGCTCCAAATATCGAAGCAAGGCAATGCTCAATAATAAATTAAAATACGGTAATTAATTAAAATCTCAAATAATAAATTATAAATAAAACATTTAATTACAGAATTCCATAATTTGGATAGGTGGTCATCTACTGGGCTTCTAGGTCAAGTCTACTAGCTCAAAATAAATAAACACTGTATATAATATTATATTTAAATTACACATCACACATTTATTTAAATCAAATATACTATCATGCAATTAATTAATATTAAATATTGTAAAAAGTCGAAAATACTCTTGTTTTCAGAACGTGGTAGTGATACTACTTTACGTGGATTGAGATATATGGTAGTAGACAGATATACTTACCCCTAGATATGTCTGACACATCATATCGGTTACATAACTGTACTGATACGAGCATGTAAATAGGAAATTACCAAAAATAGGATCTCAATCCACAACTGTCCTGACAACTCTCTTTTCGATTCTTTAATCTCTTTAAACCTCGTATTTGTATTCTGTCACCTTCACCTTGAGTTCTTTATTATTTCTCTCCGTCTTCCCCTATTTCGTAAGACAAAACTTCGTGCTGGTATAAGTTGACACTGATAGTACTAGCTATACCCCATAAGGCTAAACACATGACTTAGTGACTCTCTTTTATAATTGGTTAAGGGCATATCATAGGTGATATGTTTGGTGTTAAACCTTTGAGGATTAAAAATCATGATTAAATAATTTGAGCAATAGTTTTTCTAGATGTATGGCCTTAGGTGGTAGATGAAAATTTTTAAGTTCGGCAGATTGTGAACCCCTCACCCAAAAATTTAACCTACTTGGTTGAGTTAGTGAGACTAAGGTTAGCTTGAATCCAGTTAGAAGTAGAACACAGTATTTTTATTTAATTTTGCAATATTGTATCACTTAGTGCCCCTTATCGTGCTCCGATAATTGGAGCACTACACTAGCCACTGCCTTCCTACAAATTCTACACCCTTATCCTAGACATGCCCATCATCCAATTCTCATCTTTGTGCAATTTTCCAATTGTTGGACGCTTTTATGCAAAAGAGCATTTATGTGTCCACACCATTGGACATGACATATGAAGAAACCTATTTTTCGCTCATATGAATTTTTTCATGATTTTTCTTCGGGATGTGCAACATGCAACATCACCCACCCCTTTAAACCTAGCCTTGCATTTTAAACAATGCAAATCTTATACCATCATTGCATTCTATCGTGGCTTAATTTTAATTTCGAGGACAAAATTTTTATAAGTTGGGTAGAATATAAAACCCCCTTCCTAGAAAATCATATATACCCTTTTATTTATTAATTATTAATTAATTTATAGTAATTAGGTCTAAATAGGAGGAATAGATTTTTAATAATTTTTATTTTAGGTGTTCGGGCACTTAGATGACTTATGGGACCATCAGGAATTTTTCAAAATTTATTCCATGTAGGAGACCCCTTGAGCAGTTGCTAGCCTAACGATGTGCATTACCCTAATCTATAAATTTTCTTATGAGTATATATATAATATATATATGTATACACAAATATATATATGTATATATATACTTATATAGGAAAAGAAAAGAAAGCAAAAGTATTAATAAGAATTAAAGTAACTAAGTATAATAATAATAATAATATTAATCATACCCTCAGCCAGCAACAATTCGTAGCAAATGCTACCACTTGCTAGCAAATGGCTAGCAAGCATAGTTAGCTAACTAACCATGCAAAAACTTTCCAACTTACATAACCGAGCATAACACCCAGGACCCGCCCCCTTTAATTACTACCCAGGCCGAGACCTTTCAGCGCAGCACCCGTCCACTCACCCTCTCTCTCCCCTTAATATATAAATATATATATAGTTATTTCACAAAAACCCTAACCTAATAATCCCAGACCTCCTCTTCCCATCTAGAGCCGTCACCGCAGCCAGAGAAGCCCCGCCAAGCTATCCAACCATCCCGTCGACTCCGACCTCGCACCCTGCAGAATCCCACTCGAGGCACCTTCGCTCCGGCGTGATTTTCCGTCGACTCGCTCAACCAAACGCTGTTTCGTCTTCATAGGTATGATCATCCCTTAACCCTCTCCAATATTTTTTTTATAGCCAACCTCAGAAAACGTGTGCCCCTAGGTGAAAAACAGCATCCAAAGTGGACGAGCAGACAGAATTCTAAAATCGCAGAATTCCAGAATGACCACCCATATTGCCGAGTTCGTATCTCCCACCACAGAGATCCGAATTCGGTGATTCTTTTTAATACCTGTAGAATACCTGACCTAGTTTATTTTTTGTTAAATAACCCTATGCTATTAGTCGCTGTGGACATAATTATATTTGCCACAAAACTGCGCGCACCCACTTTTTCCAGTTTTCCAAAAGTTGGAAAACGGAGCGCGCTCCACCAAACGGGACCGCCCCGCCATGTGCCAAGTGTACCGAATGGTACACGCAGTGTAACCGGACACGTGAAAATTTGTGGGGACTGATTCGGACGCGTGTGCGCTCCGGAATCGGACCGTATCCGCGGACACACACCGTATCGCAGCTTTTGTGGAACTCGTACGTATTTTATGCACGCTTGTCAGATTGCGACGAAACTTACGCCACTGGACTCGTGGTAATACGCTGGTCCTGTGATCCAACTTTCACGCAATTCTGAGACGGTTGACCAAATCGCCAATTGGCGGGCCCTACAATTGACTTTTTGGACAAAATTGTGTTCGGCTCATCGGAATCCACATTTGGACATACCGTTGGGTTCGTATTGACATTTAGAGTTATTTGACCTATAGTTTATTCCATTTAGAGACTGTTACCCTTGGCACGCTTTTCGATGCAAAGTGGGCCACATGTGGACCCCACTTTTACCCAAAATTACCGTTTTGCCCCTGTGTCCAAATTGGACGAAAGGGAAGTACTTTTTAGCTATTTTGCTCATTCTAGAAACGTTGATGATATTTATTTCAGCATCCGGAGATATTTGTTCTGTGGCCATAGCTTGTGATCCTGTGCGTTTGACTTCTGGACAGTACACCTTGCAGCTTTCTTACCAGGCAAGATACCTTGCCAAATTGCTTATAGTATTTTGCATGCTTAGTATATTTCTGTATATTTATTGTATTTCTGTTTATTCTTGCATGTGTAGTTTTCTTTCAGTCATTACTATATATTAGATATGTTGACACACACTTGACACTTAGTATCATAGAGGACAATTATTAGGCGTATGGGCTTTTAACCACTCTGGTAACACCGTAGTCACTAGCACGCACTATGGTGGGTCGTGTCCGATGGTTGCTACCCGAGAGGTATGTCGATTGATGGAGTCCGAGGGTCGCTACCCCAGAGGTATGTCGGCTGATGATGTCCACTGACGAGCGTGAGGTTGTGAGGATTAGATCGAGTAGCCTACCCTTACCCATACGTCGAAAAGTTGTCCTCATTTGCATTCATATAGATTGTCTTGTATAGCGTACTTATTTATTTTCAAATAATATGCATGTTTACTGTATTCAAATTGGCTCGTATTTTCTGTATCTTGTTACGTCCCTCTGAGGACCTGGTCCTCTGCCAGGTGTATCTATTCTTGAGTATTTGCAGGAGCACAGATCGGATGGCTATATATGTTTCGTGGATGTCATCTCTTCGAGCCCGTGATTGCTAGATGGTGTTCTTATATGGTTTTGTTGTGTTGTACTTACTTTAATATTTACTTTTCCCATTTGAGTTGGTAGTGGATTTGTTTCCATCCAACTATCATCCTTAGATACTCCTTATTGAGATCTAGTTTCATAGACATTGGTTATTTTATTCATATTTGATTTTTTGTGGATGAGATTTAGATTGTACCCATGCGACTTGTGATACATTTTATACCACTTGTGGATTGATATTCATATTACAGCGTACGTGTGGATTTTGGTTTCCATATATTGGAGTTGCCATATCCATGCGGCTGGCATGCTTACGCGTTCCTAGTCCCACGTATTTTGGGACTGGGGCATGACAGATGTCACGACCCATACCCGATGTAAGGATACCAGTCGGAAACAACGCCCAGCCTACGCCGCAGAATCGGCGGTAGAACGCTGTTTAGATAGTCTATCTAAAGTAATGAACCACCAATAATGATAGAATACTCAATCACAGAACTAAAATAGAATGAGCACGAAACAGATAAGAATAAAATAGTCATCATGCAACTCATGAGTTTAAAATAATACATCAATGAGTCTGAAGAGTAACAAAAAATAAGCTGGAGACAAATCCAGTACAAAAGAATACTATCATACTACAAATCTACACTCCAGGGTCAACTGTCTCAGTTGGGATAAGTCCCTCTTGAGCCAGGGTCTCCGAATCTAAACCCACAACATCCTGGGGTCCATAATAGGTAGGGTACTCCTCAGTGTCATCTGGAAAAATATATCCAGTCAGGAAAGGAGCAGAGTACATCTCTAACAGCAGTTCTAATCCATGATAAAAACTATGTAACAGTAAATAGCTGTGGATAAACAAGATGCACAAAATAGATACAAGAGATATATAGACAATAAGAAAATACTGGAAAGAAATACAATAATGAACAATATGCCAATGAAACAATAATACTAATAACTAAGTGTGTGAGTACAAGCTTAACATGTGATCGGCTTGGGCAAGATACAATGCGGCCTGGCTAATCATACGTGCGGTGGATGATCAACACTATTCGCTTACCAATACTTTATTCAATAGGGATTTGATCACATATCTATACTAATACTCCCCACCCCCAACTGGTATAATAGATCCAACCACGGTATGCTATGGCACTAGATTCCCCAAGAAGAGAGTGACTCCTCCCGAAAATCGGTGTCTGTACATGTACAAGATAACCAATGAACAATACTTGTACCATATATACCATATACCAAGGAATAATATCTCATGACGAGATCCGGATATACCAATCCGTGTAACCATAGTGTCAAGAGAAACATGTATATCTACACTAGATACAACGAACATAGAGGATATCATAAATGAGAAACTATCAGAGAATGTACTCGCCTGAAGTCCAAAGAACAGTCTCACAGATGTCTGACTCGGTGCCTCGAAGACCTAGATATGGAATACCACATTAATACAAGGTACCGGAAAGAGAACAAGTCAAACTAGTCAACTTCTAGGTCAATAAATAAATTCTAAGTCAAAAGTCAACTATGGTCAACTCTAAAGTCAACTAAAGTCAAACATGGTTAAACCAAGGTCATCCTCACAAGACATCTATATAAATAATATAAAAAATAAAATACAACAATTTAGGAATCAAAATTAGATCCCAATAGATACCCACACAAAGTATACTAATAATACAATATTATACACTCTAAATAATGTATATACAAACCAATATTTATACAAATAAAATAATATATTATTATTAGTATTATACTACACAAAAGCACACATATATATATACATATATATATACACTAATAATATATAATATATAAATTAAATCTGCCAAATCGTCACTGAAAACAGTGAGCTGAAAATATAATTTAAATAAAACAGCTTATAGTGACAGTCTCAACTGTCACAAAAAATCTGTCGCAGAAACTCTATATATAAACCACTGCTGTCAGAGTTTGATGACAGTTTCAAACTGTCACAGAAAACCGTCGCTGAAGGATTTGCCGCTCAAAACTGTCCGCAGCATTAATGACAGATCTGTCATTAATGCCGAACCACTACTATAGCGGCTGCTGTAATCGATCGAAATAATGACAGTTTTTAACTGTCATTAAACCTACTGTCACCAAAAATATATATATATATATATAATATATATATAAACATATAAATCAATATATATATATATATATATATATATAAAACAATTAATAACTATATACTTATATATATACAATTAAATACTATTAGTTACAAAACACAATGCACATATTAATGTACGTATTTTACATGGCTAGAAGCACACATAAAAATACATTCATTAAATTAATAATTAAATATATAATAATTATAAATAATATAATTACACATTTAAACACATAAATATATTTTATAAAACATTTATGTATAAATTATTTTATTAACATAAGTACATATATAATTGCATGCAAGAAGCTACATATATATATTTATACATCACATTAGAACACATAGAAATATCTATAGATCTATGCTACAATAAATACCATAATAAATACACTAAAATAATATATAATATCTATATATATTTACTAATTATAAATGAAGAATTTAAAGCATAAATAATTAGATCTACACATAAACACATCAAATTGGAAAGTTTTACACCGTATCCCACTAGATCTAGGATACGCATGTGACACGAGTCCAACACACAACCAAATGTACCCCGAAGGACACAAACAAGTCATAAATAATATTTATGAACAAATCAAAGTGTCAAAAGTAGATCTATGTGTCCGTGTCAAAATACGACATGTTCAAAGCCCCGTGTCGGAGGGAAACCCCCAAAATGACACGTATCACCAAATAGTTGGGATACGAACCACATGTACCCAAATATGGACACGACACAAGCCCCAAACACATAAGCACATGCCAAATTGATCTATAGGATCAATTGACACACACAACAAAATATAAATTCGGAATTCCAACAAAATTGACACAAAAAGCACCATAACTTTCTCCATGGGTCTCCTATGAACATAAAACAAAGTCCTATGGGTAGTACATACATATGGATTGATTTTATATGAATCTCAGATTTAGAAGCTATTTTAATGGAAAAAACTGAATTATACCTATTGGGAGATAGATTTCCAATGAAACCTCCAATTGAGATGAACTTGCTTCCAAATTGTAGATCCTTGCTCCTCTTTCTAGATCCTTGATTCCTCCTTCTAGATCCTTGCTTCTCAACTTTCTAATGGTGAATTGGGAATAATTTGGAATGAATTTGGTGGGAAATTGGAATGAGAATGGAGGGAATTTGGGAGTGAGAAATTCTAGATCTAGATTGGAAATGAGAATGAGAGGAGAGAGAAATTCCCCCCCTCTAATATAGGCCGGCCATGCCCCCTTCCCCAAGCAATTGTAAAATATCCAATGTACCCCTTGGGGCCTCTCATGAAGAAATAATTAAGGAAGGAAGCTTCTAGTCTAATCACTTAATTAATTTAATCCATCTCCTTAACTATGGGCTTTCTAAATGGGCCAAGTCTAACTATTTAATTCATGTTGGTCCATGGGTCCAAACTAAACTAGTTGGGTCCACTAAAATAAGTCCAAAATAATTAAATAATATCCAACAATAATTAAATAATACAACAGAAATTATTTACCATGCACAATATTTATTTAAATAGGAAATTACTAAAATACCCTTTTTCCTAAAATGTGGTAGTGACAAGTCTACCCTCCTTAAAATAATTTTGTCCTCGAAATTTAAAGATGAAAACTACCCCCAGAAAATCACAGAACAGAACTAAAGAATCACAATTAACTAATGAACAGAACATAACTAGAAAATAACATACCTCAAGGTACAAACAAATATGGATAACGCTCTCGCATGTCATCCTCTCTCTCCCAGGTAGACTCCCCCGGAGAGTGATGCCTCCATGCGACGCGTACCAAAGGAATAGTCTGGTTCCTCAGCACCTTCTCTCTCCGATCCAGAATCTCAACTGGCTGCTCTGGATAGCTAAGAGTAGGGCCCACCTCTATCTCTGAGTGATCCAATACATGACTAGGATCTGCCACGTATTGTCTCAACTGCGATACATGAAACACGTTATGCACTCCCTCCAATGTAGGTGGGAAGTCTAGTCTATAAGCAACTGCACCGACCCTCTCTAGAATAGTGAAAGGTCCGATGAATCGCGGACTAAGCTTTCCGCCTCCACCGAAGCGAATCGTGCCTCGTGTCGGAGAAATCCTCAGAAACACCAAACCACCCACCTAGAACAAAACACCATCTTAAGAACTTAATTTATAACAAACAAGAACAAGCACAAACAAAATCTAAACTATACCTCGAACTCCAAAGGTCTCCGATGGCTATCGGCCCAATGCCGCTGTCTGTCCTGTGCCACTCGAAGTCTGTTTCTGATCAACTGAACCTTCTCCGCTGCATCCACAACCATCTCTAGCCCAAGCAAAACTCTCTCTCCAACATCGTCCCAAGACAAAGGAGTACGACACCTCCGACCATATAGAGCTTCAAAAGGTGACATCTCTATACTGGCCTGGTAACTGTTGTTGTAAGCAAACTCTACCAAATGGAGATGGTCCTCCCAAGAACTCCCAAAATCTAGTATACAAGTGCGCAACATATCCTCGAGAGTCTGGATAGTCCTCTCTGACTGCCTATCTGTCTGGGGATGATATGCAGTACTGAACTTGAGCTGAGTGCCCAAACTCTCCTGTAAACTCCTCCAGAAATGAGAAGTGAAACGACTATCCCGATCTGAGACTATGCTGACGGGAACTCTATGTATCCTAACGATCTGCCTCACATACATCTCTGCCAGCTTCTCCGTAGACAAACCCACCTTGAAAGGCAAAAAGTGGGTCGACTTGGTCAACCTATCAACAATGACCCAAATCGCATCTTTCCCTCCTGGAGATCGTGGAAGTCCGGACACAAAATCCATAGTAATGTGTTCCCACTTCCACTCTGAAATGGGTAATGGCTGAAGTAACCCTCCTGGCCTCTGCCTCTCGGCTTTCACCTGCTGGCACACTAAGCATCTGGATACAAACTGTGCCACTTCCCTCTTCATGCCATACCACCACACACTCTCTCGCATATCCCGATACATCTTGTTAGCACCTGGATGTATGGAATATTGAGAGCGATGCGCTTCCTGCAACACCTCCTCTCGCAACTCCCCACTAGGCATACACAATCTAACTCCATGCCTCAAAGATCCATCCTCTGCAATAGTGAAATCATCCTCCAATCCTGCTCTCACCTGAGCTCTTATACTCCTCAAAGATACATCATCATACTGTGCTGCCTTAATCCTGTCCATCAAATATGAGTGTATCTGCAATCCCCACATCTGCATAGCACCACCAGGAACAATTACCTCAATGCCCAAGCTCTCCAAGTCCTCCAACAAATATCGATCCTGCGTCAAGAACATAGCTACCGGATACCTGCTCAAAGCATCGGCAACTACACTGGCTTTCCCAGGATGATATTGTAAAGAGATATCAAAATCCTTCATCAGTTCCAACCACCGACGCTGCCTCATATTTAACTCCTTCTGCGTGAAAACGTACTTCAAGCTTTTGTGGTCTGTGAAGATCTCCACACGCTCTCCGTACAAATAATATTTCTACAACTTCAGAGCGAAGATGACGGCTGCCAACTCCAAATCATGGGTAGGATAGTTCTTTTTATGAGGACGCAATTGCCTGGATGCATAGGCAATCACTTTCCCATGCTGCTGAAGAACACAACCTAAACCCTTCCCTGATGCATCACTATAAATAGTGAAACCTCCGGACCCTGATGGCAACGTCAAAATAGGAACAGATGTCAACCTCTTCTTCAACTCTTCAAAAGCAACCTGGTAATCCTCCGTCCAAATAAACTCCACATCCTTCCTCGTGAGTCTGGTCATCGGCTCGGCAATCCTCGAAAAATCTTGCACAAACTTCCTGTAGTAGCCTGCCAATCCCAAGAAACTCCTGATCTCTGCTACCGAACTCGGAGTCTTCCAAGATTCCACTGCTGAAATCTTCTTCGGATCCACTGAAATACCATCACCAGTCACAACATGCCCCAAGAACTCCACCTTGTCTAGGAAAAATTCACACTTAGACAACTTCCCATAAAGCTTCTCCTTCCTCAGCACATCCAACACAATCCTCAAATGCTCCTCATGCTCCTCCGGTGTCCTCGAGTATATGAGTATGTCGTCGATGAACACCACCACGAACTTGTCAAGGTACTGGTGGAACACCTTGTTTATCAAGTTCATAAATACCGTCGGTGCATTAGTCAAACCAAACGGCCTCACCATAAACTCGAACTGACCATACCGAGTTCTAAAAGTAGTCTTCGATATGTCCTCCGGCTTCACCTTCACCTGATGGTAGCCTGATCTCAAATCTATCTTAGAAAATACCTTCGCACCACTCAACTGATCAAACAGATCATCAATCCGTGGCAAAGGATACTTATTCTTGATAGTGAGATTATTCAAAGCCCTGTAATCAATGCACATGCGCACCGATCCATCCTTCTTCGGTATAAACAATACCGGGGCTCCCCATGGTGAAGAACTCGATCTGATAAACCCCTTATCCTATAATTCGTCCACCTGCTTCTTCAACTCGACCAGCTCGCTGTTGTTTACTCTATAGACATGCTGCGAAATTGGTTCTGCACCTGGCACCAAGTCTATAGAAAATTCAATATCTCGATCTGGCAGAAATCCTGGCAATTCCTCAGGAAACACATCCAAGAATTCTGCTATCAATGGATGCGGCAACTCCTTGTCTTCCACCATAGCTCCATAAATAATATCTTCCCCCTGCTCCGCAGCTCCTCTAGCAAACTCGAACTCTGGCTCTCCTGGCGAACCAAACAAAACTCTACCTCCTCTACAGTCTATGCTAGCACGGTGCCTACTCAACCAATCCATCCCAAGTACAATGTCGTAGCTCGGAAGTGGCATTACAAGTAGACACGCACTCAACTCCCGGCCTCCCAGAGTAACTCTTCGGTCCTTGCAAATATTATTAACCAGGATAATGCCTCCCCCGGTCATGATCTTGCAAGTCCTAAGCAAAGACTCAGCTACCAAACCATGCTTCAGAGCAAAAGAAACAGATACAAAACTATAGGAAGCACCACTATCAAACAAAGCTAAAGCTGGAATAGAATCAAGAAGAATAGAACCTGCGATGATATCTCCGGTGGGTTCTTCCTCTTCGACGGTCATAGCAAACGCTCGTCCCTGTCGAGCACCTCCCTGCTGTTGATGCTGGACAAAATGCTGCTGCTGTGTCGGAAGCGGTCCCCTCGGCTGTGCTGCAGGTGGTCTCGTCTGTGTCCTCGGAGCTGGAGCTGCTCCCTGAACTGCACGACGAGGACACTCCCTTGATTGATGCCCTTCAGTACCACAATACAAACAAACTCCTAACCTCCTCCTGCAAACTTCTCAGATGTGGCCAGGCTTCTTGTAAAAGTTGCATGGAGCTTGCTGTAACTGTCTCTGCTGCTGAGGTGCCTGGTGAAAAGGCGCTCTAGCTAGAGTCTGGTTCTGCTGTGGCTGCTGGAAAGGTCTGGACTGGAAATGAGGATGTTTGCAGATACTGCACTGCCGTTGGCCCCCAGAAAAGAATCACGATCTCTCTTGGTCTTCAAACCCAGATCCCGCTCAACCTTGCGTGCCTCCGCAAGTATCTCCGAGTATGTCTCATAAAAAGACGGAATGAGGATCAATATGGCACAAGATGTAAGACATCAAGGAAAGGACAGTTTAAGGGATCAAGTATCAATGTCAAAGGAGAATAGTTGAATCAAAAGAATTTTCCTAGATGTGATTGAGTATCTCAGCCTATATCCTATATCCTATCGCAGGCTCACAGTAGTACAACTAAGTTATCGTACTACTACGACATCACATACTTGTGAAGCTAGACCTGCATGGGCTACCACCAAAAATGTCTCACGACCCGTACCCGATGTAAGGATACTAGTCGAAAACAACGCCCAGCCTACGCCGCAAAATCGGCGGTAGAACGCTGTCTAGATAGTCTATCTAAAGTAATGAACCACCAATATTGATAGAATACTCAATCACAGAACTAAAATAGAATGAGCACGAAACAGATAAGAATAGAATAGTCATCATGCAACTCATGAGTTTAAAATAATACATCAATGAGTCTGAAGAGTAACAAAAAATAAGCTGAAGACAAATCCAGTACAAAAGAATACTATCATACTACAAATCTACACTCTAGGGTCAACTGTCTCAGTTGGGATAAGTCCCTCTTGAGCCAGGGTCTTCGAATCTAAACCCACAACATCCTGGGGTCCATAATAGGTAGGATACTCCTCAGTGTCATCTGGAAAAATATATCCAGTCAGGAAAGGAGCAGAGTACATCTCTAACAGTAGTTCTAATCCATGATAAAAACTATGTAACAGTAAATAGCTGTGGATAAACAAGATGCACAAAATGGATACAAGAGATATATAGACAATAAGGAAATACTGGAAAGAAATACAATAATGAACAATATTCCAATGAATACTAATGACTAAGTGTGTGAGTACTAGCTTAACATGTGATCGGCTTGGGCAAGATACAATACGGCCTGGCTAATCATACGTGCGGTGCATGATCAATACTATTCGCTTACCAATACTTTATTCAATAGGGATTTGATCACATATCTATACTAATACTCCCCACTCCCAACTGGTATAATAGATCCAACCATGGTATGCTATGGCACTAGATTCCCCAAGAAGAGAGCGACTCCTCCCGAAAATTGGTGTTTGTACATGTACAAGATAACCAATGAACAATACTTGCACCATATACACCATATACCAAGGAATAACATCTCATGACGAGATTCGGATATACCAATCCGTGTAACCATAGTGTCAAGAGAAACATGTATATCTACACTAGATACAACGAACATAGAGGATATCATAAATGAGAAACTATCAGAGAATGTACTCGCCTGAAGTCCAAAGAACAGTCTCACAGATGTCTGACTCGGTGCCTCGAAGACCTAGATATGGAATACCACATTAATACAAGGTCCCGGAAAGAGAACAAGTCAAACTAGTCAACTTCTAGGTCAATAAATAAATTTTAAGTCAAAAGTCAACTATGGTCAACTCTAAAGTCAACTAAAGTCAAACATGGTCAAACCAAGGTCATTCTCACAAGACATCTATATAAATAATATAGAAAATAAAATACAACAATTTAGGAATCAAAATTAGATCCCAATAGATACCCACACAAAGTATACTAATAATACAATATTATACACTCTAAATAATGTATATACAAACCAATATTTATACAAATAAAATAATATATTATTATTAGTATTATACTACACAAAAGCACACATATATATATACATATATATATACACTAATAATATAAAATATATAAATTAAATCTGCCAAATCGTCACTGAAAATAGTGAGCTGAAAATACAATTTAAATAAAACAGCTTATAGTGACAGTCTCAACTGTCACAGAAAATCTGTCGCAGAAACTCTATATATAAACCACTGCTGTCACAGTTTGATGACAGTTTCAAACTGTCACAGAAAACCGTCGCTGAAGGATTTGCCGCTCAAAATTGTCCGCAGCATTAATGACAGATCTGTCATTAATGCCGAACCACTGTTTCAGCGGCTGCTGTAATCGATCGAAATAATGACAGTTTTCAACTGTCATTAAACCTACTGTCACCAAAAATAAATATATATATATATATATAATATATATATAAACATATAAATCAATATATATATATATATATATATATATAAAACAATTAATAACTATATACTTATATATATACAATTAAATACTATTAGTTACAAAACACAATGCACATATTAATGTACGTATTTTACATGGCTAGAAGCACACATAAAAATACATTCATTAAATTAACAATTAAATATATAATAATTATAAATAATATAATTACATATTTAAACACATAAATATATTTTATAAAACATTTATGTATAAATTATTTTATTAACATAAGTACATATATAATTGCATGCAAGAAGCTACATATATATATTTATACATCACATTAGAACACATAGAAATATCTATAGATCTATGCTACAATAAATACCATAATAAATACACTAAAATAATATATAATATCTATATATATTTACTAATTATAAATGAAGAATTTAAAGCATAAATAATTAGATCTACACATAAACACACCAAATTGGAAAGTTTTACACCGTATCCCACTAGATCTAGGATACGCATGTGACACGAGTCTAACACACAACCAAATATACCCCGAAGGACACAAACAAGTCATAAATAATATTTATGAACAAATCAAAGTGTCAAAAGTAGATCTATGTGTCCGTGTTAAAATACGACATGTTCAAAGCCCCGTGTCGGAGGGAAACCCCCAAAATGACACGTATCACCAAATAGTTGGGATACGAATCACATGTACCCAAATATGGACATGACACAAGCCCCAAACACATAAGTACATGCCCAATTGATCTATAGGATCAATTGACACACACAACAAAATGTAAATTCGGAATTCCAACAAAATTGACACAAAAGCACCATAACTTTCTCCATGGGTCTCCTATGAACATAAAACAAAGTCCTATGGATAGTACATACATATGGGTTGATTTTACATGATTAAATCTCAGATTTAGAAGCTATTTTAATGGGAAAAACTGAATTATACCTATTGGGAGATGGATTCCCAATGAAATCTCCAATTGAGATGAACTTCCTTCCAAATTGTAGATCCTTGCTCCTCTTTCTAGATCCTTGCTTCCTCCTTCTAGATCCTTGCTTCTCAACTTTCTAATGGTGAATTGGGAATAATTTGGAATGAATTTGGTGGGAAATTAGAATGGGAATGGAGGGAATTTGGGAGTGGGAAATTTTAGATCTAGATTGGAAATGAGAATGAGAGGAGAGAGAAATTTCCCCCCCTCTAATATAGGTCGGCCATGCCCCCTTCCCCAAGCAATTGTAAAATGTTCAATGTACCCCTTGGGGCCTCTCATGAAGAAATAATTAAGGAAGGAAGCTTCTAGTCTAATCACTTAATTAATTTAATCCATCTCCTTAACTATGGGCTTTCTAAATGGGCCAAGTCTGACTATTTAATTCATGTTGGTCCATGGGTCCAAACTAAACTAGTTGGGTCCACTAAAATAAGTCCAAATAATTAAATAACATCCAACAATAATTAAATAATACAACAAAAATTATTTACCATGCACAATATTTATTTAAATAGGAAATTACTAAAATACCCTTTTTCCTAAAATGTGGTAGTGACACCTGAGCCACATGAGAGTCTTATGTTGTGTTGTATATGTAGTGCTGCACACTTTCTGAGACTTCTGTCTTTTAGTGTGTTCACATCTTTCGAGATATTCAGAAAATTCTTCTCTGTCAGGATTCTGTGTTAGATGTAATCTCATTGTCAGAGCATGATGTCAGATCCATCTGCGGCCAAAATTGCCTTTGATCTTTTGGTCAGCATGGCTCTTGCCTAATTGGGCTGCATGGTGATCATGGGGTCCATTTTCTGTTGAACATTTCCCTGGGCTGCATGATTGTTGAACGCATGGATCCTATTTTTCCATGCTTCTACACGACCCCTTCAAAGTTTTCAAACAGATAAGTTTGAAATACTTTGAATAAGAAGCGTGGACGGGGTATATTTAGGCCGCATGGACATTAGGTCCCATGGACATTAGGTCACATGGATGCATGGATGGGTGCTACCAGGCTGCCACCCACTCATTAAATACCTTGATTTGATTAGATCTTTTTAGGATTCTGGACTATCTTCTCACACAGACTCCGAAGTGACAAATTTTTTTGAGGAGATAAGACCCAAGGGCTGCCGTCATCATTACTGCTGACAACGGGGCGCTGGAACCAAAGGGTCACTAGTATCCCCTATTAGCCTATAAATAGGGGTTTCATTGAAGAGAGAAAACTTTCTTTCTCGGCCTGAGTCTCTCCTTTACCGTTGTCTCCGCTTCTTTCTCTACTTCTGATCATCCTCTCCGAGATTCTACAATGGCCCCCAAGGCTTCGTCTTTCTCGTCCAAGGCCAAGAAGACTGTTGACAAGGGAAAGCGCCCTCCTTCTTCGACTAGGGCGGAGGATGAAACCTCCCTCTTCCATCCGGGCGTTCAAGCGTCCATCCAGGGTAAGGATCGGTGGAGGTGGACTATGGACACACGGATACTATGCACACAGTCCACTGCACGGGTTACCACATGACCATGTCGCATTCTTTATGCGCTGGTCTTGCTTTGGCCGCTTACACCAATCTTTACCCAGCCGCATGCTCCCTTCATGACCTAGCCGTATGCACCCTGCCTCACTAGACCGCATGTACTCTTCATGACTTGGCCGCATGGACCCTGCATAACTGAGTCGCATGTACACTTTATGACTTGACCGTATGCACCCTACATAACTTGGCCGTATGGCATCTCGGTGTCTCTAACTGACCTTCTGCCTTTGATTTTTGCAGTGATTCTATATGTAGCTCCATCAGGGGAGGTACTGGTTAGGCATGCCCGGGCTGTCCTAGGTGTTAGGCTTGATCACATAGTAGCCAATGTCCAAGCTCAGATCAACAAGGATCAGTCTGAAATGAGGCTAAAAGTAATAGCAGGCCAGTCTTGCTTCTACCTGCTTAGCCAATTGAACACCGGGAGGATCGATGACTTTTATTTGAAGCTGATCTTCCTGTTTCTGGATGCCCTCACTATCTCGGACCCCAAGGTTGTAAAGATTAAGAAGACCTAGGATTTCTTCTCTGGTGGGACGAGGGTCGTATACCCATGATGGAGCATCATTTTCCCTTATTAGCTTTTAATATGGTACCCCTTTAAAGGAAGATGTCGGGTGACCTAACCTCAGACCAGAACAAAACCCAGGTTGACCGCATCCATGTCAATTCTGAACTAAAGAGAGCCACGATGAGAAATGAATCATTTTCTTATTCCATTCGCGGATTGGCACCTGGAACCTTCTCGAGTGAGATAGATCGAATATCTATTACTATGATGCTGACACGTTCTTGAACCACTTTGCAGCCAAGGGATCCTATCCTCAGGGAAAAGTGGACTTGCTCAACTTAGTGTTTCATTCGCCGCCTTGGATCAACCTAAGAGCATGGGTGTTAAGGAAGTATGAGAAGACTTTGAAGGATGCCAACCTCTATTATGCCATTAGGGGATTCTTGTTACGGTTTGGAGAAGAGCCCGACGTTGTTCGTGGCTTTGGCCGAGATATACAAATATCGTACCGGGACCTTTTTTACTCTCGATGGAGAGATGGGTCTTGCCCTTCATGAGATGTACGATGTATCACGGTTATCCTGGGGTGAGAAGTCGTATGAGTACAAATAAGGAGTTTAAGGATTTGGAGCAGCAACATCCAAGATTTTTTGCCGTGTACCGGGAAGTGTTGTTCCACCACAGCACTTGCCGGCAGATTTTAAAGAAGAAGGACAAGAGCTCGAAGGGAAATTTACTCCATATCAAGGCCTGGACCAGTTATCTCTTTAATATTGGGGCTTCGGGCTGGGTCACTATTCGGAGCCCCCAGTCCCGGAGGGGTGTTGACGACCAAGAGCATGGCACCAAGAGGACTGCCGCAACTGGTAAAGGTTTTGGTAGTTCTAGTGACACCTTCAGCTATTTCTACCAGGATACTCAATCGTTGTATGACAAAGCTACCTTGGCTGGATTCTTGTTGATATGGCTACGAAATTGTGTAGTCTCGGGAGGCTTTAGGGTGACTTAGAGGATTAGCCGTAACCTCATCCTTCCTACTGTGAAGTTGGTCTTCAAGCGCTAGCTTGCCTTACTCCCTGCAATGGTCTGCAGCATCCACCATAGACTTTGTGCCTTAACAAGCAAAGTGATTGCCTGTGACATCTCGAAGGATTTCATCTGGGTTGAAATGACTTACCATTATCTGATGGGCCCCGGTGCTGAGGGGTCAACGACGGAGGTTGACGCTTTTATCCGCCGATATGAAGCAATGCCCTGGGCTCATACTGGGTTCCCGCCTATAGGCACTTTCTTGCTTATATAGCAGACTGCTCCTTCTTTGTTTCAGTCCCAAAGTTCACTAAGGATAAGGTGATCATGGTTCATTGTGATGGAGGCGCCGATCATCAAGTTTTGTCCTCGAAGCTTTTCTGCTGGTTACTTTCCATCCGGCCCTCGCATTTGGTTTACCAGAATCAGAACCTCATCTTCTTGGAATCCTTCCTGTCGAGTTGGTTTTTTCGGCAGTTTGGCTATAGCCAGCTATTTTTGGGTAACCCTAGCCCGTGTCTTGGCTTTGAGGGTCGCATTCTGGATAGAGTCCAAGCCTGAAATTATTTCTTTACGACAAGCACCCAGGTCCAATTTACTCTGCCTGATGCTAAAGTTTTGGGTTGTATCATCCATGCAATAGCTATTTTCTTTATGACCGCAAACATAGCTCCACCTGGCTTCGATCTGGAAACCAGCTTCATTGCAGGCACCAAGCTGGATAACCGACGTAGGGAGCCACAAAAAAGTTAGGGGAAGGGCAAGGCAGAGATCGTCGCTGCCAACTCTGACTCTGTTATAGGGGAAGAGGACACTTCTGACAACCCTTCACCTTCCGTGAATTATCCGATGAAGCGCGGGGCTTTCCCAATAAGAATCCCTCCGCCTAAGACTAGACAACATGATTCATCCGTGGCTGCGAGGCCGCGTTATAGGAAACATGTTGTTGTCAAGGCCCCTGTGTGAGCCAGCGAGAAATAAGAAGAAGGGCAAGAAGAGGAAACTGAAGGACGGGAGAATGTAGGACCCTTCACGATGAATCCTGAAACAGGGCCTACTTTAGAAGCTGAGGCGGTATTTGTGGACCCTCTCAGTTTAATTCTTCCTGGTCCTTTATATACATTTCTTGGTCCTGGTCTTTTTGAAAATTTGTAGACACAAGAGGAGAGGGGCCGTTTACGGCGGATGGTTTCCCTGACAGTCTCTAACCAGGAGCCGGGAGAGGAGACTTCCCTAGGGTATGATGCGGGCATCTCGGAGCTTTCACCTGAGACCTCAGGGTTCTAGGATGTGAATACAGGCAAGTCAGATCCTGCTTTTGAACCTTTGGGGGCCCAAGAGAGTGGTGTAGGCAAGCCACAGCCGGCTTTAGAAACTCAGGGGGCCCAAGAGACGGGTGGAGCGGTGGCGGAGCCCTTCACTCCCTTTGAGCACATCTCTGTGGATGATGTGGAAACCATGGGGAGGGATATGACTGAACTGGGCAAGCCAAAACCCTTGCCACCTTCTTCTGGTACATTTTCCCGTATACTTACTAATAAAGAGATATTCTGGCTTCAGCTTTATGTTCTTCAGGCGAAGCTGACTACTGGTTGTTCTGGACGTGCATGTACTGGTTCTCCCTTGAAAATTATAGATGTGGCTGCCGAAGAGGAAGAGGCAAAGGATCAGGACTGTGGGCTGGTTCATAGGAGGCCTCATTCTCTCTCTTGTCCTTCTAGAGGTGAAGAGTACCTTGTAGGGTCTATTAAGGGTTCCTCAGGTGCGGAGTGGCTTCCCCCTCCCGTCGTTAAGGTCCCTTTAGATGGTGGGGTAGCAGTCCATCCCGAGGAGGCTGTTCCCGATGTCCGTGATACCATGACGGTCGATTCGTCATCTGAGGTTGCGGTAACGTTATCTGGGGTTAGCGCGCACGGGGGAGCCAAAGTAGCGGGGCACCCTGGTACTCCTGTCCTGGGTCGCATGACCAATCTTGCTCAGTTATCGGGTGTCCGGGTATTTGAGATGGCTATGAGGGATTGGAATGTGAGCCATGTCCCTGGTCGCTCCTCTGCTACTGCCTCCCCTTCAAGGTCATCGGGCGTTGTTGTACAACCTGTTGCGCCCATGACTTCTTCCTCGTACCAGCCTCCTTTGACTCCAGCAACGCTAGAGGAGATTGATAAAAATGTCCAGATCTTCCATTGGAGCTTTTATATGTTTCTGAGGCAGGTGGTCCAGAGTGTATTGGAGCAAAACAGGCCCTTCGACTGGGCGAAGTGCTTTGCCGAGATTCAGGCGAATTCTCTGAGGAGCATCCCTGGCCTAGAAGAGACGGTGGATCTCTTGGACTAACGTTTAGCGGAGGTAGAGAAATGCTAGAAGGAGCTACGACAAAATCAATAGGCCGATATGGGGATACTGATATCCCGCAAATATGAGGAGTTCTCATCTAGACTGGATACAGAGAAGGCCCTCTTTGCTTTCTCTAAGGAAGGCTTGCATTAGGACCTCCAAAAGTTGTAGGAGGAGCGTGATCGGCTGGGTACCTCAGGGAGGAATGCATCACCAGGCAAAAAGACTTGACCAAAGAGGTCAGACAACTCCAAGCCCAGCTCGACATACTGGGGAATAATCTTTGGGAGGCCCAACAGGAAGAAGATGTTATTCGAATCGAGGTGATATGCGTAGCGAAGAACACGGCTGCTGTTGCTGTGATGGTCCAGAAGGTGGATGACCGATATGAATCCTACATTCGCTACAATGATCCTGCGGTTATGGCAAGAGAGGTTGAGTGTCAAGTTAAAGCACGCCAAGATGATCAAGTTGCCTATCTCCGTGGGCGGATAACAGGGTTGTGCTCCAATGATGAGCCACAATAGTTTGCATTTTATTTTATGAGACCAACCCCCTTCTTTTTTTTGAAGATTGTTTTGTGGTTGGGGCACTAGCAGCCCTTTAAGTGTAGTTCACTCTTTTTACTTTAGTAAAATAAAATAAAAGCTTTTCCTTTTGTAGCGATTGTCCGTTTGGCTTGGTTTGTATCCTAAGAGAGAAATGACCAATTCTTGTGCTTCAAGTGTTGATGTGCGGCTGACGTGTTCACACCGCTATGTCAGTCCGGGTCTCTGATAGGATTACACCAAATTCTGGCAATTACATCTTGGGTTGTGCAGGAGTGAATAGTCGCATCTTACGGAGTAAATAGTTATGACTCAAGAGTTAAGCTATCAATTTCCCACTTATAAGTGGCCAACGATCTCGAAACTTCTTACACAAATTCATCTTTAGTGCAATGTATTCTGGAGATGATCCAAAGGAAACCAATACGTTTGTTTTGCGACGTCGGTTACCCCTGATCCGTGCTCCAGCGAGCCCGATTCGCTTCCTGCTAAGAGGATGGGAGAAACAATCATTGTTCGAGTACGCAAGGCGGACATCTTCCAGGAACTCTTAGAAACCCCTAATGATTCAAGGGAGCAAAGTGCTGGAGACGCTCTACATCAATTCCTCGCACCCTTAGACTCTTGCATTTTTTATTTTCTTGCTATGTACATCAGTAGTTCGGACGATTCTGATTCCTTTTCTTCTTAATGTTTATGATCTCTCATTCCTTCTTTTTGTTTTAATAAAAGAAGAAATTACTTTCTTTGCACATTGTGACATTTGGGGCGCTTATACTAGAGGTGAGATGGTTATAGTACAATATTTGTAGTTAGTGTAGAAATCCTACTTGGGAATTTTAGTGGACCTATTACCCTTTTACGCACTTGGGGTACAAATAATAGATTTGAAACAAACCCTATCAGAGGTAATATAGACATGATAGATTTTATGGACCCATTACTTCTTGTCCAGGTTAGTACGAGTAATAGGTTTAAGACAAGCCCTGCCAGAGGTAATATAGACGGGGCCATTTTTGTAGACTTAACACTGCTGGTGTACCTTGGTGAGTATGGGTGATAAGTGGGGATGACAACTGATATCAGAGGCAATATGGACGTGATGATAGATAGCCAAAACCCTCGAGGTTTGCTCAGAGGTAATATAGACATGGAAAACTCAGCCAGAGAGAAATATTAGGACGATAGTTCAGAGGTAAAATAGACATAAACCAAAGTCCCAAGGACTAGCTGGGGAGTATTTTGCTGAGTGTGGTCTATCCGAAGAATGAAGATAGATCTGAGGATTGCTCTGCTGGGGAAATTAGTGGTACAGTAGCTCAGAGGTAATATGAACATGGCTAGCGTCTAACAAGATTGGTTTTAAAGTGGTCACTACGGGGTGTGCGAGTGGACCTAAGGAATGCCCTGCTGTAGAGACTTTGGGAATCCATCATTTGTTGAGTATCCAGGACTCCTGGATACAGATGATGGCTTTTATAAAAAATTATAACGAAGAGAAAAATGTTGTACATAGGCACTTAGTGGGGATGAAAAACCAAGAGTGTAGAGAAGTACATCTGGGTTATCCCGCTAGGGATGAGGGGAGTACAAGTCTAGTTTAGACGTAGTACTTTTTTAGGAACTTGTCGTTGATAGGCATCATGAGCAAGTCGCCGTTGGGTTTTGCTAGCCGGTATGTGCCGTTGGAAAACACGATTTCCACAATGAACAGGCCCTCCCATTTAGGTTGGAATTTGTAGGCCGTCTTATGAGTCATAACGATCGATCTTCTTACTGTTAAAATGAGGTCACCCACTTGGAACGTTCTCTATTTTACCCATTTGTTGAAGGCCCCAGAGAAGCATGCTTTATACATCTCAATGAGTTGTTGAGCTAAGAGTCATTTTTCTTCAAGTACTTCCAACTCCTGTAACCGTCGATGGTAGTTGTCTTTCGTGGTTAGCCGGGTGGAGGGAGCTACTCGTAGTGAAGGGATCTGGATCTTGGACGGGAGTACTATCTCACTTTCGTACATCAAAGAGAATGGCGTTTTACCAATAGCTGCCCAGACTGTTGTACGGTAGGCCCAGAGATATTCACACAGCTTCTAGTTCCAATCGCATTTGTTGTAAGATATAAATTTCTTGAGAAGCTTGATGAGGGTTTTTTTGAACGCTTTCGCTAGACTATTTGCTGCGGGATTATATATTACGGAGGCTATGTTTTGGATTCAGTTCTTGTCACAGAACCGATAGAAGGCATGACTTACAAATTGTGGACCATTGTCGTAGACGATCCTATGCGGCAAGCCAAAGCGATATATGACGTGATGCTAGATGAAGTTAATCATGTTTGATATTTTGACTTTAGTGAGTGGGACAGCTTCTGTCCACTTGGAGAAGTAGTCGGTGATCGCCGAGATGAACCGATGCCCTTTCGATGAAGGTGGATGGATTGGCCTGAAGATATCTATTTCCTACGCCTCAAACGACCATGATACTACCGTTGGGTGTAGGAACTCAGATGACTGGTGGATAAAATCTGCGTGGACTTGGCATGCTTGGCACTTTCTCGCATAACAACGGTATCTGCTATCATCGTAGGCCAATAGTAGCCCATTCTCCGAAGATGGTCTTGTAGATTTGGACCGGGTTGATGCGCCCCACAGATGCCATCGTGAGATTCACAAAGGGCTTTTTTTTGTCTCTGCGTTTGATAAGCATCATAGCAGAAGGCCGTCATAGGACTGAAGATACAATATTTTGGTCTCTGTATCGTAATAGAAACAGAGGGAGCATCTTCTAATTGAAGGGCTTCTGCTTTGACATGCTTTTATGTATCTTGTTACGTCCCTCTGGGGACCTGGTCCCTTTCCAGGTGTAGACGATCATGACTATTCACAGGAACACGGATCAAGACTTGCTACTTATCTCTCTTTCGAGGAGGTCTTCTCTTCGAGTCTCATTGTTCAGTAGATGTGCTTATTTTATTTCTCTTATATTCTAGTTGGTAGTGGATTTGTCTCCACCAAACTACTTGTTCTTATCAAGCATTTTATACTTGATTCAGTTATATAGTTGATTGGTTATTTGATTCTGTGGATGAGATCTAGTTATGCCTGTGACTTATGACATAAATCTATACAACTTGTGAATTATTATTTATAATACAGCGTACGTATGTATTATAGTTTCCATATATTGGAGTTGCCATATACATACGGCTGGCATGCTTACGTATTCCTAGTCCTACGTATTTTGGGACTGGGACGTGACAGTTACCATATGAGTTATAGATTTTATACAGAATGATTGAGGAGTTGAGAGCCAAGGGATTCATTCGACCTAGTGCATTACCTTGGGGAGCCCTATTACTTCTTGTTCAAAGAAGGATGGTTCATCGCCTTTAGTTATTGATTATAGAACACTAAATGTGGCAACCATTAATTACAAGTATCCCTTGTCCAAGATAGATGACTTGTTTGATCAGCTCAGTGGGGCAACTATATTTTCTAAGATAGATTTGCGGTCTGGGTATCATTAGATCAGAGTTAGAGAGAAGAATATACCCAAGACGATATTCAGATCTAGATATGGTCATTGGGAGTTCCTATTTATGCTATTTGGAGGGATCAATGCACTAGCTATATCAATATCTCTCATGAATAGCATCTTCATGCCATAGCTTTACTAGTTTGTGATAGTATTTATTGATGATATCTTGGTCTATAGTCAGAGTGAGGAAGAGCATGAGCAACATCTTCGCGTAGTTCTTCAGATCCTTTGAGAGCAATAGTTGTATGTGAAGTTCGGCAAGTGTGAGTTATACCTTGATCGTATCTCATTTGTGGGATATATAATTTTTGGTGGAGGACTCGAGGTAGATTCCAAGAAGATGGAGGTTATTGAGAGTTGTCCAGTACCCCATACAGCTTCAGATGTACATAGTTTCTTTGGTCTAGCAGGCTACTACAGGCTATTTGTGCTGACTTTGCTAGGATTTTTGCACCCTTAACACGGCTGATGTGTAAAGATGTGTGCTTTGAGTGGTCAGATGCTTGTGAGACTTCTTTCGAGAAGCTCAAGCAGATTTGATTTTGGCTCCTATTCTGACACTTCCTGTGGGACCAGGTGGGTTCTCAGTGTATTGTGATGCTTCAGGAGTGGGACTAGGTTGTATCCTTATGAAGCGTAGCAAAGTGATAGCTTATGCGTCCTGACAGCTTTGAGACCATTAGAAGAGTTATCCGACACATGATATTGAGTTGGCAGCAGTAGTGTTTGGCACTACCTATATAGTGATCGAGTAGAGATTTTCAGAGACCACAAGAGCTTGAGATATATGTTCACACAGAAGAAACTCAACATGTATCAAAGGAGGTGGCTCAATTTATTGTTGGACTATGATCTTCACCTTCAGTATCATCTAGGGAAGGCCAATGTCGTAGCAGATGCCTTGAGCATGAGAGAAGGGGCTTACTTCTTGACAGAGCAGAACCACATTTTGGATGATTTGCAGGAGATGGGTATCGAGGTAGTATTACCTGGTGATATTGATTTTATGGCGAGTCTATAGCATCAGTCTTCTATGGTTGACAGGATTAAAGCATAGCAGACTGGAGATGTCAGACTTCAGCAACTCAGAGCAGAGTGTGATTCAGAACGCAGATCAGAGTTGAGCATTCATGAGGATGGGACTCTCAGGTTTGGGAGATGACTTTTTATGCTGAGAGGAGATATCCTACAGGAGATTATGTCAGAGGCCCACAACTCTCAGTACTCAGTACATCTAGGAGGGACGAAGATGTATCAGGATATTCTTCAGCACTTCTGCTGGAATGGTATAAATAGAGAGATAGCTCAACTTATTTTTCAGTGTTTAGTCTGTCAACTGGTCAAGGCTGAGCATCAGAGACCGGCCGGATTACTTCCTCCTTTACCAATTTTGTAGTGGAAGTGGGTGTAAACCCCCTCACCCAAAAATAGGTATTTTGTATGTATTTTGTATTTCTTGTATTTGTTTTAGATTATTTTTCAAATTAAATAAATTCCAGTAATTTTATTAGGACACTTCACCATGGTTTAGACATTAATACTATAGGATGGCCCCAAAATTTGTATCTACCTTCAAAGGAAAAAGCCTACACAGGAGATACTTTATGTAGGATCTTTTTATGGCACAAAAATTCGATCCATTGGCAATAGTATGACGTTAGTGTAACGACCATAGATTAATGGTTAAATATTTAGATTTATACATATAATTTATTTGTGGTTATTTTCAATTTCAACTTCTCTACAATTAGCATCCCATAATTTTTCATGCCAAGTTAGGCATTTTTTTCTTTTATAGATGTGCATATTATTTACTATTACCTATTTTGCTAGATAACCATTTAATTAATTACATAGTTAATTAGATAATACAATTATTTGATTTATATAACTATATAAACATCTAATTATTAATTATAAAATATTTCATAAAAAAATTTAAGTGTAGTATTTTATTAAAGTTTTACAAAATAAATTTTCTAGAATTTATTTTGTTTGTAAATAGTATTTTTGGATTTTAACCTCACCTATATATATAAATATATATATGTTAATAAATAATAATAATAATAATAATAATAATAATAATAGTAGTAATAATAATAATATTAGTAATAATGATAATAATAATGATAATAATAATAACGATAATAATGTTAAAGAAAAGAAAAGAAAAGAAAAAAGAAATAAAAAGAAAAAGATAATTATCCTATAACTACCACCCCCCTTAGCAAAACCTAAACCCCCAGAACCCACGACAGACCCACCCCAATCCCAATAACTCTCGCTCTCTCTCTCTCTCTATATATATATACACACATATTACACAACTCTAAACCCATACATTAACCCTAACCGAACCCCAGCCCGGTCGACCGCCGCCCCCTCCGGCCAACCCTGGCGACCTCAGCCCCACGCCGACGCCGGCGGCCCCGCGCTGGACAGCTGCTGCAGCCGCCCGGACCGCCGCCGTCGTCCCCGTGCACGCGCGCCGCGTGCAACAGTGCAGTTTTTGCACCCATCTTCTAGGTATTGTGTCTTCTTCATTTGTGATCCTTTTTGCGTGCGGTTTATTCGTATACGTTCACAACCTAACCCTCTCGGATTTTCACTCAAGCGGGACGAGTTTTCGTGCCCTATATTGGTCGAAAATTTGACCGAAAAATGGCAGAAAATTGACCAAAATTAGTCCAAAAACTTCAGCCCAAACCCCCATGTTCACACCCAATTTGCCGCCAACCTGTTTATTATTTTCGAAAACTAATTAAAGGGTTTTTCTTCTCCATATAACGAAGAAATTTTTTTGTTCTTTTAGTTTTTGTTAATTTATTCTATGTGTAAAATTATTCGTCCTCCAAAACGACCAAAAACTTGTTATTTTAAAATTAAAATTTTGTGATACGGAGTACGTCCCGCCAAACGGGACTGCCTCATCGCATACCAATTACACCAAAAGGCGCATATGATATATCCTGATGTGTGGGCTTTCGCGGAAGCTGATTCGGACGTGTGTGCGCGTCGGAATTAACATGTCTCCGTAAAAAGTCGCTGTATCGTGACTTTTGCAAAATACCGCACCATTTTTTATACGCTCGTCGGAATATGACAAAACTTAAACCATTGGATTCGTGGTATCACGCTGGTCCTGTGACCCAAGTTTTACGTAATTCCGAGATAGTTGACCAAGTCGCCTATTTGTGGGCCCCACGGTTGACTTTAAGGACGAATTTGTGTTCGGCTCACCAGAATCTAAAATTGGACATATCGTTGAGTTTTTATCGACGTTTAGAATTTGTTTGACCTATAATTTGTCCCATTTAGAGATCTTTACCCCTGGCACGCTTTTCGGTGCAAAGTGGCCCACATATGGACCTGTTTTGACTCTAAATTACCATTTTGCCCCTGTGTCCAAATTGGACGAAGGGTAGGATTTTCTGACTATTTCGCTTATTCTGGGAATATTGGTGATATTTATTTCAGCATCCGGAGATGTTCATTCAGAGCCCATAGTTTTTGATCCTGTGTACTTGACACCAGGACGTTTATATTACGCAGCTTTCTTGCCAGGCAAGTATACCTTGCCATTGTACTGTGATTTATATTCCATATGATGCATGTATTTTATTTTTGTCATTTAGTTTATATTTTAACTGCTATATAAACTGTGCGTCCAAGGATAACTTGGGTGCAACGACGGTGACGTCGTATTTTGTGTTTATTATATATATTATGCATGTCGACCTAGTTATTATGAGACCACCAAATGATCATGAGTCATTTTTATTTTTCCTTAGCCATGACACAGTTGTTACACGAGTGTGTGTCTCATGTAGGACACGAACTTGCGTATTCGGCTGATCATCGGTACGTATGGGACGTGCGACGGATAGGGATAGTTGTTGATAGAATTTGCATAATTATAAGCCTTGACAGTTATTAGAGGTCCCATTCTGTCAGGGATATGACATGCTTAGAGCATGGGATGGGAAGAACAACAAGTAAGGCGTTTGGGCTCCTTTGCACTTTTCTTGTGTAACCCGTACGCTCCGCCAGAGATGCGCGGTCATGATGACCACTATATACTATATTATTACCTGGCGGCCTCTGAGGTTCAAAAGACGTTATGCTTTTTAGGCCCTTGAATCTCCGAGAGAATTATGCCAATCCTATTTTAGCCAGATAGCCCACATGTTGGAAAGTTGTTCCCAAAGTGCATTCACATAGATGGTTAGGCGACCCATTGGATTTTTTTTCAGTATTTTATTGGCATGCTTCTATGCATCTTGTTATGTCCCTCTGAGGACCTGGTCCCTTTCCAGATGTAGACGATCATGATTATTCGTAGGAGCGCGGATCAGGACTTGCTACTTCGTTATCTTTCGAGGAGGTCTTCTCTTCGAGCCTCATTGTTCATTAGATGTACTTATTGTGTTTACTCTTATATTCTAGTTTGGTAGTGGATTTGTCTCTACCCAACTACTTATTCTTATCAAGCACCTTACACTTGATTTAGTTATATAGTTGATTGGTTATTCATTTATATTTGATTCTGTGGATGAGATTTAGTTATGTCTTGTGACTTATGATAATTATATACCACTTGGAATTATTGTTCATAATACAGCGTACGTATGTGTTATGATTTTCATATATTGGAGTTGCCACATACATACGGCTGGCATGCTTACGTATTCCTAGTCCTACGTATTTTAGGACAGGAGCGTGACAGTGGAACAATATTACTTTAGACTTTGTGACTAGTCTTCTTAGATTCCCGTCTGGCAGAGATGCTATTTGGTTTATAGTGGATTGACTCACGAAGGTTACTCACTTTCTTCATTTCAGAGTGGGCCAGTCTATAGAGTAGCTAGCTGAGATATACATAAGATAGATAGTTAGATTATATATCGTACCAGTTAGTATAGTTTCTGATAGAGATTTGCCATTCATGTCTCATTTCTGGCAGAGCCTACAGTAGATTCTGGCTACTAGGTTGAAGTTTAGTTTAGCCTAACTTCCACAGACGGACAGGGAGCATACTATTCAGACTTTGCAAGATATTCTTCGAGCTTGTACACTTGACTTCGGTGGATCTTGGGAGAATCACTTGCACTTAGTAGATTTCTCCTATAACAACAGCTTCCAAGCGAGCATTCAGATGGCACCCTTCAAGGCTTTGTATGATAGGAGATGCAGATCATCATTAGCTTGAGATGACATTGGCGAGAGGCAGATGCTTGGTACAGAAATGATTGATCAGTCAGTTGGAGTGATCAGGCATATCAAAGAGAATCTCATTGTGGCTCAGGATCACCAGTATCATTGGACAGATCAATATCATCGTCATATTGAGTTTTCTGTCGGCGACCATTGATTTCTGAAGATTTTGCCTACCCATGGAGTTATCAGATTTTGAGTACGGAGAAAGCTTAGTCCCAGATATATTGGCCCGTTCGATATTCTCGAGCGAGTTGGAGAAGTATCATATCGTCTAGCTCATCCAACATCGCTTCATGAGGTACATGATGTCTTCTACATAACTCAGTTATGCTAGAATATTCCAGACCCAAGCCATATCCTGGATCATTCTAATTTGGTCGTTGGTACCGACTTATCGTATGAGGAGAGGCATGTGTCTATTTTGGACCAGAGGGAGAAGGTTCTTAAGAACTGAACTATCAGAATAGTTCATGTTGGTTGGGGGCATCACTTACTGGGCGAGTCAACATGGGAGCGCGAGGACGATATGCGTACCCGTTATCCATTTCTCTTCGACTTGGGAGGTATACTTATTCGTATACCCGTTTCCTATCATAGCATGTGCATGTGATTGATTATTAGCTTATATGTTATATCTGTTGTTTTTTATTTTCTGATTTTTTTGTTGTTGCTCAAGAAATTTTATGCTCATATGAGTTTCCTGCTTGTTTTCGATTTCAGCATCTTTTTTATTTTCTCTCGAGCTTGTGTCACTACTACATTTTCTAGGAAAGGGTATTTTGGTCATTTTATAATTAATTAAATATTGTGCATATTGAATATTAATTTATTGTATTATTTATATATTATTAGCATGTTAGATTTTATTTTTGGACTTGTGTTAGTGGACCTAACTAGTTTAGATTAGATCCAGGGACCAACATTTAATTCTAGTTAGATTTGAGCCCAATTAGAAGCCCATTCATTAGGAGGATGATTAATTAAGTTAAACCCATTAGACTAGAACCTTTCCTCCTTAATTAATTTTTTTATGAGAGTCCCCAAGGGGTATTTTAGACTTTACATAGTAGCTTGAGAAAGGTGGAAGGGGCTGGCCTATATAAAATAGAGCATATTCTCTCTCGTCATTTTTTTTATTTTTAATTGAGATCTAGAATTTTCCTCAACCAAATTTCTTCATTTCCACACCAAATTTCTATCAAATTTCTTTCCAATTCCTTCCCAAATCATCATTGGAGGCCATTGAAGCAAGAATCTACAAGGAGGAGCAAGGATCTACAAAGAGGAGGCTCTTGACACTCAATTTGGGGATTTTATTGAAAATTTATCTCCCAATAGATATAATTCAGTTTTCTCTCTCTCTAATTAGACTCTAAATATGTCACTACCACATTTTCTTGGAAAGGATATTTTAATAAATTCATATTTAATTAAATATTGTGCATGATAAATAATTATTTGTTATATTATTTAAATTATTATTGGGTATTAGTTATTTATTTTGGACTTGTGTTAGTGGACCTAACTAGTTAAGTTTAGACTCATGGACCTACATGTATTATTAATTGATAGAATTTAGCCCATATAGAAAGCCCATTGTTAAGGAGATAGATTAAATTAATTAAATCATTAGACTAGAAGCTTCTTTCCTTAATTATTTCTTTATGAGAGGCCCCAAGGGGTATTTTAGACTTTACATAGTAGCTTGAGGGAGGGGCAAGTGAGGCCTATATAAAGAGGGGGGAAAAGTTTATCTCTCCTCTTTTCATTCCAAATCTAGATCTAGAATTTCTTTCAACCCAATTTTTATTATCTCCACTTCAATTAAACCCCAATTCCTTCCTAAATCACCATTGGAGGCTAGTGAAGCAAGGATCTACAAAAAAGAGCAAGGATCTACAAGTTGGAGGCCAATTTCATCACATTTGGAGGTTTCATTGGGAATCCATCTCCCAATAGGTACAATTTAGTTTTTCCCCTTAATTTAGGTTCTAAATATAAGATTTAACCATGAGAAATCAACCCATATGTATAGGCTACGCATAGGATTTGATTTTGTGTTCATAGGAGGCCAATTGTGTAAGTTATGGTACTTTTTGTGTCAATTTTTGGGGGAATTCCGAGATTGACATTTGTTGTGTGTGTCAATTGGTCCTATAAATCAATTTGGCATGTGCTTATGTGTTTGGAGCTAGTGTCATGTTCACAATTGGGTACGTGTAGGTCGTATCCCAACAATTTGGTGATACGTGTTGATTTGGGGGTTTTCCCTCCGACACAGGACTTTATGCATGTCACATTTTAACACGGACACATAGATCTATATTTGACTCTTCGTATTGTTTATATATATTGTATTAGAGTTGTTCGTGTCCTTCGGGGTACGCTTGGTTGTGTGGTGGACTCGTGTCGCAAGTGTATCCTAGATCTAGTGGGATACGGGTGCGATGTACTCCATGTGCTTGTTTTAAAGCATTCCTAGATCTAAATCCTATTTCTCTTAGTCATGGATAATGAACGTACTCATATACATTTTGTTATATATATATATATATATATATATATATATATATATATATATATATATATATATATATCATAACTTATATAAGTAGCTATTATATATATACATACAGTGTATCATATATATATATATATATATATATATATATATATATATATATATATATATCATAACTTATACAAGTAGCTATTATATATATTTATAAGTATCTCTACATACAAATATGATTCATAGGTATATACGTGTATGATATATATATATATATATGTATTAGTGTATCATACACGTATATACCTATGAATCATATTTGTATGTAGAGATACTTATAAATATATATAATAGCTACTTGTATAAGTTATGATATATATATATATATATATATATATATATATATATATATGTACATATATGTTATATGTATATTGAGTAGGTAGTACTTGATATCACTCATCTATACAATATCAAGTACTACCTACTCAATATACATATAACATATATGTACCTATATATAACATATATATTTATATATATATATATACAAGTAAGTATATGTATAAGTGTATCTATTAGCTATACCTTATGTTATATATATGTTGGATTTATATATAGTGAGGGAGAGTATATACATATAAGTTAGAGATTGTTGGGGTCCATGGGGTATATATATGTGTGATTATTGGTTGTATAATAGGGGTTCAAGTATTGAAACAGCAGCAGCAGCTGCAGGTGAAGGAAGCAGCTACAGCAGCTGCAAGTATTGAAGCAGCAACAGCAGCAGCAGTAGCAGCTGCAGGTGAAGGAAGCAACAACAGCAACTGCAGGTGAAGGAAGCAGCAACTGCTGCAAGTATTTGGAGCAGCAGCAGCTGCTGCAGGTGAAGGAAGCAGCAGCAGCAACTGCAAGTATTTGGAGCAGCAGCAGCAGCTGCAAGTATAGGAAGGAGCAGCAGCAGCATTGTAGAAGAGCAGCAGCAGCAGTCGGGAAACATTGCAGCAGTAGCAGCAAGGAAACAAGCAGCCAGGTATCAACTAGATTAGTTTAGTAGTTAGTTGAGGGTTAGATAGTTAGTTGGTGGTTGTAAATAGATGTGTATGAATATAGTGTAGCTAGTTACTTAGTTAAAATAACTATCTATATGTATGTATTATATAGTAAGTTAGATCTAATTACATAGTTTATGTATCTCTAAGTTATATATATGTATGTATATAAATCTATGTACTAGTATGTATATTAGTAACTATTTGATTAGCATATGTTTAAGTTTGAGGGTTAGTATATACTAGAAGATATATTAAAGTATTAGTGTATATGGTTAGTAGGTAGTTAACTATACACAAGAGCGACATTACCTTGGGATACCAAGGTAAGTGCCAAGGTATTGAGGATATACAAGTTATTGAGTTTGGGCATCAAAATAGAGGTTAGTGTTGCGATACCAAGTTGGTTCAAAACCAAGGTGTCCCTTTGCATTTGTATTTAGGATTTTATATATAATATTGTTTGGCTTATATATGTAATATTTACCTATTGATTTACGTATCCGGAGATACGTTATCCTAATAATTAAGATATAGTATTTATGACCTAGACTTTAGTATGGGAACCCAATATCTTTGTGTTAGACTTGTGCAACCTAGAATTAGGTAGTTTGACCATAGTTGACCTTAGAGTTGACTTAGTTTGACTTTTGACTTAGAATTGACTTATTGACCTAGAAGTTGACTAGTTTAACTTATTTTTTGTTCCGAAACCTTGTATTGATGTTGTTTTCCATACCTAGGTCTTCGAGGCACTGTGTCAGACATCTGTAAGACTATTCACCCGGATTCAGGCGAGTATATTCTCTGATAGTTTCTCATTTATGATATCCTCTATGTTCATTGTATCTAGTGTAGATATCCATGTTTCTTGACCCGATGGTTACACGGATTGGTATATCCAGATCTCGTCATGGGATGTTATTCCTTGTATATGGTGTATTTTGTGTAAGTCTTATTTCATTGATTATCTTGTGCATGTACAGACAATGATTCTCGAGGAGATTTGCTTCCTTCCTAGAGAATTCTGTGCCATAGCATACGATGGTTGGATCTACTATACCAGTCGGGGGTGGGGAGTATTATAGTGTAGATATGTGATCATACCTTCCGGTGTAAGTATTGTTTTCCTGTGAGTGTTTGTCATGCACCGCACGTATGACTAATCAGGCCATTATTCTGGTGCAAGTTCCTAAGCCGATTACATGTTAAAGCTAGTACTCACTCACTTAGTCATTAGTATTCTTGTTCATTGACATATTATTCATTATTTTATTTATTCCAGTATTTTCTTATTATATATCTCTTGTATCTATTATTGTATCTTGTATATTCATATATATTTACTGTTAGATAGTTTTTATCATTGATTAGAACTGTTGTCAGAGATGTACTCTGCTCCTTTTCTGACTGGATATATTTTTCCCAGATAACACTGAGGACTGGTACCCTACACATTATGGACCTCAGGATGTTATGGGTTTAGAGTCTGAGACCTTGGTTCAGGAGGAACTTATCCCAACTGAGACAGATGACCCGAGTTTAGTAGCTTCTTAGTATTCTTTTGTACTGGATTTATCTCCAGCTTATTTATTAGTATTTCTTTCAGACTCATTGATGTATTATTTTTGACTCATGAGTTGTATGTGACTATCCTATTCTTTATCATATTCGTGCTCATTCCATCTTAGATTTGTGATTGAGTATATTGTTATTGTTGGTGGTTCATTATATTGATAGATAGATTACCCAGATAGCGTTCTACCGTCGATTTTGCGACGTAGGTTGGGCGTTATTTTCGACTTGTACCCTTACACCGTGTGCAGGTCATGACACGTTTTTAGTGGTGGCCCATGTAGGTCTAGATTCGTAAGTTATACGATATCGTGGTAGTGCGACGATTTAGTTGTACTACTGCGAGCCTGCGATAGGATATAGGATATAGGCTATAGGCTGAGAATACTCAATTACATCTAGGAAAATTCTTTTGATTCATTCAACTATTCTCCTTTGATATTGATACTTGATCTCTTAAACTGCCCTTTCCTTGAGTGTCTTACATCATGTTCCATATTGATTCTTTCTTTTTCTTTGTCTCAGGATACCGCCTAAGACTAGATTGCAGCAGGGGAGAGCAGTTTCTAAGAGGTCGGCGACATCCCGAAGGCCTGCACTAGTCACTTCTCCGGTGATTTGAGTGTCAGCTGCTTTCGAAGGTCCACCACCTACTCAAAGGACTGTGCCAGCTGTATCTGAGGGGCTTCCACCTCCACTTCCTGTGCCAGCAGAGACGGCACAGATGTTTACACTATTTTATGAGATGTTGAGGCAAAGAGGGCCCAGTCAGAGGCACATCAGAGGCAGATCGATGTTCTACGGTTGGACATCAAGAATGCTCATCAGCTTGCTCGTGCCGTAGTCGAGAGAGGAGTTTCGATCCAGCAGCAAGTTGTTTCTCAGGTTGCTCAGCTTCGGCCAGGCAACATTCAGGACTTCAAGAAGCTGGAGCCTAGGGTCTTCAAAGGGACGGAGGGCATCGTCTTTGCTGATGATTGGCTCGAGGAAATTGAGCGTCTTATGAGGGTGTCCCATCTTTCTGAGGATCTAAAGGTTGAGGCGGTAGGACTTCAACTGTTCGACGTCGCTCGTACTTGGTTCAGGAATGAGCCGATTCTGGTTGACGCGGGACAGTCTTGGGAGGTATTCAAGGACCTCTTCAAGAAAAAGTTCTTCGCTCGGGGGGACAGGCTAGACTTGGGGAGGCAGTTCGAGAGTCTCATTCAGGAAAGCATGTCTGTGGAGTAGTACGTTGCGGAGTTCGACAGGTTGAGCCAATTTGTAGAGTATTTGGTGAAAGAGCCGGAGGTTCGGGCTATTCGTTTCCATGATGGTCTGAACTGGGAAGTGAAGATCCTCTTTCCGTCTTTTTATGAGACATACTAAGAGATACTTGCGGAGGCAAGCAAGGTTGAGCGGGAGTTGGGTTTGAAGCCCAAGAGAGACCGTGATTCTTTCCTTGGGACAAACAGTATTGCAGTATCTGCCAAACGTCCTCATTTCCAGTCCAGACCTTTCCAGCAGCCACAACACCACCAGACTCCAGCTAGGGCACCTTTTCACCAGGCACCACAGCAGCAGAGACAGTTACAGCAATCTTTCTGCCACTTCTGCAAGAAGCCCGGCCATTTGTGAGAAGTTTACAGGAAGAGGATGGGAGTTTGTTTGTACTGTGGTACTGAAGGGCATCAGCTGAGAGAGTTTTCTCGTCGTGCAGTTCAGGGAGCAACTTCAGCTCCGAGGGCACAGACGAGACCACCTATAGTACAACCGAGGGGACCGCTTCCGACCCAGCAGCAGCATTTTGTCCAACATCAATAGAAGGGAGGTGTACGTCAGGGGCGAGCGTTTGCTATGACCGTCGAGGAGGAGGAACCTACCAGATATGTCATCGCAGGTTCTATTCTTCTTGATTCCATTCCAGCTTTAGCTTTGTTTGATAGTGGCACTTCCCATAGTTTTGTATCTGTTTCTTTTGCTCTGAAGCATAGTTTGGTAGCCGAGTCTTTGCTTAGGACTTGCAAGATCATGACCGGGGGAGGCATTATCCTGGTTAATGATGTTTACAAGGATCAAAGAGTTACTCTAGGAGGCCGGGAGTTGAGTGCGTATCTACTTGTAATGCCACTTCCGAGATACGACATTGTACTCGGGAAGGATTGGTTGAGTAGGCACCGTACTAGCATAGATTGTAGAGGAGGTAGAGTTGTGTTTGGTCCGCCAGGAGAGCCAGAGTTCGAGTTTACTAGAGGAGCTACAGAGCAGGGAGAAGGCATTATTTGTGGAGCTATGGTGGAAGACAAGGAGTGGCCGCATCCGTTGATAGCAGAGTTCTTAGATGTGTTTGCTGAGGAATTGCCAAGATTGTCGCCCGATCGAGATGTTAAATTCTCTATAGACTTGGTGCCAGGTGCAGAACCAATTTCGTAACATGTCTATAGAGTAAACAACAGCGAGCTGGTCGAGCTGAAGAAGCTAGTGAACGAATTGCAGGATAAGGGGTTTATCAGATCGAGTTCTTCACCGTGGGAAGCCCCGATATTGTTTGTACCGAAGAAGGATGGATAGGTGCGCATGTGCATTGATTATAGGGCATTGAATAATCTTACTATAAAGAATAAGTATCCATTGCCACGGATTGATGATCTGTTCGATCAGTTGAGTAGTGCCAAGGTATTTTCTAAGATAGATTTGAGATCAGGCTACCATCAGGTGAAGGTGTAGCCGGTAGACATACCGAAGACTGCTTTTAGAACTCGGTATGGTCAGTACGAATTTATGGTGATATCGTTTGGATTGACTAATGCACCGACGGTATTCATGAACTTGATGAACAAGGTGTTTCATTAGTACCTTGACAAGTTCATGGTGGTATTCATTGATAACATACTCATATACTCGAAGACAACGAAGGAGCATGAGGAGCATTTGAGGATTGTGTTGGAGGTGTTGAGGAAGGAGAAGCTATATGGGAAGTTGTCCAAGTGTGAGTTTTCTTGGACAAGGTAGAATTCTTGGGGTATGTTGTGACTGGTGATGGTATTTCAGTGGATCCGAAGAAGATCGCAGCAGTGGAATCTTGGAAGACCCCGAGTTCGGTAACAGAGATCAGGAGTTTCTTGGGATTAGCAGGCTACTACAGGAAGTTTGTTCAGAATTTTTTGAGGATTGCTGAGCCGATGACCAGACTCACCAGGAAGGATGTGGAGTTTGTTTGGACAGACGATTGCCAGGTTGCTTTTGAGGAATTGAAGAAGAGGTTGACGTCTGCTCCTATTTGACGTTGCCATCTGGGTCTAGAGGTTTCACTATTTATAGTGATGCATCGGAGAAAGGTTTGGGTTGTGTTCTTCAGCAGAATGGAAAAGTGATGGCCTATGCATCCAGGAAATTGCGTCCTCATGAGAATAACTATCCTACCCATGATTTGGAGTTGGTAGTTGTCATCTTCGGTTTAAAGTTGTAAAAATATTATTTGTACGGAGAGCGTGTAGAGATCTTCACAGACCATAAGAGCTTGAAGTATGTTTTCACACAGAAGGAGTTGAACATGAGGCAGCATCTGTGGTTGGAACTGATGAAGGATTTTGATATATCTTTAAAGTATCATCCTGGAAAAGCTAATATAGTTGTCGATGCTTTGAGTAGGTATCCGGTAGCTATGTTCTTGACGCATGATCGATATTTGCTGAAGGACTTGGAGAGCTTGGGCATCGAGGTGATAGTTCCTGGTTGTGCTATACAGATGTGGGGATTACAGATACATTCAGATTTGATGGACAGGATCAAGGCAGCACAGTATGAGGATGTATCTCTGAGGAGTATCAGAGCTCAGGTAAGAGCAGGATTGGAGGATGATTTTGCCATTGCTGAGGATGGATCTTTGAGGCATGGAGTTAGATTATGTGTACCTAGTGGAGAGCTGCGTGAGGAGGTATTGCAGGAAGCACATTGCTCTCAGTATTCTATGTATCCAGGTCCCAATAAGATATATCCGAATATGCGAGAGAGTGTGTGGTGGTATGGTACGAAGAGGAAAGTGGCACAGTTTGTATCCAGATTCTTAGTGAGCCAGCAGGTGAAAGCCGAGAGGCAGAGGCCAGGAGGTTTACTTTATCCATTACCCATTCCAGAGTGGAAGTGGGAGCACATTACTATAAATTTTGTGTCCGGACTTCCATGATCTCCAGGAGGGAAAGACGTAATTTGGGTCATCGTTGATAGGTTGACCAAGTCGGCCTACTTTTTGCCTTTTCGTTTGGAATGACTAATGCACCGACGGTATTCATGAACTTGATGAACAAGGTGTTTCATTAGTACCTTGACAAGTTCATGGTGGTATTTATTGATGACATACTCATATACTCGAAGACACTGGAGGAGCATTTGAGGATTGTGTTGGAGGTGGTGAGGAAGGAGAAGCTATATGGGAAGTTGTCCAAGTGTGAGTTTTCTTGGACAAGGTAGAATTCTTGGGGCATGTTGTGACTGGTGATGGTATTTCAGTGGATCCAAAGAAGATCGCAGCAGTGGAATCTTGGAAGACCCCGAGTTCGGTAGCAGAGATCAGGAGTTTCTTGGGATTGGCAGGCTACTACAGGAAGTTTATTCAGAATTTTTTGAGGATTGCTGAGCCGATGACCAGACTCACCAGGAAGGATGTGGAGTTTGTTTGGACAGACGATTGCCAGGTTGCTTTTGAGGAATTGAAGAAGAGGTTGACGTCTGCTCCTATTTTGACGTTGCCATCTGGGTCTAGAGGTTTTACTATTTATAGTGATGCATCGGAGAAAGGATTGGGTTGTGTTCTTCAGCATAATGGAAAAGTGATGGCCTATGCATCCAGGCAATTGCATCCTCATGAGAAAAACTATCCTACCCATGATTTGGAGTTGGCAGCTGTCATCTTCGGTTTAAAGTTATGAAAATATTATTTGTACGGAGAGCGTGTAGAGATCTTCACAGACCATAAGAGCTTAAAGTATGTTTTCACACAGAAGAAGTTGAACATGAGGCAGCGTCGGTGGTTGGAACTGATGAAGGATTTTGATATATCTTTATAGTATCATCCTGAAAAAGCTAATGTAGTTGACGATGCTTTGAGTAGGTATCCGGTAGCTATGTTCTTGACGCATGATCGATATTTGCTGGAGGACTTGGAGAGCTTGGGCATCGAGGTGATAGTTCCTGGTTGTGATATACAGATGTGGGGATTACAGATACATTCATATTTGATGGACAGGATCAAGGCAGCACAGTATGAGGATGTATCTCTGAGGAGTATCAGAGCTCAGGTAAGAGCAGGATTGGAGGTTGATTTCACCATTGCTGAGGATGGATCTTTGAGGCATGGAGTTAGATTATGTGTGCCTAGTGGGGAGCTGCGTGAGGAGGTATTGCTGGAAGCACATCGCTCTCAGTATTCCATGTATCCAGGTCCCAACAAGATGTATCGGGATATGCGAGAGAGTGTGTGTTGGTATGGCATGAAGAGGGAAGTGGCACAGTTTGTATCCAGATGCTTAGTGAGCCAACAGGTGAAAGCCGAGAGGCAGAGGCCAGGAGGTTTACTTCAGCCATTACCCATTCCAGAGTGGAAGTGGGAGCACTTTACTATGAATTTTGTGTCCGGACTTCCATGATCTCCAGGAGGAAAAGTCGCAATTTGGGTCATCGTTGATAGGTTGACCAAGTCGGCCCACTTTTTGCCTTTTAAGGTGGGTTTGTCTTCGGAGAAGCTGGCAGAGATGTATGTGAGGCAGGTCGTTAGGATACATGGAGTTCCTACCAGCATAGTCTCGGATCAGGATAGTCGTTTTACTTCTCATTTCTGGAGGAGTTTGCAGGAGAGTTTGGGCACTCAGCTTAAGTTCAGTACTGCATATCATCCCCAGACAGATGGGCAGTCAGAGAGGACTATTCAGACTCTCTAGGATATGTTGCGCACTTGTTTACTAGATTTCGAGGGTTCTTGGGAGGACCATCTCTATTTGGTAGAGTTTACTTACAACAATAGTTACCAGGCTAGTATAGAGATGTCACCTTTTGAAGCTCTATACAGTCGGAGGTGTCGTACTCCCTTGTCATGGGACGATATTAGAGAGAGATTTTTGCTTAGGCTAGAGATGGTTGTGGATACAGCAGAGAAGGTTCAGTTGATCAAAGACAGACTTCGTGTGGCGCAGGACAGACAACAACATTGGACCGATAGCCACCGGAGATCTTTGGAGTTCGAGGTATAGTTTAGATTTTGTTTTATGCTTGTTCTTGGTTGTTTGTTATAGATTAAGTTCTTAAGGTTGTATTTTGTTCTAGGTGGGTGGTTTGGTATTTCTGAGGATTTCTCTGACACGAGGCACGATTCGCTTCGGTGGAGGCGGGAAGCTTAGTCCGCAATTCATCGGACCTTTCACTATTATAGAGAGGGTCGGTGCAGTTGCGTATAGGCTAGACTTGCCACCTGCATTGGAGGGAGTGCACAACGTATTTCATGTATCGTAGTTGATACGTTACGTGGCAGATTCTAGTCATATATTGGATCACTCGGAGATAGAGATGGGCCCTACTCTTAGTTATCCAGAGCAGCCACTTGATATTCTGGATCGAAGAGAGAAGGTACTGAGGAACCAGACTATTCCTTTGGTGCGCGTCGCATTGAGGCATCACTCTCCGGGGGAGTCTACCTGGGAGAGGGAGGATGAAATGCGAAAGCGTTATCCTTATTTGTTTGTGCTTTGAGGTATTTTCTTTCCTAAATTATGTTATGTTCTTTCATAGTTAGTTTTGTTCCTTAGTTCTGTTCATTGTTATGTTCTGTTATTTTCTGGGGGTAGTTTTTATCTTTGAATTTCAAGGACGAAATTATTTTAAGGAGGGTAGACTTGTCACTACCACATTTTCTAGGAAAGGGTATTTTAGTAAATTTATATTTAATTAAATATTGTGCATGATAAATAATTATTTATTATATTATTTAAATTATTGTTGGGTATTAGTTATTTATTTTGGACTTGTGTTAGTGGACCTAACTAGTTAAGTTTAGACTCATGGACCTACATGTATTAATTGATAGAATTTAGCTCATGTAGAAAGTCCATTGTTAAGAAGATAGATTAAATTAATTAGACCATTAGACTAGAAGCTTCTTTCCTTAATTATTTCTTCATGAGAGGCCCCAAGGGGTATTTTAGACTTTACATAGTAGCTTGAGGGAGGGGGCAAGTGAGGCCTATATAAAGAGGGAGGGAAAAGTTTCTCTCTCCTCTTTTCATTCCAAATCTAGATCAAGAATTTTCCTCAACCCAAATTTCATAATCTCCACTTCAATTCAATCCTAATTCCTTTCCAAATCACCATTGGAGGCTAGTGAAGCAATGATCTACAAAAAGGAGCAAGGATCTACAAGTTGGAGGCCAATTTTATCATATTTGGAGGTTTCATTGGGAATCCATCTCCCAATAGATACAATTCAGTTTTTTCCCTTAATTTATGTTCTAAATCAGAGATTTAACTATAAGAAATCAACCCATATGCATAGGCTACCCATAGGATTTTGTTTTGTGTTCATAGGAGGCGTATTGTGTAAGTTATGGTACTTTTTGTGTCAATTTTGGGGGGATTTCGAGATTGATATTTGTTGTGTGTGCCAATTGTTCCTATCGATCAATTTGGCAGTACTTGTGTGTTTGGGGCTAGTGTCATGTCCATAATTGGGTACGTATAGGTCGTATCCCAACAATTTGGTGATACGTGTTGATTTGGGGGGTTTTCCTCTGATACGGGACTTTGTGCATGTCACATTTTGACACGGACACATAGATCTATATTTGACTCTTCGTATTATTTATATATATTGTATTAGACTTGTTCGTGTTCTTCGGGGTACGCTTGGTTGTGTGAAGGACTCATGTCGCAAACGTATCCTAGATCTAGTAGGATACGGGTGCGATGCACTCCATGTGCTTGTTTTAATGCATTCCTAGATCTAAATTCTATTGCTCTTAGTCATGGATAATGAATGTACTCATATAAATTTTGTTATGTATATATATATATATATATATATATATATATATATATATATATATATATATGTATTAGTGTATCATATACGTATATACCTATGAATCATATTTGTATGTAGAGATACTTATAAATATATATAATAGCTACTTGTATAAGTTATGATATATATATATATATATATATATATATATATATATATATATATATATATATATATATATATAGGTACATATATGTTATATGTATATTGAGTAGGTAGTACTTGATATTGTATAGATGAGTGTGTGTGTGTGTGTGTGTATATATATATATATATATATATATATATATATATATATATATATATATATATATATATATATATATATATATGTATATGTATGAGTGTATCTATTAGCTATACCATATGTTATATATATATATATATATATATGATGTATATATAATGAGGGAGAGTATATATATATAAGTTAGAGATTGATAGGGTCCATGAGGTATATATATGTGTGTGATTGTTGGTTGTATGATGGGGGTTCAAGTATTGAAACAGCAGTAGCAGCTGCAAGTGAAGGAAGAAGCAGCAGCAACAGCTGCAAGTATTGAAGAAGCAGCAGCTGCTACAGGTGAAGGAAGTAGCAGTAGCAGCTGCAAGTATTTGGAGCAGCAGCAGCAGCTGCAGGTGAAGGAAGCAGCAGCAGCAGCAGCTGCAAGTATTTGGAGCAGTAGCAGCACCTGCAAGTATAGGAAGGAGCAGCAGCAGCATTGTAGAAGAGCAGCAGCAGCAGCCAGGAAATATTGCAGCAGTAGCAGCAGGGAAATAAGCAGCCAAGTATTAACTAGATTAGTAAAGTAGTTAGTTGAGGGTTAGATAGTTAGTTGGTGGTTGTAAATAGATGTGTATGAATATAGTGTAGCTAGTTACTTAGTTAAAATAGCTATCTATATGTATGTGTAATACAGTAAGTTAGATCTAATTACATAGTTTATGTATCTCTAAGTTATATATATGTATATAAATCTTTGTACTAGTATGTATATTAGTAACTATTTGATTAGTATATGTTTAAGTTTGAGGGTTAGTATATACTAGAAGATATATTAAAGTATTAGTGTATATGGTTAGTGGGTAGTTAACTATATGCAAGAGTGACATTACCTTGGGATACCAAGGTAAGTGCCAAGGTATTGAGGATATACAAGGTATTGAGTTTGGGCATCAAGATAGAGGTTAGTGTTGCGATACCAAGTTGGTTTAAAACCAAGGTGTCCCTTTGCATTTGTATTTAGGATTTTATATATAATATTGTTTGGCTTATATATGTAAGTTTATCTATTGATTTACTTATCCGGAGATACGGTATCCTAATAATTAAGATATAGTTTTTATGACCTAGACTTTAGTATGGAAACCCAATATCTTTGTGTTAGACTTGTGCAACCTAGAATTAGGTAGTTTGACCATAGTTGACCTTAGAGTTGACTTAGTTTGACTTTTGACTTAGAATTGACTTATTGACCTAGAAGTTGACTAGTTTAACTTATTTTTCGTTCCGAAACCTTGTATTAATATTGTTTTCGATACCTAGGTCTTCGAGGCACCGTGTCAGACATCTGTGAGACTATTTACCCGAATTTAGGCGAGTACATTCTCTGATAGTTTCTCATTTATGATATCCTCTATGTTCATTATATCTAGTGTAGATATCCATGTTTCTTGACACGATGGTTATACGGATTGATATATCCAGATCTTGTTATGAGATGTTATTCCTTGTATATGGTGTATCTTATGCAAGTCTTATTTTATTAATTATCTTGTAAATGTACAGACACTGATTCTCGGGGAGATTTGCTACCTTCCTAGAGGATCACGTGCCATAGCATACCATGGTTGGATCTACTATACCAGTCGGGATGGGGAGTATTATAGTGTAGATATGTGATCATACCTTTCTGTGCAAGTATTGTTTTCCTGTGAGTATTGGCCATGCACCGCACGTATGACTAACCAGGCCATTATTCCTGTGCAAGTTCCCAAGCCGATCACATGTTAAAGCTAGTACTCACTCACTTAGTCATTAGTATTCTTGTTCATTGATATATTGTTCATTATTCTATTTATTCCAGTATTTTCTTATTGTATATCTCTTGTATCTATTATTGCATCTTGTATATTCACATCTATTTACTGTTACATAGTTTTTATCATTGATTAGAACTGTTGTTAGAGATGTACTCTGTTCCTTTCCTGACTGGATATATTTTTCCCAGATAACACTGAGGACTAGTACCCTACACATTATGGACCTCAGGATATTGTGGGTTTAGAGTCTGAGACCCTGGTTCAGGAGGGACTTATCCAAACTGAGACAGATGACCCGAGTTTAGTAGCTTTTTAATATTCTTTTGTACTGGATTTGTCTCCAGTTTATTTGTTAGTATTTCTTTCAGACTCATTGATGTATTATTTTTGACTCATGAGTTGTATGTGACTATCCTATTCTTTATCATATTCATGCTTGCCTATCTTAGATTTGTGATTGAGTGTATTGTTATTGTTGGTGGTTTATTATATTTATAGATAGATAGATTACCCAGACAGCGTTCTACCGCCGATTCTGCGGCGTAGGCTGGGCATTGTTTCTGACTTGTACCCTTATACCGGGTGCGGGTCGTGACAAAATCTGTGACTTAATTATTAGAAACCACCCTATATGCTAAGGCTACCCATAGGAATTAGAATTAGGTTCATAAGAGGCCTATGGAGAAAGTTATGTGGTATTTTATGTCAATTTTGGGGGAATTCCGAGATTGGAACATATTGTGTTTGTCAATTGGCCAATTAAACCAAATTGACATATGTTTGATTGTATGTGGCTAGTGTTGTGTCCATAAATGGATACGTGTAGGCCATTTCCCAATAATTTGGAGATATGGGTTGATTTGGGGGTTTTTCCTTCGACACAAAAGTTTGAGCATGTTATATTTTGATACGGACACGTAGATGTGTATTTAACTCTTCCTATTATTTATATATACTATTTTAGACTTGCTCGTATCCTTCGGGGTATGTTTGGTTGAGTGGTAGACTCGTATCGCAAGCGTATCATAGATCTAGTGTGATACAGGTATGATGCACTCCACATGTTTATTTTATTGTATTTCTAGATTCAATTTGCCTTATGTATAGCGATTAGAATATTAATTTATCATTGTATATGATATATATATATATATATATATATATATATATATATATATTATATGTTCATTATATGATCATTAGTGTGTATCTATAGTAGTATATAGATATGTATATATAGATATATTTATATATGTATGTTTGTGTGTGTGTGTGTATATATATATATATATGTGTGTGTGTGTGTGTGTGTGTGTGTGTGTGTGTGTGTGTGTGTGTGTGAGTTTGTGATTATGTATATATATACATAAAGAGGGGTATATTTGTATGTATATATATATTGATATGTACTTATATGTGTATGTGTGTGAATGAAAGTTATATATATATATATATATATATATATATATATATATATATATATATATATATATATATATATAGGTGTTGTATCTCTAGTGTTATATATATATATATATATATATATATATATATATATATATATATATATATATGTATTGATGTGTGCTTCTGTGTATGTGCGTATGTGTGTGGATGTGTGTGAGTGCTAGAAGGGGGTCCGACAGTGACTGAAACTGCACAGAATCAGCGAGCAGTGTGTGCAGCAGCAGCAGTTTAGCACAGCAATCGAGCACTGTACGAGTGCAGCAGCAACTACAAGCTGCAGCAGCAGCAACTGCACGAGCGCATCAGCACGAGCACAGTAGCAACTGCAAGCTGCAGCAGCAGCAACTACACGAGCGCAACAGCAAACACAGCAGCAACAACATCCAGTAGGAGCAACAGCAACATCAACAACAGGGTATAACAGCTAGAGCCGCAAGGTAAGGAGGTAAGTTAGATAGTTAGTTCATAGATGGTTAGTTAGTTTAGTTAATAGTTTAGTATAGTTAGTTGGCTTTTTGTGTAGTTAGTTAACTAGTTAGTTCCTTTATAGTTTAGTTGACAGTTAGTTAGTTTAATTAGTAGTATAGTTTACTAGTTAGTTCATTAGTAGTTAATATGTTTGTTAGTTATTTGATAGTCTAGTTAGCCTGATAGTTTAGTTAATAAGTTAGTTAGTTACCTTGTTATATAGTTATATGTATATGTAATTATTTTTTAGTAGTAGATAGATATAAATATATACTTATGTATCTCTAGTTAGTGTTATGCATGTAGCGTATGTGTATATATGTTTATATGTTTTGGTAATTAGTATAACTAGTAATATGGTATTAATTCATGCATATTAGTTTATTGTTAGTATATTGGGTAGTTAAGTATATGTAGATATCATATTACCTTGTGATACCAAGGTAATATCAAGGTATTGAAGGATACTTAAGGTATTTGGGTTTGAGTATCAAGATGGGTGTGTAGTGGTGTGATATCGCATTGGTTCAAAGCCAAGGTATCCACTTAGCACTAGTTTAGTTAGGAATATTAAATATTGTTGGGTGTATATACATATTATGATATTTTCTATCTATTTAATTTGTGTATCTTAGGATACAAACGCCTAATAGTTTTCTAGTATCCTAGTATAGCTAGTGTGGCCTAGTTACATAGTATATGGACCAAATATCCTAGAGATTGACTCATACAACCTAAAAATAGCTAGTTTGACCAATTTTGACTAGTTTGACCTAGGTTGATCTAGTTTGACTCTTTTGACTTAGAAATGACTTTATGACCTAAAATTGAACTAGTTTAACTTATTTTATTCCAAAACTTTATATTAATGCAATATTCCATATATAGGTCTGTGTGATACCAGTTTAGACACCGTTTCTCATCATTTGCTCTGGACCACAGGCACGTACATTCTTTAATAGTTTCCATTATTTGATTACTACTATAATTCAAGTATTTAGAAATATTACTTATGATTCTTGACACGATGGTACACGGATTGGTATTGTTATTGGATTATTAGTCATGAAATGTTACCTTGATTATTGAGATGGTATCGAATACTACTCCTTGATGGTATTGGATAACATTGAATATTATAGGTTAAGCATTGGATACATTGGCTAATAACGTGTCATCATTCGAGCCATCGTATCAGTCGGGGCAGAGAAAATACTAATTAAATATATGATCAATAACTATCAGCTAGTAGTGTAATCATTGGCTACTAACTAATCATGTACTTCACATATGGTTGAGTTAGCTCCTTAGTGTAATCATTAAATCTTTCAAGCCGAGCACATATTTAGTTAGTATCTCAAATACATAGTATATTTTAGATTCCCTTTTCAGTTTATAGATTTCCTTGTTCTATTTCTGACATTATAGTTCATCTCCTTCATTCTTGTACGCATTAATTTATATTCTATTGCTAGTATTGCCTATTCCTTTATTGTTCTTGATCAATAGTTATATTCTCATCGTAGATAGCATCCTCTATTTTACTGTTTTATAGTTTTTATCAATTAATTGGAACTGCTATTGGGTTGTACTTCACTCCAATCATGACTGGATAATATTTTTCAGAGGATCCGGAAGATTGGTATCTGATGTATTACGGACCTCAGCCTATAGATGGTGCAGACGTGGACCCATTAGGAGTGACTGCCGAAAGATCTAGCTAGAATCACTAGTCTTTCATAGTTAGTTTTTTTTAGTATTTTGGTACCGGATTTTTTTTCGGCGTATATTTGAGACTTGGATATTATTTCTATTTGTTGTTGTTATATTTAAACTGCATAGTTATGATAGACTTCTTTCATATCTTCTCATGCCATAGATATATGATTGAGTATTATATTGCCTTAAGTTTAGTGCCCTACTTCTTGGAGTTGAGATATTGTTGGTAGATTATATATTATTGTGAGATAATTAGATAGTATAATCGACCTAGACAGCATTCTACCGCTGATGCTGTGGCGTAGGTTTGACGTACCCACGTACTCGTGCACCTTCACCTGGTGTGGGTCGTGATACATTTTTATGGTGACCCATGCAGGTCAGGCTTCGCAAGTTGTGCGATATCGTGGTAGTACGATGACTTAGTTGTACTACTGTGAGCATGCAATAAGATATAGGACACATGACACTAGGATAAGAGAGGGATACTCAATCACAAATAGGAATTCCAATCTGATTTAAAATTGCTACTTTTGATTCCTTATTAATACTTTAAATATTGTTGTCCTTCCTTGATAATATCTTATCTTGTGTTGAATTGATCTCTTTTGTTTCGATATGTCTTCAGGATGCCGCTTAAGACCAGATCCCATCGATTAGGAGCAGTTTCTGCGAGGTCTGCCACCTCTCAACCCCCCACTTAGACAGCAGGGGTTGTACCTCCTACGATATCAATTCACGTAGGAGTCTCTGCTGCCTTCGGTGGTTCTCCTTTACCTGTTCCGAGGACTACCCCAGTTGCTTCGGAGGGACTTCCACCACCTCTATTTTCAGGAGATGTCACGCTGATGGTTGCACTGTTTAGAGAGATGATAGAGGTACAGAGGGCACAGATAGAGGCCCAACACAGACAGTCAGATATAATACGGTAGAGTATGGAAAATGCCCATCAGGTAGCTATTGTAGCAATTCAGAGATGGGATCCTCCACAGCCACAGGATATTCAGCTCAAGCCAAGCAATATTCAAAATTTTAAGAAGCTAGAGCCTCAGGTTTTTTAAGGGAAAGAGGGTATAGTTTATGCTGACGATTGGATTGAGGATATCAATTGTCTCAAGAGGGTGTTCCGTCTTGTTGAGGATCTGAAGGTTAAGGCGTTAGGACTTCAACTGTTCGACATTGCCCACACTTGTTTCAGGAATGAGCCACTTCTTACTGATACAGTGCAGTCTTGGGAGGTGTTCAAGGACCTCTTCAAGAAGAAGTTCTTTGCTCGGACGGATAGATTAGACTTAGGAAGGCAGTTTGAGAGCCTTACACAGGGGAGCATGTCCGTAGAGGACTATGCCATAAAGTTTGGGATGCTAAGCCAATTTACGGAGTACTTGGTGAGGGAGCCAAAAGTTTGGGATATCCATTTTCGTGAGGGTCTGAAATAGAAAGTGAAGATCCTTATTCCATCTTTCTATGAGACGTATTCTGAGATACTTTTGGAGGCACACAAGGTCGAGCGGGAGTGGAACTTAAAGCCGAAGAGGGACTGTGATATATTTGGGGGTGCTAGAAGAAGTACAAGATCGGCAAAGAGGCCGCAGTTTCAGCAACAGCAGTTTCCAGTACAGTTTGGATCTTATCAGCAGCAATATCAGATGCAAGAGCCAATTATTTTCCCAGTACAAGCTCCAGTACAGCAGATACCACAGCAATCTCAAAGACAGGTGCGACAGGCTCCTCAATGCACCTATTAGAAGAAGACTGGACACACTTGGGAGATGTACCGA